>OZ030008.1:115336969-115799469 GCA_964023405.1 Apodemus agrarius | reverse complement strand
CTAGCCCATTCCCTACACTTTTAATGCAAATAAGTTAGCTATGATTCCATTGCTATAACGGACATCTGAGATATTTGACTTACAAGAAAAGGGTATTGGTTTTGGTTTTGGTTTTGAGTTCAAGAGGTCAATTGGTGTCTGCTTGGGGTCAGAGAGTGTGTTGGAATGAAACAGTTTTCCTCATGGCCAAGAAATGAAAGAAGATAGAAGGGCTAGATGTGTGTGTGTGTGTGTGTGTGTGTGTGTGTGTGTGTGTATGTGTGTGTGTGCCTGTGTGCGTGTGTTTGTGTGTGTGTGTGTGTGTGTGTGTGTGTGTGTGTGACTTTCCCATTCAAGAGAACAGCCTCAATGATCTAAAGACTTCCCACTAGATCCCACTTCTTAAAAGACCCCCACCTCCTAATAGTGCCAAACTGAAGACCAAGCCTCTATGGGGCATTCTAATTCCACATTGTAGTGGCTATAAAGATTTTTTTGAAAGAACTATTATTGTATTGGGGGGGTAGGTGGGTGGGTGGGTAGATGAGTCTGCATGCATCATGTGCGTGCAGATGCCCGTGGAGGCTGAAAGAGGTCATCAGATCCCTCGGTGGGTGCTGGGTTTGAGCCCAGCTCCCCTTCCGAGAGCAGTAAGTCATTTTAACTGCTGATCCATCTCTCCAGCCCATTTTTCTTGACAGACCTTTCAGAGGTATGATGACATCAAGGAAACGGCTATTGCAAACCACGTTGATAATCTGTCTTATTATTTTTACAGTGACATCTAAAGTCTTTCCTTCCTTAGCTACCGTTTGATGGCCACTGAGTACCAGAAACACTTCTAAAATACTGAATGTGGGAAAGCAACTGCTATTTCGTGATAAGAAAGCATTTCCACATGTTCTATAAGGGGAGGATAAAATTGTAACAGGTAACAAATTATTAAATCTGAAAGACGTTAAGCACCATTAATTAATATTTTGGGATTTTTGTTTCCCAACAGGAAGAATATTCTTATGTCAATTTGCCACATCAGAACTTCTAAACTCTCTCTTAAATTTAGATCTGATCTCAGTTTCACATCACACAAGAACACTGAAGAAGTCTCTTAAGCAAAATACCTTATAAATATTTAAGAAAATCTAAATAATTAAGAAATCCTCTGTATTTCATTATGAATTTTGCAACAATTACTGGGGCAGTCTTCTGATAAGATATATGGCCCGTAAATTCAGAATGCTTAATTAAATCTTCTAATTACATATGTCTGAACAGATTTTTAAAATTGTACTGATTTCTAAATCTTCTCGCTGTGTTCTCCCAGTGTTACAAAGTTTGAATGACTTTAGCCATTATAAACATTCAAGACAAATACAAACACCTCAGTCTGACACATCTGACATACAAAATTCACCAGTTTAGACTGTCAAAGCAGCAGACAGTCTTACAGTGTCTCATATTCATCGATATCATTCAGAACAGTTTACAGTACAATGTTCCTATGTAAGCACCTGTGCTGGGGTGAATTTAATTTAACAACAAAAGACATTTTTTATTATTCTTCAAATTTGTATGAATGTTTTTAATTTTAGGAGAATGACCTTTATGTGTGATGAGATAAACATACATTAATAATTGTCAGATCATAACTATTTCACAATTGGACGTGGACATCTGGCTTAGGTGTTCTTCTGCAGGCAAAGTCAGTGATGTCCGAGTGCAGGGAAAGTTCCCTTGGAGTGTCTTCTTTCTGGGATCCACACATGAACACGAACTCATCACACCTCATAATGAAGCAACTGTTGAGAGAAAATGATAACCCAGTCCTTCGACTGAACGTCACGTCTCAGACAGCACAGAATGGTTTCTGTTGGGTAACTTCCCACTAATCAAAGTAGCAGAGTTCAAAATTCTAGGGAAGGGAACTGGTAACTTGCCGCATAATGGTCCGTATGCTGGGAAATCAGAGAGAGCACGTCCACCACCCATGCTGTCCAAAACCCTTTGAAGTTTTTCCCCTTTGGACCTTGCAGGCAGCTAGAAGCATATTCTCTCTGAAGATGTCAGTACTTGGTAAAGGCAGAGTGACTTAGGCCTTTGGGTTTTTATGTGCCCTTTTCATTTCCTGAGTGTGCCTCTCTCTGAGAGTACTTATCCCTTACTCCCCCATGCCTCCATTTTTTTGACTTTGTCCCCTTGCCTTCTGCCCTCTACGCAAGGAGAAATTTAGAGTAATATAGTTCCTAAAGAATGAGTGGATAGCCTGTTGTTCAAACACAGTACTTTTTGTTACCTGCTCACCACTAGGTGAGCTATACTGCGTGCTTTTTACATCCATAATGTTATTGGAAGGCTACAACTATCTTCTGGAGTGTGTGTTTTCTTTGTACCTGGGGCACAGAGCCGTTATTTACGATAGTCATGTAATGATTGCACTGTGGCTCTTACTTTGAATTTAGAAGTTTGACTGGTTTCAACTATTGCCCTACGGTGTTCTGTGCCAGAACCCAATCCTCTGCAAGAACAAGGACTCTAACTGCGAAGTCATCGCTTCAGACCCCCGTTTATTACTTTCCCACTATGGGAAGCAAAGTGCTTGAATGACAGGGCTACTGATTCGTTTGGGGGCCCGACTTCAAACTTTTCTTCTTCCAGGAAGATAAAATTAGACTTCCAAGTATATTAGTCAATTGTCCTCGGTTCAGGGCTCTGGATGGACACAGATTGTATCTCCTTAATGTCCTTCTCTATTGGAGCCCATGCGTCACCTCTCCCAGTCACGTTTTCATCTCCAGTTCTTGGCCTACTTCTGGGAAGTGCCTGGAGTACAGCTGCTTTCATGGACTGCACCTGTTCCTAGAGCTCCTGAGTTTAAAATACAGGATTTTGAAATCAGAACGTCTTCCTCTTTCTTGTGCGTATGTCTTCCGGAGGCACTTGTCCAGTGTAGGCTACCTGAATCAAAACTCAGTCCCCTCACGCGTTTCTGCAAAGCATCAGGGGTACTTGCTCAATGGGAGCTCTGGGGTGAAAGGTCATGGGCAACCACAAGCAGGGAGCAGAGGCCCTGGGGTCAACCTCATTCTCCCTCCTCCAGCCCCTCCTCACTTGGCCCTTAGTGTGCTAAGTGGAAGCCATCTCTGAGGTAAAGGCCCATCTTACTGTGAGGGCAGACTCTCTCCACAAAATCTGAGTCTTCCTTCCCCGGAGGGAGGACATCTTGGTGAAACTATGAAAACCATAACAGTAACAACAATAAACGCCTCCATGTTTATAGTAATAGTAAAGTCTACACAATCTCTCAGAAACCCTGCTTTCATTCCACCGGGTAGGCAGCATGAAACCCATTGTACAGGTAAAATCCTGAAGCTTCAAGGAGTCTTTAGGAATAAAAGTTTCCAAGGAAATATTGATCATTGTTGTTGATAAAGTCAACTTTCTCTCTCTCTCTCTCTCTCTCTCTCTCTCTCTCTCTCTCTCTCTCTCTCTCTCAATTTGGCAATTTAACATACATTAAATGACTTCTTGAGAACTCCATATCCATCACTAAATTAACTTATTTTCCAGATGGATTCCTTGCTTTACAAATTAAAGTATTTCTTTTAAAATATGACCTCCTAAATAAATATAGTCTTTCAAGTGTAGAGACAAGGAGGTAGCCCAAGCCAACAGATATGATTGGCTGTCAGTGAGGACATAAAAGACAGAGAGGGAGAGAGGCAGACAGCCCGCGTGACCTTTGACCCGCTGTTCTCAGTGCCACTCACTTTGTTCCCTGCCTGGCCCCGAAGTCATTTGGGTTGGCAATGTCAGCTGCTTCTCCAAACATGGCGCTTTCTTGGCATCTTTGGATTTAATAGTTGTAGCTGTAATTCTCCTCAGGTCTATGACTCATTGCAGCTTCTAGCTTTACTATGGAATAGGTGGGAATTTTCAAGTCTCTAAAGCTATTACTTGGCATGAGGTAATTTAGCTAGTGAAGTCAATTAGAAGATAGCCAAGCAATTCTCAACCTGAATGTGGTCACTTGGTTCTTTTCTTATCTTTACAAACAAGACAGACAGACAGACAGACAGACGCGCGCGCGCGCGCGCGCGCGCGCGCACACACACACACACACACACACACACACACACCAGATCAATACAGGTGACAGAAGAGTCTTATGGTGCCCAGCTGTTAATTTTTTTTCAGAGAATTTTGAGCCTCTCTGTTTATGTTTGATTTGAAAGGAATACTGAATTCTCCATTAATTACAAGTTAAATGATTGGTCATTCTTCAGGCAAGGTCTTTTTTTTTGCAATAGACATCATAGATACAAGTAGCCATTGGGTAACAAGGGCTACCACTCAGTTATTATTACCTTAACACAGAAACAATTAGTAAAAATAATTAAGCAAATATCATATAAGATGATGTGACTAGAGTTCAATATTTTCTGAGCTCTAACCTCAGGAAATATTAGATAATATAAATACACTATCCTCTTTTACATATGTTAAAACTAACAAGAATTTGCTGGCTGAACTTTGCCTGATGATATATTTATTAACTACTTTCTAGTAGTCAGAATTCGTGTCATGTCAAAAGTGAATGATCACTTTGTTAGGCAAAGAGTTTCTTATTGTTAGAGTTGGTTTAACAAATTAGATCTCTTCCAGTCCTGAAAAACTATACTTTTATATAAAGCCAGTAATTTCAAGCAGGATTTTAGGCCATTTACTCCTCCTACAAATGATCCAGATGGAGTGTAGAGCTTCTTTTTCTCTTTGGTTTGCATAGCGTGAGGGAGAACTAGGCAAAGAAATCAGATGGCCTGCCTTCCAAATGCTGTTCATATCTAAGTATGTATAAAAAGTGTCATCATGGTTAACTATAACTGTTAGCTGGGGTGAAATGTATGTATGAGCTTTTATGCACATAACTTAGTGATTTTAAGCCCTATCTGGACAGCTCATAGTCAAATAATCTGGTCACATTGTGCTTTCCCATAGTTGTTTTACAACATCACAACATACTTAAGTTCTACTGGATTCTGAAGCCACAGTAGTAGAATTAAATTTCAGGAGGGAAATGAAAACTTAAGCAGACATATTAAAAACGGACCCAAAGGGATCCACCCACCCATTGGTTTGATTCATCTCGGAACACCAGTGTCACTGACAGGTGTCATGAGAGGTTTTCAGAGACAGGAACTATCAGGGAAGAGAAAGGGAAAAACCATCTTCAACAATATTTGACATGGTTTTATGAAAGACTGAGCCAGCAGGCTCTGATTATAGCTCTCAGGATTCACAGGAGGATGTGACTGACAATTAGTTTTCTCTTCTGGTCACGTACTTAGCATCTTTCAGCACCAGAAATGCTAGCTATCAGGGATGAAGCCTCCAATTGAGTAACAGACCGACTTCTCCGTGTTCTATAGCATAAGTGTGTGATGTCTTCAGCAATAGGATCTTCTTCTCAAATTCAGGAGGATAGCCAACAGCGGTGGCAATAGCCTGTGACACTTGAGGGAGGGCAGCTATGGACCTCACTGACCAACAATTCAAAAAGACGTAACCATCCCTGGCCTGGTACTGACTGGGTGGGGGCTTTACTTGGATTATATCTAGTTGGAGTATTGTCCCCAGTACAGGGGGTCTAGTTAGGGTTTTACTTCTGTGAACAGACACCATGACCAAAGCAACTCCTATAAGGACAACATTTAATTGGGGCTGGCTTACAGGTTCAGAGGTTCAGTCCATGATTATCAAGGCAGGAGCACGGCAGCGTGCAGGCAGGCATGGTAGAGAAGGAGCTGAGAGTTCTACATTTTCATCTGAAGGCTGCTAGCAGAATACTGACTTCCAGGTAGCTAGGACTAGGGTGAAAAAGCTCATGCCCACACCTCCATGTCACACTATGATACACCTACTTTAACAAGGCCACACCTCCAAATAGTTCCACTCCCTGGGCCAAGCATATTCAAACCATGACACAGGGTAACCCTGTGTAAGTTACTTTTATATATGTGTACTTTAGAAAGCATCCAAAATAGTAGGTTTCCATATGGCTTTTTCAAACGGTCTTTATTGTTAGTTATCTCTTGCTATATTCCCTCCTCTCCCCTGCCCTCCCAAGCCCCTTCCCACTTAAATCTTCCTATTCTAATTTTCTTCTCTATGCTTTATGAAGAAATATCCTGTTTACCCTCCCTTGGGAGATTACCCCTTGCTCCATGCTCACCCACTAGCTATCTAACTGACCTCTGCGGGTATTTTGAATGAAACACACATATTGAAATCTTAAAAGAAGCTAACATCCACATATAAGTGAAAATATGCAATCTTTGTTTGGGGGGGGGTCTGGGCTACTTAATTCAGGATGATTGTTCTAGTTCCATATATTCATTTGAAAATGTTTTATTTCATTTTTTAACAGCTGAATGAAATCCAATTGTGTCGACGTGCCACATTCTCGTCAGCTTTATCCATGGATGGATATATAGGCTACTTCCATTTTCGAATACAATGGTGGCACACACACTATGTGAGTCACCAACTACCTTTAAACAATGGATTTAAGACCAGCTCCCTGAGAGGAGATTCATGTCTGAAACATCAGTGAGGTCAACACTCTGGAGCTAAATAGGTCAAGCTTAGGACCATTATTCTTGTAAACTGACAAATAAACAGTCCCTGAAGGCCACATTGTTTTACTCATTGCTCAGCCCTCATCAGAAAAGCTTCTTCTGGCAGCAGATGGTAATTAACACGGAAACTCACAACTGTTCAAGATACACAGGATAAAGGACCTTGGAAAACTCAGACCTAAATGGGATCTCTAGATCACACTTCCTCTCCCCCCAAAGCTCTGGGTAAAAGAAAGGAACAGAAAGATTGTAAACGCCACAGTTTGTTGGGTTCCACTCCTATCAAAGGAGTTATTGGCATTTGATCACTGATGGGAAGAAAAACTAGTTTTCTTTAGTGTGGTAACACTTGATATTTCAACCATACTCCAGGGTGGGCCCTATACACAGGAGGAGTTGGCCACCACACCCTGGACTCCATTGGGGTTTGCATTTTATTTAAGATGTCATTAGATTTATTCATTATTATTTTCTGTGCTTTGCTTGTGTATGTACACAACACGTTGTGTTGCTTTGTGTCCACAGAGGACAGAGAGGGGATCAAATTATCTATACTTGGAGTTAGAGTTGTAAACCAACATGTGGTGCTGGAGATAGAATGTGGGTCCTCTGCAAGAGCAGCGAGTGCTCTTAACTTCTGAGCCATCTCCCCAGCCCCACACTTTATTTCTGAGGATGTGCATGTGTGTTAGGTAGGTACAAAGGTGGGGAAGCATCTGATAGGATGCTGGAATATCCTGCTATTTAAAGGTCATTGTCCTCGATTCACTTGGACTTGAGTTTCATGCAGCGTGATAAGCAGGGATCTATTCTCATTCTTGCACATGTAGGCATCCTGTTAGTCTTGCATCATTTTTCAAAGATGCTTTCAGTTTTCCATTATATGGTTTTGGCTTCTTTATCAAAAATCAAGTGTCCATACGAGTGTGGGTTTATTTTGGGGTCTTTGATTCATTTTGATTCCATTGATCAAAGTGTCTGTTTCTGTGCCGATAACCATGTAGGTTTTCTTGTTTTGGTTTGTTTATCATGATGGCTCTGTAGTACAGCTTGAGATCAGGAATGGTAATTCCTCCAGATGTTCTTTTATTGTTCAGGATTGTTTTGGCTATCCTGGGCTTTCTGTTTTTCCATAGGAAGTTGAGAATTGCTTTCAAGCTCTATAAAGATTGTGTTGGGATTTTGATGGGGACTACATTGAGTCTGTTGATTGCTTTTGGTAGGATGACCATTTTCACTATGTTAATACTACCTGTCCATAAGCATGGGAGATCTTTCCATTTTGAAGATGTTTCCATCTTTGACATCTTACCTTAGCAGCTTGGTCTTCATGTGGGTCCCCAACAACTGGAGTGGAGGCTATCCCAAAAGCTGTTGCCTGAATGTGGTATACAGTCTTCTATCTGGGCTGCCTTGTCTGGCCTCAACGGGGACAGGAAGAGACTAGCCTCACAGAGACTTGAAGTGCCAGGGTGGGAGGATACCCAGGGGAGCCCCACCCTCTCGGAGGAGAAGGGGAAGAGAGATGGGGGAAGGAGTGTGGGAGGGGTGACCGGGAAGGGGCAGTGAGTGGGATGTAAAGCGAATGAGTAAAAACAAACAAACAAACAAACAAACAAATAGGTCATACTGAGGAATGGTACACCATCCTTGTGAAATTACAGGTTCCGCTGACCTACCCATTCCAGAGTTCACTTCATTCCCCCCACCCCCACCCCCCGGGTGCACTGGTGCAGGGGCACCCAGAGAGAGGCAGCAGAAAACAGAACCACAAGGAGGAGTTAGAGGCGGGGAATGAATATGATAAGATGCATTCTATACAACCCTCAAACAATAACTAAAAACTACTGAGAAATGAACGAAACAAAGAGACTAAACAGGGGCGGGGACACACGCCGGGGAAAGCGTTCTGCGTTCTAGATAGTCCTCTTCAGGTCTGACACCTTACCTTAGCATCAGTCCAATGCTGTTAGTTAGGTAACGCTCATGTCTTCTTTTCAAGTTGTTGGGAGAAGCCGAGTTTCTTGGATTGTTATTGTTGGTCTGCCTATGGCCTACCTGTTGCTGAATCACTTACAAGTGCACACACCACTTAGAGTGTGAGTGAAAACCCCATAGGTGGGCAACTGGTTAAAAATAAATAATAAATAAATAAGCACTGCCAATGGCAATAATGTATACATATGGTGACTTTGCCAACTGTTGCAAGAAAGTTTTTTCTTCACAAGGAAACTACAGAAATAAAATTGTGTAATCTTCTCTATGATTCCCATTACCTTGGCTGAGTAGTTCGGATGTGCTCACTGCACTTTGAGAGAACTTGAGCTCAGTTCCCAGCTCCCAAGTCAGGCAGCATAAGACACTTGTAACTACAGTCCACGTGTACACACACCCACACGCACAAAATTAAAAACTAAATACTTATAATCAAAGAAGTTAGTGTTTAAAATGAAAGCTTACTTTTAGCACTATATACGTATATATACATACATACACACATCTTTATAAATATATATATATATGGGATGTGTGTGATCTAAGTGCGTTTCTATATGCTACTATGAAAGAGCTCCTGTGCTCTAGTCATAGATAAAACACAGGCTCATTAAGATTCACAGGTACATCCCTTTGCTCCATACGAAAGGCTATCTGTAATCTGGTGTATCAGCCACGTTTTATTTATTGCTCTTATCAGATTTATCTCACCTTTCTCCCACTGCTCATGCTTGTTAAACATTCTACTCACTCTTCATCATCGAACTTCATTTCTACCTCTTGATTGGCGTTCCTATCACCTCTTCAAAACAGACTGCCTCTTCTTCCCCCAGGCCTCGTTACGTGCCATAGTTGGGCACTCTCCTCTGAGGTCTAGTCCACCGTGAGAGGTGCTGGTACTTAGCCTCCCGTGTGTGCACATCCAAGTAGATCTGTGTGTGTACATGTGTGTACATGTGTGTGTGTGTGTTTATAGAATAAGTACTGCAGTCTCGTGACATGCAAGTGGAAGATCACAGAAACTTCTGGCTCTTCTCCTTCTCCCAAGATGTAAAGATTCCTTATATGTGAACTCTAACATATGTGGAAGAACTAAGGTGTGGGGGTGCACCCAAGGATGAAAATACCGACTTAGCCTTATTGATAGTTTCCGGTTGTCTGGAAAACCAGGTGTATTCTCATACTGTGCTTTCTATTCAGACTGCAGAGCCGTTTCCCAACTGTCGTGCAGGCAGCGTACACTCCTGTCCCTCCACCAGAGTTACTTTTCTACCTTTTCTTTTTTCTTGCTGCTTCTGCTTACCAACCACTCATTTCCTCACTGAGCCATACATACCCTTGCCTGCTTTCCTGCAGCAACCAGAGGAAGTCCTCATTGTACAGGTGCAAGCTGGCATCCTCGGAAGTTGCCGTCTCTCCTGTGACAAACGGCCCTTTGAGTCTAAGAGCTTGATGTGTGCTCTCAGAGTGACGCCTTGGATGTTAGGACTCCTGGATTAAAGTAATGTTAATACAACCAGATAGGGAAATTTTTCCACAAAGTGAAACTTTTAGGAATTTAAAGCTGAGACTCCAAACAGCACCCATGGACCATGAGGGCCCTGAAGCTAAAGCTGATGGAACTCTCTGCGTCTTTGACTTTTCCTTAACACTTTGGGGCTGACTTGTGCTTTCTGTAGCAAACTAGCTTTTACTTCTTCCAGCTCTACAACGAAGTATGTGGGACAGGATTCTCTGAGTCTGAAATCCTTGAATCCAAGTGTTTACAAAACAGACTGCTTGACCCTACCTCCATTATCTGAAGAAGGACCTTCACTGCTAACTGAGCCTACCCCTGGATTAACACAAATACGGTCAGATAAGAAACGATGGCTCATTCTCTTGTATTTTCAGAGTAATTATTTGGGTAAGGGGTGGTACGATTTAGCCACCGCTCGAGGGAGATATGGTAGACATGCCAAAGAGGTGTGTGCTTTACGGCACGTGGGCGCCGAGGGGTGGGCTTTCTCTTTTTTGTATGCCATCTCAGGCTAGCTTCATGATAGTGAGGTAAGACAGACACCACCCTCATGCGCCTCAGCCAGGCGGACATGCGCGCACTTTTAGAACCCGAACAACTCATCCAAGATTCTGACAAGTAGTAAATCCTCTGTCTAGAATGGCCTGACACACCCGTCTTCTGTAATCTTCAAATCGCACTATATCCTCAAGGCGAGAGCGGTGCAGGGCTGGAGAGAAGCACTGCCTTTGTCCTCCTGTTGCTTTGTCTTCGGTAGACGTGCAGTCTCTCGGAGAAGCACGAAAAGGGCCACGTGGCGAGGAGGATCGCAGAGAGGAAACAAGGGTGGGTTGCGAAACTGCTCCCCCAAGTTCTGCACTGGGTATGGTGAGCGAAGAAGGCTCGCTTCAACGACAGCTCCTCTCTACTCCCCGGATGGACGGTCCCTTCCTGGGGCCCACTTTGCGCTTCCCACGGACTCAACATGGAACACGGAACTTAGTTACTCGGACGGTATCTCCACCTAGGATGTTTCCTTTTGGGAAGGAAGATTGCTAGAGTAAGGTCGACTCATTAAGTCAACAGTGTATGTACCAGGTGCAGAAGAGACGAAGCAGGTTCAAGCACTGGAATTGTGTGGCAAAAATGCCAACCTTTTAACTATGTACTAGGCATAGCCTTTAAAATTTGAAGCTACAATGTTTAATAAAATATATGATTGTTTATCTATACATATACATATCCCCTATATATATAGCCCCTACACACACATACAATATGGGTTTCTTTGGTTTGTTTTGCTGTTTAGTTTTGTTTTTAGGACAGGGTTTCTCTGTGTAGATCTAGCTGACCCAGAACTCATCAATCTATAGATCAGGCTGGCCTCAAACTCAGAGATCTGCCTATCTCCCAGGTGCTGGGATTAGTTATGTTTTAGGGACAAAGTGCCAATAATGGTATCTGTGGTGTTGGTGGTGGGCATGGCTTTGGGGAGGAATGTACATTAACTTGGATGGCAAAGGGAAGGCTTTATCCAGAGTAAAATGAAGGAAAGAGAAAAAAGATATTTTAGGGACGATGTTCCATGGACAGAGGAAAACCACACACACACACACACACACACACACACAGAGACTGTTTGGGTATGGTAGGTATGTTTTGTAAAGAACAGGGAGCCATCAGAGCCACACAGAGGGAGAACACATAAGCTCAGATAGATCCTAAGGAACCCAATGTCTTAAGACATTATAATGGCTTTGACATCTGCTTGGAGAACAGAGATGAACCCAGTTTAAGTACTGGAATCATGTGACAAAAATTTCAACTTAATCATTATGGCCAAGAGATGACTGTAACAAAATACAGATAGAACTGGGGGCTGAGTGGTTATGGGGGTTACTCAGAAGTGAAATGTTACAGCTGTTTAGATAGATCAGCTGGTAGCCAAACAGGTGGTGGAGAGTGTAAAGTCATGGTTTTAAAATTACTTTGGGAGGATTTGTGATGTTAGACAGGAGGTATGCAAGCAAGAGGGAAGGGGGAAAGTGACTGCTTCCTTTTGGCCTGACCACAGGAAGAAAAGGTTTGGAGGAGCGATTAGTCATTTGACCATCCTAAGAGAACTGCTAGGGACTGACCATTTATTTGTGTTCTCCCCAAATTCAATGCACTGGCATGTGGAGGCTAAAACCCTGGGATGTAATTAACGAACGAGGGCAAAGCCTTGGTTAGTGCCCTAGTCAGATGGTGCATTCTCTCTGTCTCTGCAACAAGAAATTCTCTGAGAAGACTATCACCTGTCAGGAAGAGTCAGGAAAGGTGTCTTTGCCACCCACTACTAGATTTCTCTAGAACCTTGGCTTTGGACTTTGCCTCGGAAATATGAGAAACACATTTTCATTGATTGAGCCATAAGCCAAGCAGCCTGAATTAAGGCAGGAACTGACTGACCTTTGCAATCACAGCTGACCTTGAGTGATTTCAATGGGTGGGGAAGGCATGAATGGAAGCCCAATGAAGAACAGGAGGCAAGAATCTGGAGCCCTTGCGGGTTTGGTTTAAAGGGAGGGAGAGAAGGAATAAATACCCCCCCCACCCCGCCCCGACTCGTTATCTACCAAGTCAAAATGTGGTTCCCACAGTATTTTCAGAGGTTACTGGAGCAGTTTCCCATAATGCTGCCGTTACTAGCGGCTGTCACCACCACACAGCATCATCCAGCAATTCATTAATCAATCACAAATGCCTAATTTCGTGTGCTACTTCATAAATCAAAATTAGGAGCCTCGCTTCTTGGGGAGCCAGCTCAAAGAGAAGCAGTGGTGTAAAACGTGGCAGGAAGGTCAAGGAGGGGGTGAGGTGCGGGCCGGAGGCAGAAGTCTTGCCAAATCATCCAGCCCCAGTTCCTGATTTTCTTTTAGCACTGGAGAGGATGATCCTTCCCCTCCTACTCCTTCCTCCTTTGCCTTTGCGCCCCCTACTTCTTCTTCTTCTGAGGTTCTTTTACAGCGCAGGGCTCTCGCTGGAAGCTCGGCCCCTGCCAGGCTCCTTTTCGCCTCCCTGCACTCAGAAAGAGGACAAGAGCGCAGAAACTCCAAAGGGGCGGGAGCTGGCGTTCTGACCAGGTGCGCCCCACTTTGGGGCTGGGACGGAGGTGCGGGACGCGCTCCAGGTGCGGGGCCAGAGCCCGAGCGCGGCCCGAAGCTCTCAGGGCGTGGGCGAGCCGGCCGCGTGTGCCTCGATGCTTGACGGGAGCGCTAGCCAATCAGGGCGAGCAGCCAGGCTGCCACGTGACAGGCGGGGCGGCCCTTTCCCCAGCGCGGCCAGAGGGAGGAGTGGAGCGGATCGCCGAGCCTGAGAGTGCAGCGGCCACGGAGGAGGCGGCGGCAGGCGGAGCGGCAGCGGCACAGGCTCCCGGCCAACCCAGCGCGCATCCCCAGTGCCCTGCGCTGCAGAGAGCTCGGAGGAGCGCGGGAGCAGCGACCCAGGAGTGGACAAAGCAAGATGGCAGGGATCTTAGCCTGGTTCTGGAACGAGCGGTTTTGGCTTCCGCACAATGTCACCTGGGCAGACCTGAAGAACACGGAGGAAGCCACCTTCCCGCAGGCGGAGGACCTCTACCTCGCCTTCCCCTTGGCCTTCTGCATCTTCATGGTGCGGCTCATCTTCGAGAGGTAAGAAGGGCCGGAGTGCCTGCTCTTTTGCACACACGCACACGCGTGCACACTCGCCTGCTCCGTGGCGCACGCCCCCGCGCTTGGGCTCACACCTCCCAACCTTTGTGTTCACTGTGGGGTCCCGATCTCTCGGCCGGGCTAGCTTCTAGGGAACTAGAGAGGGTCCAACTGGACCGCGGATTTCCTCCGGGGCGCCACGAAGGGGCGGCGGGGCGCTCGGTCACCGCCCGCGCTCCTCCTTTCCCGGCTTCCTCCTCCGAGAGAGGGTCGGCGAACAAAGGTGAGCGGAGGCTGGCCGCGGGGAACCGCTGCGCCGGGGGCTCGGCTGGCTCCCTCAGAGCAGCACTAGGCGCTTCCAGGCTGGGCTTCTCCAAGGCTCGCCGCCACCCACCTGACAGCCTGGAACGATGGGGACGCGCGGCCCGGAGGGAGGAGGAGCGCACACACTTCCAACCCTTCCACTCCCGCACGCACGCGGGCCGCGCTGCAGAAGAATTTGCCCGGACCTTTGGCTTCTGCTTGCTCCCTGGCTTCCATCCGTGACACCGAGTTTTAGGCCTTCGGTCCTGGGAAATGGGTGACGACAGCACTCCGGATCATTACTGGTTTCTTTAAAAGAAGGCAGAACAGGACCGGTGCCCCTCGAAATAGTCATTTAAATCGATAGTAGAACCCCGTGACTAATCATAACCTTCTTGCCGGTACCGGAAGACACTTGAAACGTTAAAAGAATTGTCACATAATTCTTGGTAGGAGTCCTCGAGTTGGTTAGATCTCTCCATTGTATCCGCACACAAACTTGTATTACTCTCATTGAGTCAGCTTTAAGTCAGAGAACTAGATTTTGCCTGCTGTGCATTCAACACTCACTGGTGAAACAAAATCGGCACCACACACTTCTTTCTTTTAACTGAAAAAAAAAAAAAATCGCCTTCCTCTTTCCTCCTCCCACCCCCATTCATAAGCGAAGGCTGATTTCTTAGATCACAAATACCCATTTCTACTCTAACCTCCCTTCCCCGCCTCCAGCTCACCTTGGCTGTTTCTCAGGCTGCTGCTGCTATCTTGTTTACTCTTGGTTTGCCTAAAACCATTATTGAGAATGTCAGAATGTATCTTTTGTATCTTTTTTTTTTTTTTTTTTTTTTTTTTGCCTGAAATAGCAACAAAGCTTCCTGGGAACAAAAAAGTATGTTTTGTTCTAAGGAAGGTGTGTTTTTCAATGGGCAGTGTTGTTGATTGGGAACTAAGTCAGCTGTTGCCATGCTGAAATTGACTCGCACAAAGGGACAGCCTCTATTTTAAAAGGATTGGAATCCGGTGCAAATATGTCATTGATCTAGCGCTGAGTCTCACTGTGACAAAGCTGGTGTGTTTGAAGGCTGCAAGTATTTACCTACAGAAAATAGGAACTCAGGTCCAACCTTGCCATTTCTGCAAAGACAAGCTGGCTTTCAGGAATCATAGCAGGCTGTTGCTTGTGCAGGCACAGTATGGGGTGGGGGGAGGGTTGCTGGATGACACCGGATGAAATCTGATTAGGTTTACTTTTGGGTACCTACTTTAAAGGAAATCTGTAGTTGTAGATCCTGGAGAACAAAAACCAAGGCAGCTCGTGAACCATATGCGAAAGCTACATCTCCTCAACGTTCTCTCATTTTGATTCTGGGCTCTTAAGTAGGTTGGAAAATATTAAAGATGAAGGTAGCTTGGTTTGTGTTTGGCTTTCTTTGTCTTACACACACACACACACACACACACACTCACCACTGATACAATATCAGACTGAAGGTTCAGTTTTCTTTTTCCAGAAATATTTTTCTTCCTAGCATAATCTAAGGACCTAAGAATTTATACAAAAGGATTAGCAAGCAGCCTTCAACTACCCAGTAGTGATGCGCGTGTGCTTGTGCGTGTGCGTGTGCGTGTACTCTTGAGCTGTCGAGACAGTCAATATGAGTAGAAGGCGTTTAATGGACTGTCTAGGAAGTGAGTAATAACTCTTTGTTACCCTTGTACGGTGGGATGCTGCTGACTTTGTGGTGGGTAACTCCTTTGTTTCTTCCTTCTATGGTCCTAACAGATGTAACTTTAACCATTCAGACCGAGGTCTGTAAAAGTTGAAGAGTTATGATATCTGGAGTGAGAGGTTCTACATTTTTTGGGTTTTTATCAAACCCAAAGTACACGCTCTGCTAGTCAACCTGTGGTATGCATCGTACCGGTGTCAGTGTAGCTGAGTCAGACCAGATTGTTGTCAAAGACACAACTCATGCTAGGCACCCTTTTGACATGATGCATATGGAGTTTGTTTCTCTGTAGTGTTCCGTATTGGCTAACATTAAAGAATCCCATCATAAAATGAATGCTTTTGTAATAGAGACACTTACTGGTGTCTTCCAGACAAGAGTCTGTGCTTTGATTATCATTTACTTCAAACTTGAGAACATACTTGGAAATCCTTGCTTATCCAAGATCTTTATCTCCCGTTACAAGAAGACAGTAATGTTTCTGCAGAATTACACACTTGGATGTGACTTGAGTATAACACATTTCTCTCCACACAGGAAAGTACTAATGAACTGACTGATTTGGGCCTTATCAATTGATGAGTTGGGTCTTGTCAACTGACTAGCTCTATCTTTTCTTTCTTTTCTGCAACTGTGTAGGGGTGTGACAGAGGAGGCTGTAGTGGCCAGGGCATGCCATTTTGCAACAGCATATGGAGAACAATATGGTGTCCCAGCATGGCTGATTAAAAATAGAGCAGTCTAAGGTCACTGACTTGAGCCGGTGAAACACCCAGACCTCCCTGCTGTTAGTAGCAGCCTTGGGCTACCCTTAGCCCTGGAGAGAAATGGCGTGAGCCAGTGTTTTTACTACCCGATTAGCAGAGTAAAACTCTTGAAAAGCAAACACATAGCATCTCTCCATGCCTTTAATCCCAGCACTGGGGAGGCAGAACCAGGTGAAATCTCTTGAGTTAAAGGCCAACCTGGTCTACAGAGCAAGTTCTAGAATAGCCAGGCTACACAGAGAAACCCTGTCCACCCCCCCCCCCAAGAAAAACCCAAAACAAACCAAAACAAAAGGTTGAAAATTGTAATGTCTCCCATTATATTGGTAACTTGATGTCAGAAAAAAATACTTGATAATGTAGAATTATCATCTATTCCGTGTCTTGATTTAACACTTGTTCCTATTCTTCAGACTGTCCCTGGGAATCGTAACAAAGGCTTCTTCCAGTTTCACAGTTTAGAAAATGTGTTGTACATGAGAAATTAAAGTTTGGTTGAGTTCCTGATTGGAAATAAAACTTCTGGGGATTGTGCTTATGAAAGGCAACTTTACTGTTTTTTTCTTTTTGGTGGATTTAAGAGGAATGCAGACAGTTCTGACCACGATCAGGACAGCCAAGTTCTAGTGAGCATGAGTGTAGGCTTGGTGCAGATCCTGCCATAGAAACCAAACGGCCATTGAATGATAGTCTTTAGTTGTTACTTACAGCATCGAACATTGTTTTTATTCTCTCCACATGAACTGACTAAAGGTATATTTGGGGTAAAGTGCACTGCAGTGCGCGATGATAATCTCCTCACGTGAACAAATGTACCTGTCACCTGAGAAATTTATTTCTTCTCATGTGAGTATTCTTGGGAGTTCTTAAGCACTGTGTGCACAATTTTATTTGACATGGTTGCCTTACTACGTAATAGATCTTAAAAAGACATTCCTCCTAACTAAAATTTGGCCCACCTCCACTTCTTTCTCTATTCTCTTGTACTCTGGAGCCTCTAGTAACTTCCATTCCACTCTCTGCTTATATGGTAGTGATTGTGTAAGGTTGGAAGACATGTGAATATATTTGTGCATATGGATGTGTGTGTGTGTATATATATATATACACACACACACACAGGTGTGTGAAGATTTACATACTTAGATATATATGTATATATATGTTCATACATATGTATATGTATATATACGTGTGTTTACATGTATATATGACTATATACACATATACATAGACATATGTATGTATGTATATATGTATTTATGTAAACATACGGTATTTGTTCTCTAAAGATCTGGCTTATTTTGCCTCATACATGTTGCAAATGAAAGACATTCTTCTTTTAAGGTCAGCGAGTGCTCCATTTTGTGTATATAACTTATTTCCCCATCCATCTGTTGGTGGCTACCTAGCTGGATGAATTTGGCTGTTAGCAATCATGATGGCTGTGGGGGTACAGTTAGCTCTTCACTGCTTTCAAGTCTTCTGTATATGAAAAGATGGGCGTGGGTGGTGGCTGTGGGGCAGGGCCCGTACTTTACCTTTCCTTCCAAATCTCTGACTCTTGTGGATCCCCTATATTTGAAGATTGGTAGTTATTATATCATGGGACTCCAAGGGACTTAACCATCATGCTTTGGGAAACAAATAAGCCTTCTCAGAATAAAGTGGATTTTGTTTGTTTATTATTATTATTATTATTATTATTGCAGAAATCTTCTAGTCAGTCATTTTAAAGGTGTTTTTCCTATTGTGTTTAGAACAAAAGACTCATTTGGGTGTTATCACTTGTGCTCCAAAATGTTAACAACACTCCTGACTAACCAAAAGGAAACTTCTACAGAGAAAACAATTGCTTGATCTCTTTGGGAACTCTTTCTTTTCTGTTGGAATCCAGAGTTGAGCTGACCTCTGACTGGCTGGGGGAGCAGGAGCTCACGCCTGACAGTGGCTCTCAGTGCCACACCACAGGAGGCATGCCATTCTTCAGGCACTGACACCCCCCCCCCCAGCAGTTCTCAGATCTAAAAGGGCAGTGTCTTCCCAAACCATCAGGGCACAGGTGTCTTAAGTTTTGTGGAAGGAGATGCCTAGCGGGCTGGCCTTTCCTTACAGTTTTTCTTACATCTCTGCCTTGCTGAAGAATCAAGCAGGGGCACCTGAGCAGGAGGGAACCGAGGGCTTGGGAAGAGGAGCTGATGGAGTGGGGTGGGGTGCTTGCGTCAGGGAGTAAGAGGGGGACTACCACGGAAACGTGCCGGAGCCGATTTATGTCCAGTGCTGACAGGTGTTACTCTAATGAAATGCAGGCAGCCTCAGACACAGTTCAGAAGAGAGGGATAACCTTCACAGGAGCATTTTCTCTGCGTGAGCTCAGAGTGAGATATTAAATGCTATAAAGGCAACTTACTTAGCTTATTAGATAAATGGTGTTACTGTAGACACCTGCGGTGTCCCAGACAGATATAAGAGCTAAGAGCTGGGTTCTCACACAAAGAGATTCTTGATTATGGTTTTTAACCTGGGTTGGGACAAATTTATTAACAAGGGTGTGTGTGTGTGTGTGTGTGTGTGTGTGTGAGAGAGAGAGAGAGAGAGAGAGAGAGAGAGAGAGAGAACAGATAAAATAGTTTTTCATTCAGTGAAATAAAAGATCTGCATTATAATCGTGTGATAATTTAGCCGATTGTAACAGGCTGAGCTGGGGGTAAAAGGTCTGATTCCCTTCTTAGTGTGCAGTGCTGTGGGACAGTAGGGGAAGTCCGTGAGAAAACCTGGCCCTACCACAAATGACTTACAGACGTTTTATGTTATGAAACCAGCGCCCAGGCTCCACCGGGGACTTTTCTGTGAGCCTCCCTGTTCCCCACAGGAGGGAGGGGTGCACAGTTCCTCTCTGGAGTTCCTGGCTTGTAGGGTATTTCAGAAGCAGTTGTGCTGGCAGCCAAAGGGAAATGGAGTTTCAGATGAATGTCTTCCATGGCTTTGCCATGTCTGTCTGAAGGTACCTGACGAAGCCTTGCTGACAAATGCTGGAGCCCAGGCACTCACTGCATGTGGGCAGCTTTAAGTTTATTAAGTTCACACTGCTCTGCCAGGGTGTGGAGGATACCCTGCTGGAGGAGAAGGGGAGGGGAAGGGAAGAAGGATTATGGGAGGGAGTGGCCAGGCAGGAGACAGAGAACAGGATGTAAAGTAAAAAAAAATACAACACAATAAAAAGTTTGCACTTCTTCCCTTATTACCAGGCAAAACCAGATTTCTAAAGCAAATTTTTCTATCTTCCCCCTGTCATGTTCTTTTGACCATTTTTCAAATGCTTTTGAGTCAGGGTATTGGGGTGACCAATTTGGTTTGGTCGTATGGTTGGATTACCCTTTACCTTTCTCTTCGTTGTTTAAATATGTTGGCCTCTTAAAGCATATCTGCCGGATCATATTAGTAGTAACTCAATAATCATTATCCTTAATTTATTTTCCCCCTTCATTCTACACTGGGGATGAACTGTTTTGTTGGATTTACAGACTTTCTTCTAGTTCTTGTAGATTAATCTTTCAGTTCCATTGATTTCTTAAGAACATATGTTCTAGAAGTAGTATTTCTAAGTCCTCAGGAATAACTACTCCAGTGCTCTTGATGGATATAGGTTGCCAGCTACTTGTCTAGGTCAATAATCCTCGGCAGTCCTTGGGAGAGTGCAGATTTCCTAGGAGACTTGAAGATAGGTTTCTGTTGAAATATGAATTGTGCGTGTCGACTCTGGAAATAACTTATTTCAAAAATCAATTGGTAGCATACATTTTGCTTTCTCTGAAGTCATGGATATTTTCTTATTGAGATGAAGAGATGCGATTTTATGTTTATTTTTGGCAGAAAAGTAGTGATCCTCTTCTTCCTGCTCCTCCTTCTCTTCCTCTTGCACTTCCTCCTGTGCTCCTCCTCCTCCTCCTCCTCCTCCTCCTCCTCCTTCTCTGTCTTGTCTTGGTCTGTTTATCTGGCCATGTTTACACTCTTGTATTTCTTTCTGCCTCCTGCCTCTCCCTACAAAGCATTTCTCCCCAGGAAGGTTTCTGAGTACACAGTAGAGAGATGGTGCCAGGAGGAGTCACATACTTGAGTCTGTGGTGGAGAGGGAGATGGAGAGGCAGGGCTGGGATGAGGGCAGAGCCAGGAAGAGTGGATAGCTTTTCTAGGAAGGGACCCTTGGAGATAAGGTCTAAATTCGTTGCTATGATTCTGAGCTTTTGATTAAAAAAGGATTTATGTGCCAGTGAGATGGCTCAGTTGCGAAGAGCATGAACTACTATGGAGAGGACCTGAGTTTGGTTACCAGCACTTGTGTGTGTGTGTGTGTGTCTTAGAGCATCCTTTAACTTCTGCTCCAGGGATTCTATATCCTCTGTCCTCCACAGGCACTTGCACTCACATCTATGTAACATAACTAAAACTTCTAAAAGTAAATCTTTAAAAACCGATAATTAACTAACCCACAGAAAAACACAGACCCCAAACCCACCAAATCCCATCACGTTGTTAATTCAGTTTCAGCATATGAAACTGGAGAAGGGAGCCAGGAACGTTCAGATGGCAGCTGTAAAATGGAATTGTACACTTAAAAAAAATGATTAAGGTCCGACCTTTTGTGCTAAATGCGTTTAACTACAACAAGGGAGAAAAAGATTAGAAATTCCAATGAGTTAAAAAATGTCACTCCCTAGACATAGCTGCCTTCAGTGCTCTGGGTCTGGCACCTTTGTAGGTGAAACAGATGTGCCCTCAAGCATTAAACTGAATAGTTATCTTCAGGCTGACGATTGGTCCTCTTCTGTCTGGAATTATGTGGCATGGATGTGTGGAAGGGGGGGGGGAGACAGTCGAGATTCAGAGATCCGTAAGCACTCGAGCTTACTGAACTTTTGTGGAAGACACTTGCATAAAAGAGCTTGTCTTGTTATTTTATTCATTTATTTTGTCTGTCTCTCTCTCTCTCTTTTTTATCTTATTTGGAGACAAGTTCTCATTATGTAGCCCTGGCTGTCCTGGAGCTTACTGTGTAGCCCTGGCTGGCCTTGAACTCACAGAGATTCACTGACCTCTGCTTCTCAGTGCTGGGATTAAGGGTGTTGCACCACCAGGGCTGGCAAATTAGTTTGCTAATCAGCATGGCAGAGGGCCAACAGGGCTCTGGAAAGGCACGGTGTGTGGTTTCCCAAGGGGGCGTGCAGGGTTCTAGAAGAACTCAGTGTCTAGTTCTCCTGCATCTCAGGATTACAGTAAATGTATCCTGGCCAGTGCAGGACCCGTTTACAAGCAAGGACAACGGGGTAACTTCCTCCTGAGCCGCGTGGTATGGGCCACCGGTGGTTCCGTGGAGATCAGGGAGAGGTGAGGTCAGGCTTGGTTCTCTTGCCTCTGTCCATTTGCAGTTTGTAAGCGAGTGATTAGAACATTTGAATACTTGAGTATAATTTTCTGGAATCTGCATAGTGCATTGGCTCGGACGTGCCAACAGATACATGCAGAGCACTTGTTTTGAAAATTGATTAAAGTGTCTAGTCCTTGGGTAGAACTCTGCTTTCTTTAAATCATCTGTGAGAATATTTGGGGCGTTTGGATTTTTTTATTTCCTGGTGTCTTTCAGAATGGATCTCTTTCAGAGTGCTAGTGTTTCCTGGTCAAGGCCTTTGCATTCATCTCAGAAGAATTATGAGGTGTGGTGGAAACCGCCGAATGGTTTTAATTACGAGAGAGAGAGAGAGAGAGAGAGAGAGAGAGAGAGAGAGAGAGAGAGAGACAGACGCAGAGACGCAGAGACGCAGAGACATTCCTTTACCAAGTAATCTCTTTGCACAGTGACCTAGGACTAACATTTGCTGGGACTTGCCATTGTCTGCATAAATGTCACATCTTATCTGGGAGGTGTTCAGGTTACAAGATATTCCTGCTTCCCTGGAGCTGCCTGAAAACACGGCTCTTTTATTTTCTGTGCCTCCCTCCCTCCCTCCCTCTCTCTCCTCTCTCCTCTTTCTCCACATTAGTGAAGACTCATTAGAGGCACCAGGGGCACCTGGAAGTCTCAAGCGAGGGAGATCATTTAAAATAGGAAGAGGACATGGAAAACCTTCTAAAATCTCGTATGGGACTGATTTGGCCCGTACCAGGAAGAGTTACCAACTAGTCTGAGTGGCTCTGCAGACCTTGTTTTAACAGATCCCTGTTTCAGAGCAGAATGAAGTGACTTGGCCATTTCGGCAGAGCGGTAATTTGGACATAGGAGCTTGAGTGTCGGAAAATGGAGAAAGTGGCAATCAGTCACTTTGGTGTTGTAGAGCAACGGTGCTGTGTGTCAGTGGGAGTGTCCTCAGGAGCATCAGAAGGCGTGCCGAGGATGGTGCATTGAAATCGTTAGTTTTGTATGTTTCCTGCATTTAATTAGACACGTATAGCTATAACAGTTAGTAGGTGCACAGAGAGATAGCAGAAAGATTATACAGTTTGGGTTAAAGTCCAGCTATGTAGCAGTGGACTGAATTCTTGGAATCAGTTGTCCTCAACTGAAAACTGGGGGTAGAGGTGCTTCCTTTGTACTTCTGAAAGGGGACTCAATTAAAACCACTCATTGTGTCATTCTGATATGGTAGTGTAGTGTTTAGCATGTATTGGGAAGTAATATTCAGTAATGGAATTTAGCCTGTTAGTGTGGGGAGGGAGGGACATGGAGAGGGTACTATGGTGCAGGCTATGAGGCCCATTTATGTAGCTGACCCTGGGTCTGGAGGATTTAATTGGTTGAGTAAATATTTAGTGTTGGGACTTGAAGCGCTGTCTTCAGCAGTGTGCCTGGTTGGTTAGGGAGGAGGACGCAGGCACACCCCCTCAACTATCCGTAACGAGTATTGTGTACCAGGGACTGCCTGTTTGGTTATACAAAAGTGATCTGTTTTGAAGAGGTGTAGCCAGTGACCAGCCACACCAAATCTGGATCCTCTGGATCCTCTGGATCCCTGGATCCTGCACCTTTGACCGGGAGCTCCTGGGAGAAGTCTTTTCTCTAGGGTTTTCTAAGGAAATTCCATTTCTGTCTGTGTTGTATTGCCTGCAGTCTCAAGGGAAATGGGTTCATTTGCTGTTACCACTGGTCATAGCAAACATAAAAATTGGCATTCATATTGACTAAGGATCAGAACCTTATTTTCCGGCTCTGTCACTTACAAGTCCCAGGCCTGGAAGCCTGGAACCCCTCAAACACAGTTTCTCCGTAAAACATACAGAGTTAGTATGAGGTTGGGATGAGAGTGGTCGGCAGAGCGGCTGCTCTAGCTGCAGGCTTACTCTGGCCATTCACAGGTGTCTCCTCGCAGTCACTCTCTGGGATGTAGGGAACTCTGATGTGCGGATACCACATTTAACTGACTCCACTGTGCATGACAAATACACACAGACCCACTTCCTGTACAAAGCCAGTCTTACTAAACAGGACATTTCCACGAATTGGAATTGTAGGGTCCCTATTCTCTTTGCTCTTCTTTCTTGGGTTTGTCTGCTGGGAAGATTCTGATTGCTCTAGTGGTATCTGTCAGAACAGCCCTGGCAGCCTCATGAAGAATGCACAAGTTCTTGGCTACTCCGTACTCATGTAATATAGTTGATGGGCCTGGGCATTAATAACCAGATAGCTCAGAGCTCCTTTTCTCCTACTGATACCTTCTCAACACAGGAAAGCAGCAAGACTGACACTGGCTGATTCCTTTCAGAATTTGAAGTCCTGTGGATTATTTCCTTTTGATGCCAAAGAAGAAAAGAAACAGGGCTGGAGAAGCGGCTTGCTCAGCAGTTATGACCGTGAACTGCTCTTACAGAGGAAGGACACTCTCTTTCGAGCACCTAAGTTGGGTGGCTCATGGCTGCCAGGAACTCTATCTCCAGGGTATATGATGCCCCCTCTGACCTCTGCAGACACTATACTCCTGTGCACAAACTCATAGTCACACAATATACACACAATTAAAACGTTAAAATAAAAAAGGTTCAGTCTATTACCATTGCGATCATATTTATAAAAAATTCAAACATTCAACATGGGCTGGAAAAATATGTTCATGTCTTTTCCGTTAGAGAAACAGCTGAGTACCCCCACATTTGCTCTTACAGTGTGTGTGTATATGTGTGTGTTTGTGTGTGTGTGTGTGTGTCTGTCTGTTTATCTGTCTGGCTATCCTTACCTGACTCCAGAAATCCAGGAGGGATTAGCTCTCAGCATGGGTGTTTTTCCAACTAGCCATAGTTTGTGTGTGTGTATATGTATATGTATGTGTGTGTGTGTGTGTGTGTGTATGTATGTATGTGTGTGTGTATATATATATATATATATATATATATATATATATAATTTGTAAATGCCCGGCCTTGTAAATAATACTTTAAATCTGCCCCTTTGGAGAAAAGGGTAGTGACAGAGTATTTTAGGGTGATTTAGTACAGTATTTGTGGTGGGTTGTCCTTTAAATGAGGAAGTGAAGCAGAGATAAATAAAACCACAGTTTTTACAGAGGCAAGTCCAAAAATTGCCTTAGCAATAGTTCAGCGGAATTGTGAACTTTCCTGCTTTGAAGGAAGTTGAAACTTACTCATTCCAAACTAGTTCAGTCTATGGTGGGTCAGCCAGTAGTCAGGTACTGACGTGAGGGCGGGGTGGAGACCGCTCTCCTGCCATAAGGGGAAGTGAAGGGAGTCTATTATTTGTAGGTAATGTTAAAAACAAAAACAAAAACAAACAAACAAAAACTGTCTCAAAGTTGTTACACATCCAGGGAAACCAATTCTAAACACAAATATGTCAGATCGATAAAATACTCTTCATGAGCTGGGTGACCCGTAATACCACTGTCACACATTGTATGGGACACCCATAGTCTGAAGCCACATTGAGAAATAATGGCCAAGATGAAAAGCTCTCGCTCTCTTTGGGTGGGCACGGCAAGCTGGTAGGCCTTAGAGCCTCAGAGGGACTGGGGCACTCAGGGCCTGGCAGAGCCTGTAATCTGTAGACAGTGCCCTTGTGGAAAGACCCTCGGTGCAGGGGGAGCTAGACTCAACCGTCCTCCCCCACTAAGCACACGCGTGTCACAGCCAGGGGCATTCACGCAGTGAAAACAGTTGTACTGCCTCACCCTACAGAGACCGAGAGTGATTGTAGAAATGAGACTGCCATGGAGACTTGAGTCGCACGGGCTGCCTGCCCCATTGTCCACGTGCCAAGATTTGTGACTTTTTTTTTTTAATGAAGGGTATCAGAAGACTTCCCATAAAGTATGGGCTGTGGCTCTCAGGTGCCCAGGGCCAGTTCTCTGTGTACCGGCTCCTTCCCACCCACGTGTTGACCCTGTGTGTCTCTGAAACCATGCGCGCCCCTCCCCCACCCCGCCCCAGCTTTTGCCACCACTGTGTTCCATCCAGCTTGTTAAGCTGATCGTTCATCGGCCGCACTCAACAAGCTGCTTGTGGCTTGCAAAGAGAACAAGCCGGCGCTCAAAAATAGACCACGCAGGTGGCGGTTGTCCACCAGCTGTTATTTCTGAGGCAGGGACAGGCCAGCAAGCACTTTGTGGCCCGTGCGTCTTGTGAGTCTGACTGTGTCGAGCTTTACCACGGGTGACTCTTGCTGTCCCTAGAGTTGGGTACCTGTGTTTATTTGAGAAACCGGACTCGGAAAACAAACGTGTTACCTGACTGTGGCTTAGCGTTTGAGGAGCAATGTACTGGGGGGTTCCAGGCATTCTGAGGCTGCCTCCCTCAGAGATAGCTTTAGCTGTGGCTCTCTAAGAGTGGCGTTCATGGTTGTCAGCCCGCCCGCCTGGCCCACCTCAGCTGTCCTCATCTGGCACAGTGAAGCCATTTAGGACTGGAGAGCAGCTAGCGGGTGACAGCTGGCGCTTGCTCCCCCCCCCCTTTGGCCGCTGTATCCCACTTCCTTGCAATGCTATACCTTAGTTTCCCTCGCGCTTGGATAGGCTGCGGGCGCCATCAATCCAAAGTGTCTGATGTGCATGGAAGCGATTTGAGGGGACTTGAGTTGACCTCTGGCCCTCCGTCGGGTGCCAGCTGTCCTGTTATCACTTGTATTTTCCAGAGCAAGGATGAGTGGGGCCAGTCTATGCACACGGTGAGTTCCTTGGAGCGTTCAGCACAACGCACGCTTGCTAACTTCAACATTATTCCCTGTTACTTATTACAGTTTTGAAACTGTAATAAGTAACATGGAATAAATGTTCACAGTTTTCGGGCATGACTTCATGGTACAACACTAAAGTTTTTTTCTCTGATTTTTTTTTTTAAAGGATATGCAGTTGGTGATTGTTTTCCATGATTTTGAGATGACAGAGTTTTTTTTCCCTCTCTCTCCAGAGTGGAAGATGATAAGACAAAGGAACGTTGCTTGCCGGCCTTCGTTCCGATCACTATCCATTCCAATTTGTTAGCCCGTGTCTAAACCTTTACCCAATAGTCAGATAACCCAAGAAATTTTAAGCCTTTCATGTTGTCTAAAGGGTTCCTAAATCGGGTGCACTTGGTCCTGGGGACTTTTAATTTTGCCTGTTTTAAATGTCCGTCTAAGTGAGGGTTCTTCAGTGTGAACTCTGAAGGAGATGTGCTTGCCTTTGCAAGCGGAGTTAAGTATGTTAAGTACCTTATTTCTTGTCCTGAGGCCAGTGCTCAGATTTGGAGAAAGTGCGACCCAGAGAAAGAAGTGAGAGAGGTGGCAATGGTTTTGTTGATTTCAGTGTGCCACAGCCAGACCTAGAACTCTGACTTGGACCAAAAATTAGTGGAGCCTGGTTCGATCGTAGTATACCTAACGGGTATTCGCACTAATTGCAAACCCTGGCGCTCAAATGTGTAGTTAGCACTTACCCAACAATCAGCTCTGTGGTTTGGTTTTTTTTTTTTTTTTTTTTTTTTTTCCGTCAATATGTATAGGACACATACAGAAACATACACAGAAGTGTGCATGATCGAGATCACTGAATCACAGCAAAGTGAACCCACTAAAGAGGTTTTTATCAATCAGTACTTTAATAAGTAAAGCTTTTTGACATTGAGACATGTCAGTTCCTGGCAGCACCCCATTCAACTAGGAAGAAGATCATGGACATCAAAGGACCTCCATTTGGAGATGGCTTCATTTGTGACAAGCTAGCCACCCAGCAAAGAAAATGTTCTAACTGGTGTGGTTAACTAGTTAGGTAGATGAAGAGACCATTGTTAGCTTCCTTTTCTCATGAACTTCCTCTTGTTAGTATTGACCTAGTTTTATAAATTAAGTAAAATTAAATTTCAGAGTGGAGATATAAAACCTAAGACAGCCAACACAGCTCACGAAACCACTCCAAGCCATTGGTTTCCTGTGAAGGATGATGTTGGCTCTGGCCCTTGCCACCACCAAAAACTGAATGCGTTTTCTTTTCAGAGAGGGGGAGAGAGGGGAGAATGCATACACACAGGCATGCTTGCGCTTCTGTTTTGGCTGTCAAGTTTAATGTAATGGCTGGGAATGTAGCCCAGTATACAGTGCTTGCACAAAGACCTAGATCCCATCCCTAATAATAACCACTGGTAGGAGAAAAATCAAATAAAGAAGTTATTTTAGGAAAGAATGGGGAAAGGATGTGAGACTGTAAGCAAGTAAGAGAAAGGGACCAGTTAAAATACCCATTTTCCTTTCTTACTTAAATTTGTTTTATTATATATATTTTTGAAATTTCCCTACACATGCACTAAATTTAAGTCACTTTCTCCCTTTTCTTTCCCATTTTAGTTCCTCCCATGTTGCTTCTCCCCCGTCAAATTCAAGACCTTTCCATCTTTAGTTCACACACACACTGCACATGTATATATAAATATAGCCTGCTGAGTCCACTTCCTGCTGCTCATGAGTATATGCATTTAGAGCTGACTGCTTGGGATCAGATTAACTCTCAGGGGTTTCATCCCTAGAGAAGACAGAGTCTCCCTCTCTCAGCAGCTATAGGTCCCCTGTATTCTTTGGCTGGGATGGGGGTTTATGGTGCTGTCCTTGTGCCTGTCTTTGCTTATGTGACCATGATGCTGAGATTTCATGGGTTCAGCTTTCTTGCCATGTATAGAAGACAGTATCTCAGAGCAGACATCCCGGTTCTTAAACCTTAGGTTGTTATTCTGAACATGTTGAAACATTGTTATTCTGAACATGCTGAAACATTGTTATTCTGAACATGCTGAAACACTATACTGTTTTACATTTAAAACTTATACTCCACTTTTAAAAAAATGTGCTTTTCTGAGTTTTTCTTATCTAAGGAAAGCTTTCTATTCTGTATTCGGCTATGTCTTCAATTCAGATAATAACAAATGTCTATAATGATTAATACTGCCTCCCTATATTAATATTGGAAATATTTCAAAATTTAAGATTACCAAGCCTTTAAACATAGTCTAAAAAATTACATGTCTCCAATCTCATTGAGAAGTGCAGTGCAGAAAGAAAACAAAACCAAGTTCTGATTTTCTTACTGCTTCAATTCTTGCCTTAGAAGTGACTGGTATGAGAAGTGAATATGTGTATATCCTTCTAGAATCCTTTCGGTTCATTAACTTGGGTATAAGACAGATAGATTGGAATTAAATTTTTATAAATCCTAATGACCAACTCTGAGTTCTGCCACAGACCTTAGCCTGTCTCTCTAGTTCAGCAGTGTTTCCCGGTGTTGGCAAGTGTGGAGCAGCAGTCTTCTTTTTAGTCTTATACAATATTACATCATGTGCCAGAGTCATAGTTCATTCAGATACTTTATAAATGCTTTCAGAAACAATGTTACAACTTCATTATTATAGAGAGACTTGCTTGTACTGAGGTGTCAACTCCAAACTAACACACAGAGGTAAAAGTGCTTGGTCAGAGGATGTGCAAAGCTAAAATTGCTAATGTTGCCAGAACCTTTCAGGACACACTGTAGCAATTTATTCTCCCTCTCTGCACTGTATGGGGAAACCCATTCCTCATGTGCCTTCTACCTTGCTGGATTTGCTCTATAAGGAAGATGGCCTTCCAGCCCTTTTATAGCACCGCACCTCTTTGCTTAGGTAAACATATGGTTCTCATGCTATGTATTAAGGTTTTTACACCTGTATGAAATTGTTAAAATATGGAGAAAAGCCAAAATTTAATGTCAGGAACATTCATTTCCATACCTCTTAAATTCAGTGATTCTTACTATTTTATCTTCTTCCCAGATAGTATCCTAGTAAATTGTAGCTATCATGACACATTGCCCTTGCATCTTCGAACATATATTTATCTCTAAGGATAGATATCCTAGATGTTTGAAGATATGTTTTATATTATAGAATATTTTTATTTTTAGTCTATTGGGAATGGTTAAAGCTCTAGAGACTTTACTTGGTGCTTACAGATTTGGAAAAACTATTATGGAAAGAAAACTGTGCATTAAGGTCAATGATTACATTTTATGACTGTATAAAATATAAAGCTAGAAGTGAGAGTTTAATGACAAATGGTTGATAAGATGAAGTGTTTTCCTGTGTGTTTTATGGAAATTGTGGCTAAGAGTTTGAACTAGGAAACCAACATTTATAAGTACTAGCTACGTGATTGTTTGGACTCACTATTCCTATTGGCTAGGTTAACCTAAGACAACAGGTTAGAGTGACCTTAAATATATGATAGGTTGGTAAGTGATTGTATGTGAAATGTCAGGGCTCAGATTACACACTAAAGTCAAGTTGTGCTATTATTATTATTATTATTATTATTATTATTTCTTTTTCTCATATAGAAAAGATAAGTTGCTAAGATGTAAGCTGGACAGAAAAAGAAATTACAGCATGGCAATTTTGAACAAAAGTGGTGCCTATATGTTCATATATTTGAAAACTTGGCCACCAGTTGGTGGAAGTGTTTGGGAAGGAAGTTCGTCCCTGTGGGTAGACTTTAAAGAGTCATGTTATTCTTTGTTAGTTATGTGGGAGTACTGTATCTCTCTTCTCCCTCCAGTTGTTGTGGATCAAGATGTGATCTCTCATCTCTTCCTTCTTTCCAACATCATAGACTCTAATCTTCCGAAACCCTTAAGCCAACTAAATCTTGTCTATTGTGTTTTATCATGGCCATAGAAGAGTAAGACACATAGTTTCTGACTGTTACATGAACTGACATCTACCTCAGAGCCTTTATTTTGAGCCTGGGATGTTACCTAGCTCCGTGCACTTCCTCAGAAGGTAGCCGATGAAGGAATGACTCATGTGTATTACTCTTCTTGTGGCTGTGATGAAACACCTGGTAAAAGCAACTTGGAAAGTGTGGGTTTATTTTGGCTCAGAGTTGAGAGTGTGGACCATGCCTGCAGGGAAGACAGAGCAGAAGAAGATAGAGATAGCTGGTCACATGGCACCTACCGTCAGGACCAAAGGTTGGCGAGTGCCCATGCTCTGCCTTCTTCCTCTTTCTCATTCAGGACTGGGACTCCAGCCTGGGTAGTGTGTTCCCCAGGTGGAGGGTGTGTCTGCCCATATCGGTTTTAATCCAGTCTGGAAATTCCCTTACACATTTGCCCAGAATTTTATCTCCAAGGTTGTTCTAGACCCTGAAAGTTGACAGTATTACCTATCACAGCATATGTCTAATTAAAAAAAAAAAAGTACCCATCAGTACAATAGGAGGACGGGCAAATGATTGACATGAGGCGCCCTCCTCAGAGACAGCCGTAGAATTTCTTCTGTACATAATCAAACATATTTGTCAGTTTAAGATGCTGTGACAAGATTCCATAACAGAATGGATGATCCAAACAGCATTCACTTATTTTTCACAGTTGTGAGACTGGGAAATGCAAGGTCAGAATATTGGCAGATCTGGTGTACAGTAAAAGCTCTTGTTTGCATACAGCCATATTCTTGCTAATAGGGAAGGAGAAAGAAAGGGAAGTGTGTGTGTGTGTGTGTGTGTGTGTGTGTGTGTGTGTGTGAGAGAGAGAGAGAGAGAGAGAGAGAGAGAGAGAGAGAAGAGAGAAGAGAGATAAGGGGGGAGAGACTATCTCTTGTGTCTTAAGTGCACTTCCACTTGTCCCATTCTGACATCTTAATCACCCAAGGATCCCCACCTCCTATTATCTTCACAATGGAAACCAAGTTGGATGAGTGGGCACCTGTTGTCTTCTTTATGTTCCTCACTGTCTAGCCAGATTTAGATTCCACGTAGCTTAACTGGTTCCTGCTTTCCAGCTCAGATCTGGGGCACCATTTCTTGTCTGTTTTTATGGTTTATTTTGGTTTTTTTTTAGAGTTCCTCCTTGCTTTGCCCCTTACAGTGATTTTATTCCCCATGGTTTATGAAAATGCTCTCTTCTAGTATTGCGTGGCTTATATATTTCAGAATTCTTGATCTAAGTTGAATGAATCTTAGTGTAAGAAAAGAGAACATCAATTTTAATGTCAGAAACGAGCACTCTACATTTAGTTTTCTTCTCCTAGTTGACTAGACAGTTGTCTTAACAATTTATTAAATCATATTTCCCTTCTGTTTTGAAGTTCTACTTTTTATCATATTCTTTAAGTCTCTGTTGCTTTCTTTTTAAAGTACATATCAGACAGTATATGTCCTACTCTCTGATAATGTTAATTTCTTTTAACATTTTGAACAGCTTTTTAAAACATTTTTATTGGATATTTTCTTTATTTACGTTTCAAATGTTATCTCCTTTCCCATTTCCCCCTCCCCTGTTTCAATAAGGGTGTACCCCCACCCACCCACCTATCCACTCTTGCCTCCCTGCCCTCTAGAAGATTCATGTGTCTTCTCCATTTATTGTTAGACTTCTGTGGTTGAAGAAATGGCATTGAAACAAAATATTTAAGAAATTTCTTCATATTATTGAGTTATTCTGGTAATAATATTAGTTTTCCACTTATGTAACTTTTTTCATGTATTTAAGCAGAATCAAAATCAGAAGTGTGTGTGTGTGTGTGTGTGTGTGTGTGTGTGAATGCAAGTCTAACCATACCCTAATAGTCTTCTGCTCTGACCATAACTGAGGACATTTGACTTAGGTTAAGTTACTTTTTCTTCTCCATCTCAATTGCTATTGTTCAGATTTGAAATCCTGACGATGGTACACCTATACTTATATCATATTAATCAGTTGTCTTTTCTTTTTCTTTCTTTTTTTTTTTTTGCACAAGTTACTTGTATTTTTTATTAGATATTTTCTTTATTTCCATTTCAGTTCTTATCCCCTTTCCTCATTTCCCCTCTGAAAACCTTCTATCCCATCCTCCCTCCCTCTGCTTATTAACCCGCCCACTCCCACTTTCCTGTCCTGGCATTCCCCTACACTGGGGCATCAAGCCTTCACAGGAACAAGGGCCTCTTCTCCCATTGATACCTGACAAGGCAATCCTCTGCTACATATGCAGCTGGAGCCATGTGTACTCCTTGGTTGGTAGTTTAGTCTCTGGAAGTTCTGGGGGGGGGTCTTATTGGTTGAAATTATCATTCTTCTTATGGGGTTGTAAACCCCTTCAGCTCCTTCAGTCCTTTCTCTAACTCCTCCATTGGGGACCCCATTGGGGACCCTGTGCTCAGTTCAAAGGTTGGCTGTGAGCATATGCCTCTGTATTTGTCAAGCTCTGGCTGAGCCTCTCAGGAGACAGCTATATCAGGCTCCTGTCAGCAAGCACTTTTTGGCATCCACAATAGTGTCTGGGTTTGTATATGGGATGGATCTCCAGGTGGGGCAGTTTTTGGATGGCCTTTCCTTCAGTCCTCTCCTCTACACTTTGTCTCCATATTTGCCCCTGTGAGTATTTTGTTCCCCCTTTCTAAGAAGGACTGAGCCATCCACACTTTGGTCTTCCTTCTTCTTGAACTTCATGTGGTCTGTGAAATATATCTTGTGTATTCCAAGCATTTTCATACCACGGAACACAGAGTTTTCAGACTCTGAATTAAATAGTGTTGTATTCCCCATTTAATTAATCTTCGTTTTTCATTTGTTCCATTTTAAAGTTTTCCTACTCCAAATGATAGTCACAAAGTTTTATTTCTAATTACAAATTTGGATATACGCAGTACACATGCCAGTACGAAGTTTTAAGTGGTAGGCTTCCACAGCGTCAGCACCTCAAATGTCACAGTCCCTCTAACTGAGGAAAAGCTCTACATGGTGTCATCAGTGGTCTTTTCAGGATGCCAGCGTATGCCAAGAATGGACAGAAGTTGTGTTTTGAACCTGCCAAGAGTTGGCTGTGCATGAGTGTACATTGACCCAATAGGTGTTGTGTCAGGTCTGCACTGTTGGTACTAACACCAGGACCAGTTCCCATGGAGATACATCTCCTCTTCCTGAAATTTCAACAAAGAAATAAAACACGAGCTTGAAGATATGCCTAGTGGGAATCATTTCTTACTAGTCTCAAGGAATGGTAGGATGTAAACCATGGTTTACAATAGAACACTCTAGGATACTCTAGGGGTCTACTTAATGGTATAGACGTAGCTTAAGTGTTGTGATTCCTGTACACAAACTGGGGTAGAAAATGCCCCCCTAAACCTCCTTAATGAGCCAGAGGAGAGTAGGGCACCTATATTCAAATTCTGACAGTGCCAATTTTTAAAGCTGTGAACTGGAACAGATGAAAGAATCCCTCTGACCCTGTGAGATAGAGCTCACATTGAACTGAAGAAAGTGGGGATGAAGGAGGGAGAGAAGAAGGGAGGGAGAGGGAGGAAGAAGAAGATCAACAACAACAACAGGAGGAAGAGGATGAGGAGGAAGAACAACAACAACAACAAGAGGAGGAGGAGGAGTCAGGAGAGAGACTCTCTGGTCAATAGTAGGTACTACGTTGAAGGGTTCTGCTTCCCTAAACTTGAAGAAGCTTATATGCCTGGCTTGTCAGAATGCTTTCATCAGCCATCAATAGGGACTCTAAATTACTTTCCATGCATGTTGGAGTATAAGTCTGTGGGCTCTCTTCTTCTGTGGTTTCACCATAGAGCATATAATTTCATAATTACTCTTTAATGGAAAGAAGTGCACGAGTAACATTGGGTGATATTCTAAGCCTTTGAATGTACCTGGGCACTCATTTGACAGTTCTGCAGGCTGTAGTAATAGAATTTCAGTGCTGGAGGAGAACTTTGAGTTACTGAATTGTTTAGTTTTACAGACAAGGAAACATAGGTCTTGAGTGTTATTGGATCAACTAAGACCACACAGTTGTGTGATAGTACTGGAAGAGCCAGAATCAGAAACATCTCTCTGATTCCAGTGTGTCTCCTTTATTTACCTTTTCATATCTTATTTGCTAGGGCAGACTACCCAGAGTCACCATGGTGCCTGCAGACTGATGTCTGCATAGGATAAGGGATGTGTGAGCTTAAGGAAAAGACATGCTTTTGATCTTTGGCTTGCTGAGGTTCTGTGCCCCTGCCTCCAGTCTCTTCTTGACTCACCAGCACAACTTCAGCTGTATGACACTAGATGTGAACCACTAAATTCAGGGTGAGAAGTAGTGAGGACTAGGGGTTGTCATGCCAAAGAGTAAACATACATTCACATCAGAGGAGTAGAAATGCCAAGACCCTGGGCAAGCCAGGGGAGCTGTAAATTGCAGCTAGAAGAAGTCTTTGATGAGAGAGAGAGTTGGGGTATCATGAAAACAGGAATAATTGATAGCATCTGCCATGTCGGAAGCACACATCATATCAGAAACACACACATGTCATATCCAAAGCACATGTCACTTAAGCAAATGCTTAAGTACTGACCTGGACTGAGCTTCCACAACAATACCTGTTTTGAGGATCCTGGAAGATCTGCTGAGGAGATAGCTCAGTGAGGAAGCTGCCTGCACCAGCGTGACTACCTCAGTTCACACCTGGAAAGGGACAGGGTTACTCAAGCCTGCTACCCCAGCCTTGCAGAGACACACTGGAGAATACCTGAGACTTGCTGGCCTAGCAGGGGGAAAAGAAGTGGGGCCTTAGGTTTCCTGAGATACACTGTCTCAAGAGATTAAGATGGACACAACCTCCTCTAATACATCATACATGCACTTGAACACACACACACACACACACACACGCACGCACGCACGCACGCACGCACGCACGCACGCACACACACGCACACTCACACACCAATAATGGAAGAGTGATGCATCTAGGTCATGGACAGCCAGTTGACTTTGCACCTGACTTTTTTGCCCAGGATTTTAATTTCTGGTCGGATCTAATTGGTTGCTGTTGATTGTTGTTTTGAGGTGTGAACCTTGTGTGAAATGAATTAAGTAATTTCTGGGTGAATGCTCACCCATCGTCATGGCTCCGGAAATCACAGGACTCTCTGGCTTCCATAATTTTATCTTCTAATCCTGCAACTCTAAGCCTTTAAACTGTCATGTGTCTTAAACGTTGAAGCTATGGCCAAGTTATGTGTTTCCTTCAAGTATAGGTTTAGTTATTGGCTCAATAATAAGTCATTTCTGCATCAATACAAACATCATTTCGGATCTTGATGAATGTGAAAAAGATCTGTCTTGGCTAGTTTTATATCACCTTGACATAAGCTACCGTTTCCAGAGATGAGCGAACCTCAATTGAAAAGATACCTCCTCAAGACAGGGCCGTAGGCAAGCTAATGGTGCATTTCTTTCCTAGCCCATTTTGAGTGGGGCCACTTCCACCGGTGTCTGGCTTCTGCAAGAAAGCAGACTGAGCAAGCCAAGGGGAGCAAGCCAGTAAGCAGCATCCTTCAAGGCCTCGACATCAGCTCCTCCCTCCAGGATCCTGCCCCATTTGAGTTCCTGTCCTGACTTCCTCAATGATGAACAGTGGTATAGAAGTGGAAACCAAATAAACCCTTTCCTCCACAACTTGGCTTTGGTCAAGTATTTCATCACAGTAAACTAAGACAGTTTTGACTTAGGAATTATTTCCCTTTAGAAAAATGATATAATGTTGTAAGCCTAGGCTGATGTTTTAAGTAAGTGTAGAGAAAACTTTACAAACACGGTTTAACAGAGACCCTCAAATTATTTTGATTAGATATGATTTTAGTGTATCCTCCAAAGTTTCATATATTTAAATTTAATCTTCACGGTGAGGCAATAAAGAATTATGGAGAGGGCATTTGAATATGGCATCATTCGGCGAAGCTGCTGTAGGAATGATTTCAGTTGGATAAGGTCATTAGAATAGAGCTGTGGTGATTAAATCTTCCTGGTTTTATAAAAGGGAGAGAAACTGAGAGACATACTATGTATCTACTCTGTCTATGCTTTGTGCTGCCGTGAAACTTTGAGACTTATGCTTTGAGACTTCCAGCAGATTGATCATTGACTTTGATCAAGATATAAACCCTTGACTTTGGACCAGATTTATGAGCAAAAATAAATGTGTTTTGTTTGTAAGTTCCCCAGCTCCAAGCATTTCACTGAAGTAACAGAAAATAGAATAGGGTAGACCTCTCAGAAACTCAGGTCACATGAATAATTTTTATTGGTAGAATTCGTGGTTGGACTACAAGAGTAGAAATAAATTACAGCTTTCAACTTTGAATCACAATATTATAAATACATATTTAAATGAGGTTTTCCATTTAGACTTGGAGAATATCGAGTGGTGACTGTTGTTAGAGTTCAGTGAGAACAACAGCTTATTTTGGATTTATCTTGACTTGAGATGAGTTATGACAAATGTTAGTTTCTCATTTGCTCGCTGGATCTAAGCAGTCACTTAGGATGAATTAAGTGGATGGATTTGGATGTCAGTGTCATGGCATCCTAAGTTGTAGTGTCAACTACAAACAAACATGAGCACACCAGAGGGATTGATGGAGTCATTAGCTCCTGTGGGTTCCACAGATGCATCCACACGGGCTCAGAACGCCGCTATGGACATCACCATCCTTGGGGTACCAGCGTTCTTGAATACGCATGGTACAAGTTGTGCCTTTCTCTCCTCATACAGTGAGTCATACCGTGAATGGTCCTCCTTCTGTTCTCAAGTCGTACATAATTCATGCAAAAATATGATCTCAGCTGTATCAACTTCAAAGGGAGGCAGCCAGGCATGTGTCTGGAAGGATTTGCTCGGGGACCGGTTCTGTCTCTCATTTTGTGACTGGAGACTCTCTATCTTTGATCATGTCAGTAGCAAGGAGCTGAAGGCAACTTTTCAGTTTCCAGTCTTATAAAGCCTTCTGCTTCCCCCTCCTCCTTGAATTTAAGGAGGTTCTTCAGGATAAAGGCTGAGAACATTTGCCATAATTATCTGGCTTATATTTGGAAATTAATCTTTCAAAAAGATTAGTTGTGTGAAGATTGAGATAGCTGCGATGAAAGATCCACCACCTACTAAGGCTTCTGATGTTTTACTCAGTGGTGGTTAAGTTTGGTTCTAGCTCAATAGAGAATGGAGTTGTGTCTGTGGCATGAACAGTCTGTACAGTGTGAAACACCAGAAAACGGGAACAGAGGAAAGCAGTAATACGTTAAAAAGTGTCCAGCACACCTAGAACACTACAGCGGTGGTGTGTGTGTGTGTGTGTGTGTGTGTGTGTGTGTGTCTGTGTCATGACCGTGGCCAGTAACTATTTCAGTTTTGGCGATCATAGAAAATGGACTACTAACTCGTGAGGTATGTCCTGCTTTTACTTGTGATTGAGAGATATGGATATTACACACACGGAAGTCCAATGGTCCAAGCAAGATCTTTTTATGAAGACCTCTCAGGGCATAAGCTTGGTACAAAGAGTAGAAACCTGCCTACTTGTTGGCTGATGGACCTAGGGCTGGGTGCTGGTAGTACATTCTCAGACTTCATCTTCCTGTGCAAAATGAGAATGCTGAGAGACAGAGTCTCCTAAGAGGAAGACTTTTTCTTGTTTCTTTTAAACTGGGAAAGCAGACTGGGTTTGGTGTTGGCTTGACTCCTTTTCCTCTGACTCAGGGACTCTTGGAGGTCTGAGGCTTACACTGCAGGGAGGCAGAATCTAAAGAGAATTCTGTGCTCATCTTCATATGAGCATAAAGACCCTGAGGTCGTTTAACTCTGAGAAAGGAAGTAAGGCTTGTTTTCATATTGATGAACCTCAAGCCCAGTGACTTCCCAGCTATTCTGGCCATCAACATTGCCTGAAGGGACTTTAGAATAGGGCCTACACCCACCTCAGGAATTCCTGATTCAGCTTGAATCATGGATGCATTCCTAACAAGTTCTCTGGTAATCCTGATGCTTCTGGCCCAGGGACCTACTTTGGGATTCATTATATTCAAAATACTATAAAATACATTCAGAACTAAAAGGGAGGTGACAAGCTCTTTCTCCAGTGGTAAAATGAATCAATCCAAGTGAGATTAGCTCCTATTACATGCAGGTTTATTGGGAAGCTGTTCTTGGGCAAGTTCACTGGTCCTAAGGACTGAAGCCAGGAAAGTCACCATGGAGGGGGGACAGGGAGTAGAGGGAAGAGAAAGAGAAAGGGCAGGGCGCATGCACTGAGAAAGAAGAGAAGGAGAAGGGGAGAGAGAGGGTGAGAGACCAAAAACATGAATTATATAGGAAAGAGCCTATAGGGGAAGGGCACACCAGTCTCTGGGCTGCAAAGTTCAGGGTTGGGGGCAGAGTATGCCAGGGAGAGACTGAAGGATGCTGGGAGAACCTGGAGGCCAAGTCTTCTTTGACATGTAAAGTTCAGCCCCTTATCTTGGGCTCTGAAACTAAACAGGAGGCCTGCCTTTTAGCTTATGAGAAGAAAGTGCCACATACTAATGTGAAGAGCTATGTACTCCTAGGAAAAAGGTAACAGTCACTATAACCACAGAGGAAGAAGAGGCTGCCACAGTTGACAAAGAACTGTCTATCTTCTGGAACTGAGGAACTTCTTCACAGTTGCTGGATATGTCTAACTACTTCTTGTTAGTCTTTTGTCAGGCTAGAGTCCTAGGGGACGAGGGAACCCCCATTGAGAAAAGGCTTCTATCATATTGACTTGTCGCAAGTCTATGAGGAGGGTGTTTTCTTGACTGATGGATGGTGGAGGATGTCCCACTGCGCAGATAGATGGTCCTGGGTTATGTAAGAAAGCTGGTTGAGCAGGCCATGAAGAGCAAGCCAGTAAGCCAGTAAGCAGCACTCCATCATGGCCTCTGCACTCATTCCTGCCTCTAGGTTCCTGTGGTGCCTGAGTTCCTGCCTTGCTTCCTTCTTAATGACTACAAGCTCTAAAGTGAAATAAACCTACCCAAGGTGCTTCTGGTCATGGTGTTTTACCACAGCAATAGACAAACAAACCAGAACAATGATATTGGAAGGGAGAGTGAATTAATTTATACTTAGGTCTGCAAGATGGCTGAGCAGGTATCAGTGCTGACCCCAGGTGTGAGCTGTGGCGTGTGTGCCGTGTCATACGTACCCACAGACATATTGTGCTCGTGCATACAGATAATTTTGAAAGAATGCATAAACTCATAATTAATTTTCAAGATAATTACATATATTTTTTTTTGAGATAAGAACAGGTGCTTAAGCATCTACTTAAATTTCTCTCATTAGAGGTATTTAAGTCTTGACACACTGGTATTTCTTATCCTATGAAGAGTCATCTAGTGTGAGGGTATGGGAGGAGGTGATTTCTAGAGATAAACCTTTGGGGCTGAAATCCCATTTCCTAGCCTCACAAGGACTAGAGTTCACCTTTGCTTTTTATTTGAAGGGTGTTTGTTTGTTTGTTTGTTTGTTGTGGTAATTGATTTATCTACTTACTCATTTTCCGAATTATAAGCTGGCCTGGAACTGGATATGTCTTCCAGGTTGATCTTGAGTTTGTGACAATTCTCCTGCCACAGACTTGGGCTGAGAGTTGGGGGTTATAGATGGGCACAGCCACACAAACTCTTAATTTTTGTTTACTATTACTTACTTTGAGACAGTTTCTCTCTGTATGGATTTGTGATCCTTCTGCCTCAGCCTTAACAGAAGCTACAGCTACTTCAGAACACCCAGCTGGAGTGCACTTTAGTTAGGAAAGAAAAAAAATGAGTGAGTATCTGAGCGCACTGCAGGTGGACGGGGAGGTAGGTGGGAGCACGTAAGCAGGCCCTCTGCCATTGAGTGGACTTGAATGTCAGCTGTTTTTCTTCATAACACAGTGTAGGCTTATGCAGTTTGAGGAAATAAAAATATCTTGCATAGCTGTTTTAAGAATTTGACCCTTTGACCCTTAAGCAAGATGCACAAAGGGCTTAAAAGGTACCGCACCGCCTTGCTCTCTAAAGAGTAAATGGTCTGGTATTCTGGTTTATAAGGAAGTGAATGAAAGCATACAATTCCCAAAGCATCCCATTTTTTTCCTTATTATTCATATCTTTTATTAATGTAATTTTTTTACTGCAGAGGATGGGACAGCAAAGATAGATTATAACCTAAAGGCCAAGGTTGGCGCTGGCACTCCCTTTCAGGGGTGTACTTCCTGTACATTTTGATGAATGGGCCTTGTCCTTTGGTTGGATTTTCAACCATACCTGGGAACATAGTTGCTAAATCAATGCTAAAACTGTACAGTTTATAAGAAACCGAAGGACCAGTTTACTAAAATGTTTGTACTGTTTTGTACTCCACCCCATCAGCTATAGATGAAAATGTTGTCAGATGAAAGTGTCTTCACCAGCAGGGTATGAACGTGCTGGAGTGGGATGGAGGGTGGGGGTGATTTTTTGTTTTTGTTTGTCTTTGAGTTCTGATAATAGGTCAGAGTCTACATATTTAAATTATTCACCACAGTCTCCTTTCATATGCTAATTTTCACTTGCATGTCCTGGGGATCAAGATTCCTCTGCTGTGGTTTTTGTTTGTTTGTTTGTTTGTTTGTTTGTTTGTTTTTGTTTTTGTCTACTCTTAAGCTGGACAGTTTCCTTATGTTCTTTGTAGATCTTTTTTGGGTAGCCCCAGTTCCTTTTCCAGACATGTTTTGTTGAGTTTCCAGTTTGTGGCTTTCCCTCACCCTCTCCTAAATGTATCTTTTCCAGAGAGTAAGTTTTTAATCTGAATCTGTAAGTTAGCCTTACTAACTTTTTCTACACTTGATTGAACTTTTCCCTATGAAAAAACACCTATGGTCACAAGTTTGAACTCATTTTTGGACTTTTTCTTCTAGGAGATTTTCTTTTTGTGCTGGGTCTATGGACAAAGGTGTCTAGATTCTCTCTTCTCTCGGTTTGTCATATTTGGTTATTACAGACTCATGTATTAATGAGATATCCTTGCTTGAGTTCCCTTTGCTGCCCTTCCAGAAATCCATTGGCTGTGTTCACGTGACTCTCTAAAGCAGCAGATCTCAACCAGTGGGCTGCGGGCCCTTTCAGAGTCCAACAGCCCTTTCATTGGAGTCACCTAAGACCATCAGAAAACATAGAAATTTAAATTACAGTTCATAACAGTAACAAAATTACTATTAGGAAGCAGCAATGAATATCAATATGAGGAATTATCTTGAAGAGTCCTCTCTTTAGGCAGGTTGAAAATTTCTACTCTCTTGTTCTTCCCCCCAACCCCGGGTCCGTGTGTGTGTGTGTGTGTGTGTGTGTGTGTGTGTACGTCAGAGCACAACTTCAGGTGTTCCCCCCCCACGTCTTCCGACTTCTTTGAAACAAGGTCTTTGTTTTCTGCTGATATTTGCACCAGGCTAGTAGGTCTGCAAGTTGGCCAGGATTCTCTTTTCTATGCCCCATCTCGCTGAAGAAGTGCTGGAGTTACAGACCAGGTGCTATACTTCTGGGTTTTTAAGTGAACTCCGTGGATTTGAACTCATGTCCTTAGTTTATGTGACAAGAGCTATCTATCTTCCTAACCCCTCTCTTTGATTGTCAGTTGTGAATGTGGGATGGTTGCTTTGCCTCTCCTACAGGTCATATTTATACCCTTGGCAGTTGGTTTGTGTTTAGCATTCCATTTTTCCAAATACTCCCTGTGGTGTAGAGACAAGGAGAAGCGGTATGCCATTCCCCTTTTCCTCTTCATTTATCAAGACTATTCATTGATAAAGTCAAATCCATTCTGGTCAATGAGTTTAATAAACTCTCAAATTCAGTTAAGTTTTTTTTTTTCTGACTTCCAGGAAAGGACTGTATTAAAGGAGCGAGCACACCTATATTGATGAGGAACTTTTGGTCTGTGTCCTAGTTTATAAAATTAGAAATCATATTGTTCTTTCTACAGCAGAGAGCTTTTTATTCTTTAAAACAAATCAGACCACAGAAAATATGCTAGAACACGAATGGTGGGAAAGAGCCATCATAGTCCAGGTGTGGCGCAGGGCTCCGGCTTTCCCCTCTCCATTTATACTTCCTGTAAGGCAATTCACTATTATTGATCAGCTTTCACGGAACTGTGGAAAATATCGATTATGTAGTTTAGACAACTGATGAATATTTGTTGCAGAAGTTTCTATCTCCTTGTTTAATATCCTTTTCTAAAAGTCAACTAACCAACTAACCAACCAACCAGTAAGTTACAGTTTCATATGGAGACTTATGTAGGTCAGGGTAACTGCCTAGGATTAATCTTGATGGTGTCAGCACTGTCTTGTAAAATGCAGTGATAGACACAATTCATTATTAATGTTTACACATTTTATAATAGGAATTTGCAATTCATTATTAATGTTTATAAAACGTCACAATGACAATATTGATAGACATCCTAACTCAGAAAAGGGAAACTGCACACGGGCTCCACCCTTAGACAGACAACTACAGACAACTAATGACTGCTAAGAGAAGAAGAATTGGTCTCCTCCAGGGATCAACCCCCTAATTAGTTACATAATATAAAGTGGTCAGCCTGAAATTATGTATACACAAGCAACACTAAATAGACTAAAAAGATTGTACTTATGTATTTATGTGTGTACATAGATATGTAACAATAATAATCAAAGAAAAAGTGGCCGTCAATTTGAGAGGGAGTATTGGGAGGGTGGACGGGAGAAATAATGGACATATTTTTAATTTTAAAAATTTTGTTATTTTATGTGTATGGGTGTTGGCTTGTATATATATATATATCTGTATATGATATGAATGCCTGGTGACCTTGGAGGCCAGACGAGCATGTTAGATCTCCTGGAACTTGAGCTGCCATCTGAGCGCTGGTATTCAAGCGTGGGTCTTCGGGACGAGCAGATGACCATAGAGCTGTATCTTCAGCCCCTGCACATATATTTTAATTAATTAAAAAAAAACCCAAAATGTCAAATACATTTGTGAAACTCTTCCTTCTGTATACTTCATGGCATCTTCATTCGGTTACTTCTTAAAGTACTTTTTAAAATTTTATTTAAATAATCTTCTCCTCACCATCACTTTCTAACCTACTGTGGTTATAACTTGTAGTCAGAATTCCACATGGCTCTAGATGCTTCTAAAGTCCTTTGTGAGTATCTGGAACATCAAACCTTTCCCAGATATATAATTCATGTTATATTTACTCTGGGTTGTTTTTTTTTTTTTAAATCAATAGTTGCAGTAGCTTTGTCTTACATGGTAAATCTGTGAAGAGAAAGAGCTGATCTAGTCTATAAATCATCAATGAGCATAGCTCAATAGTTTGTTTAATGACTTTATAAGTAGTGGGAGAATAACCATTGTGAATAAATATGTTAATGCAGAAAAAAATTGAGAGGCAAATACAAAATTGGCCACAATAGCTTTGATCACTAGTTTTGATCTTGCACTTTGTCAAACATTTAATATGACTGGATCTTTATATTTAAAGTGCATTTCATACAGCCATCATACCGTTGCTTCTTTTTAAAAAATCAAAAGTCCCAAGAGCCTATGGGATATGTGTAGATCATTTATATTTATTGTAATTACTGTGAAGACTATAGATATGCCATTGTTAACTGTTTTCTGCATTCATTCTGCTTTTGCTCCTCTTTCCTTTCCTTATTTTATATTACTTGAATCACTTTAGTATTCTAATTTAACCTATCTATGGATTTATTTTTTGATCCCCTTTGAAAATAACTTTTGGTGGAGTTTCTAGAAATCATGTTATGCATGTGTGTGTGTGTGTGTGTGTGTGTGTGTGTGTAGTTAATTTTGCATCACTCCACGTGAAAGGTAGAAACGTAAAAGGTAAAAGGTATAAACGTAAAGTAAAAGGTAGATCACATGGTTCCCTCCCACTCACCCATGTAACAGTCATGTGTGTTACAATCTACTTAATCTGAGAAACCTACCCACTGCTGCTAGCAGTCATAGGCATTTTAAAGAAATTAGAGAAAACCACTTGTTTATTTGCATTTCTACTGTAGTTCTCCAAGTTGTGAAAAATTCTATTTCTTCTGGTGATCTTTTCTTGACCCTGAAGCACCTACTTTTGTAGGGTTGTAGGGTCATAGGCCTGCATCAGCTCTGCCAGTGGGCACAGCTCCTTGAGGAGGTGGGATGTGGGTAGTTTAACTAAGCTTATCCCATCCTGCTGGGGGCAGGTGCTAGGCTGTAATGCAGTATGAGAAGTGGGAAAGCCGGAGCTAGTTTGGGGTTCCCAGGCCAGTGACAAGGCTGGGACTGTTGAATTCTCAGGCTCTTGGACATCCAGCCATTGTTGGAAGTCACAGAAGAACACTCAGGCTGGAGACAGTGTCTAGCCTGGGACCAGGTGAAAAGGGCGCTCCCCTTGTCCCAGCAGGGAGAGTCCTTAGCTTAGCAGATGCAGGCTTGGTGGCAGTTGTGCCTGGGAGCACAGAGAGGCCTTCTATGGGAGATTAAGCTGTAGCTCTGTAGGTGAATGCCTTCTTCATGGCGCCCCACGGTGGATCGTGGTTAAAAGAGACAGCCCATGGTTCGAAATAGTTTATTGTCTTGGTGGAAAGTGGATGTGTAAAACCATTCCCCCCTTCTCAGGGTGGGCCTGAGATTAAACACCTTAGCAGGGAGGAATGTCTGGGAAGGGAAGCTTATTGGCAATGCCTTCCTTTAGGTACCTCATTAGCATGAAGAACTCTGTTTTGGGCCTCAGCAACGGTGGTCACACAGTCAAGCCTCTTTTCCTGTTGTCTTGGTCTGAGATGTTAGGGATGCCACATTTACCTGTGGAAGGGCTTGGGGCACTGCCTCTAAGTGACTGATGGCCACAAATCTATGGGGAGCTGTGGCTACCTGACAGATGCCTAGTGCCAGGAGCAGGCAGAGCTCCTGTGGTCCCTGTAATGTCTCCAGGGCTTCTGCTTCCCACGTGCCGAAATCACAGGTGTGTGCCACCATGCCTGGCTTCTTCTTCCTCCTTTTTCTTTTCACGTTTAACATTTCAAATAATACCTTATCCCTTTAGTTTTACCTCCATAATTTTCCATAACTCTTTCATTGTTTCCTCTAGGTTGCCTTTTGGTGAGGCACCTGTGAGTTACAGCCAATATCCAGTGTCTTTTGCTTATTCATTACACAAGTAACATTTTACTCCAAGAATGATTTAAAGTAGTAATCCCCCCCCACTGGTTTGTAAGATGTATTTGGACCCTTAAAGATGGCTTAGAAAGGCCAACCCGTAGATAGTTAAGCTTTTTAAAACGTATTTAATGTGATGTCAGTTTATGAACATTTACAGAGAACCAAATTGTAAACTTAGTTTCAAATTAAAAATGAAGCTCCTAAAAATACCAACATGTTCAAATTTTAAATAGTTTAAAACCTTTTAAAAGTATATTGAGAGGAGACAGGCAGAGTGATACATGCCTTGTTATCCCAGCAGTAGACACTGATATAAATAGAAATATAATAGTATTATATTATTGTATATTATATTACTATATTATAATCATTTATATATTATATAAATATTATATATTTATATAAAATATAAAGTAATTATAATCACTAGATTATATTATATAGTATATTACTACGATAATGATTATAAAAGTAATATAATACTAAATAAGACAGGTTTCTAGGTAAACAGCATAAAAATATGTGTCACTTAGAGGAAACATGTTCCTTGTCCTCCTCATTGGCTGTTGTCTAGGCTGTCTCTGATGCAATTGTCCTGGGCAATCATGGTCTAGAACAGCAATACATACCTGGTATTTCTGCTCTCTGTTGCTCTCTTGGCAGTACATGTAAGAGTTTTCTGTCTGAGAATATTGGAACCTTTGTTTACAGGAGGGCTGGAGTTTGGGGGCCTGGCTTTTGGGACATTCTCCTGAACTGCCTTCTTTTATTACATTTTAAATTCTGCTGGAAATTGCAAGGCTGACTGCTACTTCAAAGAAAAGGCCCAATCATCATGGCTTATCATCTGCCGCCTTGAACTGGAACTCCACCAATGGGATTACATTTGCTGCTCACAATTCTTTACATCAGCCACAACAAAGCCCAGCTTCTCACCTATATACAAAAGTACTTTGGGGTTAGACTTCATGTTTTAAAAAGAGAATGTTTTTCTATCCCTTCCCCCTACCTAGAGCTGTTCAGCATTTAGTCAAAAGTAAAGTGCTTTATTGAAAGTAAAACAATAAAACAAAAGAAAATCATGTGTGTGTGTGTGTGTGTGTGTGTGTGTTCCATTTCCAAATACGTAACAGGGAGCAGAAAGGCTAGTCATCACTGTAAAATGGTAAGTCTCGTTTCTCTTGCAGGTTCTGCCTGTTCTTGGACAGACCTGGCCTCCAGATCCATCTACAGAAGCAAAGGTTATCTGTTAAATGACATAGAAATCCACAAAAGAAAAACAGTTAAGGAACACAACTGTTTGAGGGTCAAAAGGGCAGTCGCTGTGAGGGCTGAGCCCAGGTGGCACTTCTGGTCAGACTTTCAGCACCTCGGGTCCTCGTACTTTTGTTTTCTTCGAAGCGTGATGTAGAGTGCACTGAAGTTTGAGGTTGAGAAAATTAAAAAGCCACTCTTTCCCCCAGAGTACTCGGACTCATGTGCACACGTGGTTGTAATTTCCATGGCTCTCTCGTGGAGCGCCTCCTCTGTTTGTGACCCATGCCACAGAGCAGGGAGGTTCCTATTTTGCTTTTGCCTTTGGACACATCTGGAGCGGTGGTATTAATTAACGAATTAATATTCACCCCAAGTTTAATGAGTGCAAAAGAGTCTTTCCACGGCCCATCCCAAGCCAGCTGTGTTTCTGGAGGCACATGCTTCTTACGTGTTCATAAGTACAGGGCTCCGCCTCTTCCGACTCCCATGAATATTAAGGCCACATGAACTATCATCAGTCATGTTAGGAGTATTCTATTTACTTAGTATTTATTTAATAAATCTCCCCCAAAGGACAGGTAGGTGGTATCCCCCCCTCCCCTCCTTTTGGCTGTGCAGAGACGGCACAGTGAGTAATCTTGTCTATATACATGTGTTAGCATCACAGCTTTAAATGTTCCTTGATTGGCAGAAGAGTTGTCAGTGCTCCTCATAGACCGGTCCCATGAGAAGGTAAGATCATGTCAAGTGGTGATAGATTTGTGTTACACATGGTCTCATACTAGATATGATAAAATTGGCGCTGCTGTTCTTAGTTTAAGGGTCCTCCAGGCAAAGGGACTGTGGTCTGTTGGCTCTCCACACTGTCCCCAGCACCCGTCAGACCAGCACACTGAGTTCTTCTCCATCGTGAGTGTGCAGTTGATAGTGAGCATACACCACTGTTGCTGAGCCTCACGGGGTGCTGTTGCCCCCCCCCCCCCCACAGAGTTGCTACCCAAAGAACCACATGTGAGAGATCCTTATTTGGTGTAATACTTAGTTACACTGTGTCCTCCATTTTATATATTGCAGCAGCCCTAGATTTTAAGAGTCTAAGAAACAAACATGTTTCACATAAGAAACATTGTCTAGATTACCTAGAAGCTTCCACGTCACTTCTGTAAAGGAAACTGTCCTTTCACAGATTCCGTGGACCTGCTTTAACCTTTCCCTGACAATTTGCAACCATTATTACAGGGGTTTCAGTGGTTAGGCATTTTCTCACACTACATATTGGCAAATCGTGTCTGTTCTCTTTTGTCCCTGTTGCTGCTATTTATGGTTCTCTTACTGTCTGCCAAGCTGTGAGCTGTTAATTCATGCTTTCAACACACCTGTCTCCAAAGCCTCCAGTCCAATCTGCATTTCTAATCCAGCATAGGGAGGAAAAGCTGACCTGGATACTTCATGCTTGGGTGTGGAGTGTAGCTGACATGTGGTGAGCCAGCCTACAGCGGGCAGAGGGAACTAGGGGAGAGGACTGTAAGGAGCCAGATGGAATTTTTTTTAGAGGTTAAAAAAAAAAGTACAGTAGCCATAGAGGGACATTTTTTTAATTGGATATATTCTATATTTACATTTCATTTTCCTTTTTCTGGTTCCCTGCCCCCCAAAGGTCCCACATGCCCTTTTCCCTCCCTGTGTTCCCCCATCCACCCTTTCCCACTTCCCTGTTCTGGTATTCCCTTACACTGATGCTTTGAGCCTTTCCAGAACCAGGGTCCACTCCTTCCTTCTTGTCGGACATCATTTGGTATGTGGATTGTGTCTTTGGTGTCCCAAGATTCTAGGCTAATATCCACTTATCAGTGAGTGCATACCATGGGTATTCTTTTGAGACTGGGTTACCTTACTTAGTATGATGTTCTCCAGCTCCATCCATTTCTCTAAGAATTTCATGAATTCATTGTTTCTAATGGCTGAATAGTACTCCATTGTGTATATATACCACATGTTTTGTATCCATTCTTCCGTTGAGGGACATCTAGGTTCTTTCCAGCTTCTGGCTATTATAAATAAGGCTGCTATGAACATAGTGGAGCATGTATCCTTATTGCATGCTGGGGAATCTTCTGGGTATATGCCCAGGAGTGGTATGGCTGGGTCCTCCGGAAGTAGAGGAGGACAGTTTTGAGGGCAGAAGGAGTCAACTTGGATTTAAAATTCAGTGAGCATCAACTGTGTGCTTTCTGTATACAGTTAAGACCAGTTTTGGGGTGCTGCCATGACACCAGAGGGGTTGGTGGCATTGGTGGGATGGATGCATAGTAAGGAGGTCAGAGCAACTGAAAAGGGAAAAGTAAAAGACCTTATAGATCCCATAGAGACTTTGATTAAAGCCCTATGTTATTGGGCTATTTAATTGGATATTTTCTTTATTTATATTTACATGTTATCTCCTTTCCTGGTTCCCCCCCATCCCATTCTCCCTCCCCCTGCTTCTATGAGGGTGTTCCTCTATCCACCCCACTCCCACCTCCCCATCCTCGATTCCCCTACACTGGGACATCTAACAAGTCTTCATAGGACCAAGGGCCTCTCCTCCCACTGATGCCTGACAAGGCCATCCTCTGCTACATATGCAGCTGGAGCCATGTGTACTCCTTGGTTGATGGTTTAGTTCCTGGGAGCTCTGGGGGGGGGGGGTCTGGTTGGTTGATATTGTTGTTCTTCTTATGAGGTTGCAAACTCCTTCAGTTCCTTCAGTCCTTTCTCTAACTCCTCTATTGGGGACCCCCATGCCCAGTCCGATGGTTGACTCTGATCATCTGCTTCTGTATTTGTAAGGCTCTGGCTGGACTTCTCAGGAGACAGCCATATCAGGCTCCAGTCAGCAAGCATTTTTTGGCATCTGCAATAGTGCTGGGTTTTGGTTACTGTATATTTGACGAATCCCCAGGTGGGACAGTCTCTGGGTGACCTTTCTTTCAGTCTCTGCTCTACATTTTATCCCCATATTTACTCCTCATCTTTCTTGACTAATACTATTAGCAGGTTAAAAGCTGTCTTCAGGCCAGTTTTTTTAAAACTCCAGAAATCTTGCAAAGGGCTTCGTGTTGCGTGAGAAACAAATCAAATGCTGTGATTTCTCTTGTACACTGGATGCCCTCAGCATCCCACGTACTTGCCAATCATGTCTCCCAGCTGTGTCCACCTCAGCCCGTGGATAGATAGCCTATCAGCTCTCCTCTGTCTGGAACGTGCCTGCTGATTCTGGACCAGTCACAGCTGACTGCTCTCTCCTGTAATTAGTGCTTTCCTCTACAGTCTACGGTCACTCTTGGTACTTAGCACAGATCTATCTTTGTAATGTGGTTTTTAATCCCTCCAATTAGCTGATACCCACTTCACTGGCCACACCCTATTCTGTTTTCTATCTTCAGCTGTGGGCAGTTGTTATTTTTGTTGATGTCAGCATCCCTCTCCAATGGAGAGTAGGCTGGGTAGCCACGTGGCATTTGCACAGTAAATGCCTGTAGAGCTGCTGGGTTATGTGCTTGTTGGTGAACATATTATGGCAGTTCATATGGCAGATGCTAAGTATGCCTACATTATGTGTCTACATTAGTATGTTTATAAAGGTGAAGCAAGTTCTGTATTTGCTGTGTCCTATTTAAATATTAGCTTAGCCATGTAGAAATGGAAGACTGCTAATTAAACGCTTTTACAGTTATTCAAGGTTTCTAAGGAAAGAAGTGGCTTAGGAAATCTTCATTTTAATTTTGTGAATTAATTTGGAAAAATTAGTAATATTGGGGAAACTTTTAAAGCACTTAAAATAAGTACATTCATTTAAAAGTCTTACATGGGATATTGAAGGAACTGTATCTGTTCTGTGCAGAGATTGTGCTAGCTGATGGCGTACATGGTTTCTTATGCTACATCCAGGACTCTCTTTAGACCTGGGTCATATACCATTACCTTGTATGTTATATGGCCTCATACTGATCTGGGGTTGCTGTGAGAAGTTCCTTTCTGCATTTTGTACACATCATCCAGAAGAGAAGTTGCTAATCCTTTTCTGCTGTCTCATAGAAGAAGTAAACCACAGTGGCTCAAGTTTACTCTGCTCACTCTTTTCCCGCTCCCCTCCTGCAGTGAGCTGTTCGTAATGGATTCGGTGTCTCTGCTTCTTGTCTACCTGATGCTTCGCATTTTCAGATATTGTATGCATGAATTAAATACGGGATTATTTTTATCATTTTAAAAAATCACACTGGTGATGCCTGTTATGTTGTCATATAACCTGCTTTTCTGGGGATCTGAATTATTTCTTATAACTGCTCTTGAGTTTTTATGAACGTGCTGTTTTATTTATTTACTTACTTATTGATGAGTGAATACTTTGTATATTTCTTTGAACACATCTGAGGACTTTCTGTAAAGAGTTGCCCCCTTTTATGTGATGGTTGGTGATATGTTATTTACAGAGTACCTCAAAACTGGGGTATTACTTTCTAGCCCTTGAGGACATAGGAGCATGGGATTCAGTTACTGGTGAATCACTCTGCAGCTATTTTGGTTACTTTTCTATTGCTGTGATAAAACATCATGACCAAAACAACTTGTAAAGGAAAGTGTTTAATTCGACTTATGGTTTCAGAAGGTTAGAGTCGGTGATGGAATGAAGGAATATCTAAGAGCTCACATCCGTGTGTGTGTGTGTGTGTGTGTGTGTGTGTATGTATGTATCTGTGTATATATGTATGTATGTGTGTATATGTATATATGTAGATGTGTATATGTAGATGTAGATGTATATATACATACATGTGTATATATATTATTGGATAATGTTATCCCCTTTCCTGGTTCCCTGCCCCATTGGAGAAACCCCCCACCTCATCCCTCCTCCCCCTGCTTCTATGAGGGTGCCCCTCCACCCACCTACCCACATCTTGATCCTCAACCACTAGGCAGAGACTCAGCACTGGGAATGACATGAGTCCTTTGAGAGCTCAAGCCCTTCCCTAGTGACACACTTCTGCCAAGACAACACCACCTTCAACAAGACCACGCCTTCTAATCCTTCCCATATAGTTCCACCAACTGGGGATCAAATATTCAAGTTATGTGCCTATGGGGGTCATTTCCTTCCAAATACCACAGCAGGTTCATGCGAAAAGTTTTACAGGGATCCACGTAACCTATGCCCACTGTGATTGCTTCTGGTACCATTAACCAAATTAATTTATCTTTATTCCAGCTTAGGAACCCTCTTCTCTTCTCTCCTCTCCTCTCCTCTCCTCTCCTCTCCTCTCCTCTCCTCTCCTCTCCTCTCCTCTCCTCTCCCCTCCCCTCCCCTCCCCTCCCCTCCCCTCCCCTCCCTTCCCCTCCCCTCCTCTTTGTAACCTAAAATGTCCTAAACTTGTAATCATTTTATCTCTCCTTCCCAACTGCTTGGATTCCAGGTGCGTACTACCATGCCATGCCACACTCAATATACAAAAGCCTTCACAGTGATTTAAACAGTTTCACCTAAAACAGATTTGAACAAATTAGATGGCTAAGCTTCTATGCTGTGAAGCTGTAAAGCCTAACATGTTATGATCTTTTCTTATTAACATTATGTGGTTATTTTATGTCCCTGTGATCAAATCCTTGACAGAGAAGAGGAGGCATGGCTCACACTTCAAGGGGATAGTCCATCCATGTGGGGAAGACATTGCTTGGCAGACAGGGGCAGAATTGTGGGGTGGATTGTAACCCTTAAGGCCTTCCTCTAATGCCCTAGTCCAGGGAGGTTTTATAGTCTTAAGGTTCATAGCCTCCACCTATAGTACGGCTGGGAACCAAGACATGACCCCTAGGAGTATGTGTCTATGCAAATCATAATAAATATCCTCTCTTCATTTATGTATACTGCTAAAGTTATAACATATTTTCCCAGTGTATTAGTTGTTTTCAATAATTTAAAGGTAATTTTAAATTTACAGTAGTTGCTAAAATGGGACATAGAACTACCAGATTCTGGGTTTCCCTATGGTTAATATTTTACTGTATTTATACTATGGTCTGTGCTCTCTCTGTGGTATGTGCTTGTTCTCTTGAATTCTTTATCTTTGCCTTGTGAGAGCAAGCTGCAAATCTATTGTCCTGTTACCTTGAATCACTTGACCGTGCACTTTGCCCAACAATAATGTTCTCCAACATAACCAGTGAGAGCACTCAAACTTAGCAAACAAACCGCCATTCAATTCATAATGTCGGCATTGTAAACTCAACAAAAGATTTTTTTCTTTGTGTTCCAGGATTCTGTCCAGGTGTATACATTACATATAATACTCATGCTCTTTGAACTCTTGATTAAAAACAGTTTCTCAGCTCTCCTTGTCTTTGGAATCCTTGACAGTTTTAAAGAGCACAGGGCTTTAATTGTCCAGAATGAAGGTTCTTTCTGATGTTTCCTCATGTGTAATCTTAGTTAACACATTTTCAGGACACAGAACGTATGCCATGCTCGTCTGAGAACATCGTATCCGAGCTGGGAGATGCACGCATACCTGTCCACTATGGGTGACGTGAACCTCCATCACCTGGTGTGTCAGTACATGACAACCTTACCCACAAATATCTGTACTGTTTTCTCTTTTGTAACAAATTTGTGTTTTGAATGGAGAGTTTTGAAGATTCTGCCAGCGTCAGTTTCTTATCAGAACTCAGTCACCAGCCTCAGTGAGGATAGCACCTGAATCAACTCCCTCTGGGATGGTAGCAGTTCTTCCTACATAGGTTGACGTTCTGTTAGAAGTTAGATGCTTCTCTTAGCTTCTCGCTCTTCCTTGGGAGGTTCTTTCAGATCTCTAACTTTGGGGAATTTCAAGTATGATGTTCTTGATTCTAGGTCTAAGCACTCTGCAAAACGTTTCCATCTAGCACATGTAAAGCAGGGACTGGTTTGAACTGCCAGTCACTCTGCTGTCTCTACTGAGACAGCTGGCAGTAAAGCTGTGTCTCTAAGCATGAAGGTGCCTAGTCCTTGTAGTTCCTGTTTGGTCTTACCTGTCCTTCGGTGCTTGACCCTGATCTGCTGTATTCCAGTTGCATTATGGGAAGAGAAAGCAACTTGGTACCTGAACAAACACGAGAGCCGATGTAAAACTTTCCTCCATAAGTGCAGGATATAGTTTGGAAGACATTATTATTTTACTGTCTGCCTCAGAGTTGGAATAAGTTCTTAACGTTAGACCCATAGCCTTTCCTTTGTAGGGGAGTAGGCAAAATCCAGATAAAACATCAGAGCCTCCTGACTTGTAACATTTCTTAGAGTTAAAATTGACAAGGGACAGAAGCAGGCTGGGTTTCCTATATCTTCAGACCAACATATTTCTCCAGGCAGGTTTCTTTCTGTCCAGATAAGGCTTGAGTAGACACTTGAGATTCTGACTCTTAATTATGCCCTCTCCTTTAATCTTCGCGTTTCCAACGTACTATTCCTGCCTTTCTTGAGATACACAGAGTCTCTGATCAGATTTCCATCAAGTGGTTTTGTGATCAGAGGCCATTTTGCTCCTCTAGGCTACTTTCTGTGTCTGTAATCTTAGATCGATCTTGGTGTTTACTTTTGAGATGGTCATTTAAACATCAAACCCCGTTTTCTTTCTTTCAATTGCTGCCATGCACTCATACTTGGTATAATAGAGTTCAGTCTAATTCACTCTTGGTTAAAAATATTTCTTTTTTTGAGGCATGAAATCTATACTCTTTATCTGGCTTCTAAAACACCCTGCTAGCTTGACTGAATGCTCCCTTTATGGAATACAATTTAGATAGTCTTTAATTTTTTAAAAATTAAAAGATTCCTATGTATGTATACATGATGCGTGTCTGCATGAGTTTATATGAACCACATACATTCAAATGCCAGAAGTTGCCAGGGAGTGTGTTGAATCTCCTGGAATAGGCAGTTTTAAAATACCTGATGTTTGTGCTGAGAACTGAACCCAGAGATAGATACTCTCTAAGAGCAGGAAGCACTCTTAACTCTTAAGCTACCTCTTCTACCCGTGCCTGTGGGCTTGTCTGTGGGATGCTTTCTTGGTTGTTGATTGATGTGTGAGGCCCCAGGTTACTGTGGGTAGTGCTTTCCACAAGGAGGGAGACTGGGCTTTATGGGCAATGATCATGCCAGTAAACGATAGTCATTCCTCCATTGTCTCTGCTTCAGTTCCTGCCTCCAGGTTCCTGCCTTCTGTTCTTGCCTTGACCTCTCAGAGAGGGACTGCATCCTGCAAGCCACGTGAACTTTACCTCTTTATCTCCCCACGTTGTTTTTGATCATGGCATTTATCCCAGCCACAGCCAAGTATTTAGGACAAGGAACAACAATCATTACTCCACATTTTAAAAATTATCAATTTTATTTTTTGAGATTACAATATAATTGTATCACCCCTCCTTTCTCTTCCCTTTATCCACCCCCTCATCCCCCTCTTTGCTCTCTTTCAAATTCATGTCCTCTTTTGTCATCAATTGTTGTTACATACATATATGTATACACATACATACATAGTCCTACATACATAAATGCAGCCTACCTAGTCTGTATAATGTCAGTTGTATGTGTGTGTTCAGGGCTGAGCCTTTGGCATTGGACAACCAGCTAGTGAGCTCTTCCCTGGGTAAAGATTTTTGTGGCAAAATTACTTGAGGTGAAGGGTATCTCTCATTCCAGGTCATTTAACCAATTTAATTTTTGAGCACATTCCAAATATTCACAGCACTTACTTATTTTCCATTCACTATTTTCACACATTTATTCAAGCTTGCAAAGGTGGAAAATCCTGGCAACAACTAGATAGCCTTTCGGGAGAACGATGGCGCAATCCTGGCCCTGTGCCTGTCACTCAGTGACCCTGGCAGTCTTTGCTGTGGGTGTCAGCATCTTATCTAAGGTGCAGATGTTGGTGATGTTGGAGAGAGTGAGCTTTAAGCCTTGTTTTTGTGATCTCAGTGCATTCTGGGGGATGGACAGGAGGGTGGTGGTGGCAGAGATGAGGAGAATGCACCCCGGTGTTGACACTTAGCTACCTGATCAGTGTCACGAATGACTTCTTGGGAGCAGATGGGATTTCCGTCATAAAACGGCTACATTTATTTTGTATTGTTTCAGTCTCCATGCTGCCGATCTCTTTATTACCTTATGTATTAAAAGAGGGTAATTATAACATGCCCTAAAATAATAACCATGAGAAAAATTAAGAGAAATGATAAATGATATTTAATATGCTAATATAGGTGGAGTACTTCATATTTTGTAAGAGTTAAAAACAGCAATTATCTCTGAATATAGACTCTAACATGATTTATTGATGCATTAAAACAAAACCACTTGTGTTATTAGCATACTTATCCTCAGGCAATTTCAGGTAGTTTATATAATCTCTTTTAAAGTGTTTCAAACGCTGGTGATTTTTTTTTTTCTGTTAAAATGTTCAAGATTCTCTCATATGGAAGACAATATCTAAGACTTTATGGTCTGTATTCAAAGCATTTATGTTCATCCCTGAGGAGCCTTATATGGTTTAAACTGTCATGTAAGCACCATGCATTTTGATTAACACAACTTATAGATATTTGGCTAATTTGGGAAAATAGAGAAAATATAAAAAATAGAAACTTAAGCTTCTGTGATTTAAAAAAAATTAAAAATAGTACTTAGAATTTTGACTCACTTGGGAATTGCAGCAAAAATATCATATTTTTTCTATTAAATTCTTTTCAAAAGATATGTGTATCTGCATTTCAAAATATATTACAGAAGAGCTTATTGATAATGAAAAGGAACATTTCCACTCACTTATTAAAATTTTATACATAGAAAACTGAAGGGTTTGTATAACCAACACATTGCTTCCACAAATATTCAGTACCTAGTGCGCAGTTAGCATTTCATTATATTTACGTTCCCTCTTTGCGTATGTATCCCTAGATGTAGTCTGTGTATGATGTATTCTCATTGATTTAGAGACTGTTTTATCCTCAACTTCTGTAGTGAGTGGTCTCCTAAGCACTGTCCATGCAAACAAACAAACAAACCCAACTCTCTCCTTAAGAGGAATAAGTTATAGTTATGTTTGGAGACAGTTTGAGTGGCCATGGACCAATGGCCATGCTCCATTGTGGAAAGCAGTTTCATGAAGTTTTATCATTTAACAAAACAAAGCCACACGGAGGTGAGTTTAAAATACATTGGTAGGTACATCTGAGAGTTGTTTGCAGTAAGATGGGTGAAGCTTTGCTATAGGCCTCAGATGTTATCTGATGATATTCTTGGCCTTTAGACTGACACAAGCTAAATAGTCTGCTAAGTCAATAGATATTAAATGGTTTTTATCTATTAGCCACAGGATGTTAGCCCTGGCTTGGAAGTAGGCAAGGAATGGGGTCAAAGCTAGCCTGAGATGAGGTAAATAGCCTCTGGACCTGCAGCATTCCAACCTCCTCACTCAACTTCCCTTTCAAGGAGTCAGTCTTTGCTTCTTTTCAGGAATTCTCGGTGCCACCACTTTACCACTGCAAACTGCATGATTCTATATGTGAGAGCCAGAGCATATTATAGATTTTTCCATTTGACTAAAAAAGGCCTAACAATTGATTTCACCAAATTTTCTGCAACACCCTGTCATAGACACAGCCTCTTTAAGTTCTTATTTTATCTTATTTCCAAGTTACCTCTAAATAAAAAAAATAATGTGTTTCTGCAGGTACTGTTTATAATAATATTACAACACCTAATATATTGGTATTCTGTTCTTAGAGCAACATTAATGTTTATGGTTCTTCACCATTGTTTTGCATCTATCTTTTGTAAATGGCTTTGTCTATATTTGTAAATCAAAATTTGGTTATACTGACCAGGATATAGTGACTGTTTATAGAATTGAAATTATACTTTCCATACCATTTGTCCTAGAGTTAAATATGAGAATATGCACACACTCTCAAGCATCCATGGGATGGTGTGTATGGGCACATGCTTGTGTTATGAATGCACACTTATCTGTACAGGTATGTGTACGTGTAGGTCCCAGAAGTTGACACTTGGTATTTTGTTTAGTCACTCTTCACCTTAATATTTGAGACAAGGTCTCTCACTGAACTTGGACCTTACCTACTGGCTAGGCTGCCCAAGATCCTAGTAAGTTCCAGGGATCTGTCTGCCTGGGCTGGGATTACAGTCATTATGTGCCATATCAGGATTTTTTTTTCTGTGAGAACTAAAGATTTGAACTCAGGTCTTCATACTAGAATAGTAGGCATTTTCCAACTGAGTCATCTTCCCAGCCTCTCACTTAATGGGTTATTTTTGTTTGTTTGTTTGTTTGTTTGTTTAATTTAGTTTTTGAGGTAAGATCTCACTATGTAGCTAGCCTGGAACTTACTTCGTAAACTAGGCTGGCCTTGACTTACAGAGATCTGCTTGACTTTGTCCCTTGAGTTCTGGGATTACCATGTATTGCCATGCCTGGCTAGAGTTTTTATTTTTTTAACATAATTTGTATTTATTCTTGAACTTCATACATGCATAAATGAAATATAATCATATTCACCCCTTATTTCCATCCTCCAGCTTCCCATGGGTACCTTCCAGCTTTGCACCCTCTAATTAGTGCTACCCATGCATGCAGGGGTGGGGCATCCACTGTAGCAGGGGAGCAATGGCCGACTCAGCATGGCCGACCTTTACTAAGGGTCTGGTGGGCTGAATGATGCCCAAGTGTTTGGCATGTGTTAATTAATTAATCCTCATGATTACACATAAATGTGGAATTATTACCTGTTGAGAGATTTAAAAAGAGAGTACCACCACTCAAGCTATAGTGATGCAGCTGGGATTTGAACCTGGCTCTTCCGGTGTCCAAGGTGCTCTTTTTCCTATTGTAGCAGTGCCATACTTTTAAGGACAGTACTAAATCTTTCAAACCTCCTTGACATTTCCTGCCTTGTTGCATGGGTTCTGTTTTGTTTTTGCCTGATCTATGCTAATTGATTTCCTAGATAATTGACTTCCCTTCCTTCCTCTTTTTTTATTTAAATGTTTTGAGAATTTCATATATGAGTACTGTATTTACTTCATTTCCACACCTTCCTTTTCTCCCCTTTCAACTCCTCCCGTGTCCACTAATTTATGACTTCTGTAATTCTTAATGGTACTCCTATGTATATAGATGCATATGTATATTTATATATACAACTTACAGGGTACATTTGGTGTTGATTATAGATAGGTACATGTGTCCAGGACTTCTAGCTCTCTAAGCTGCCTGTAGCTCTTCATCTAGAGGTGAGAGGCTTAAGTTCCCCTATTTGTGTTGGTACGTCAATGTATGGCATTATTATATAGGTCTTGTTTATGCAACCATACTGTAGGGAGTTCCTGGATTTCGCAGCATCCCTCTGACTTCCTCTGTTAAGAAGATTTTTATTTATCACTGCAAATTAAACTTGGTTTTCATGTTATTGTCAGGCTATAAACATTGTTCTATAAGGCTCAAGTTTTACCCTTTTTTGTTGCTTAACTCCTTCTTATATTTATTTCTCTTGTTTGGGTCTCCCATTTCTTCCATTCTGTATCCATCTTCTAGACACTGTGAGCGTGGAAACTAAGAAAGAAAACATTTAATCGGGGGTTTGCTTACAGTTTCAGAGGGTTAGTCCGTGTTTATCATGGTGGGAAGCATGGACAGGTGAGCAGGCAGGCGGTCATGGCTATAGATCAGTTGCTGGAAGCTTCACATCCTGATCCACAGACAGGAGGCAGAGAGGGCCTGAGACTGGGCTGAGGGTGGGCCTTTGGAACCCTGGTGCCACGCCCCTCCAATAAGGCCACACCTAATGCTTCCCAAACAATCCCACTAACTAAAAACCAAACATTCAAACATATGTGCTCATGGGGGCTGTTCTCATTCAAACCACCACACCTTCTTTCATGGATTATTTCTGTCTTTTAGAGTACATCATTTCCTTTAAAAGTAAATGTTGTAGATCTTTAATCTTTCTAACTTTCTTTTTAATCCCTCATTTCCCATTAACTGCTCGTTTTGTTACTAGGAAAATTCTGACCCTACATCAGTCATTTTCACTTTGCACCCTTTGGTATCTGTTTCTTTTTATCACAAAGGGGAACATTCTGGACAAGGGTTTACCTTCCTGAGTATGTCTTCTTGGTGGCTGAAGCTACATGATGTTGGGGAAGAGAGATGTTTGTTTCGTTTTCTGGTGCTAGTGATGAAACCTGTGTGTCTTTGGTTACGCGGGACAAGAACTGCTCCCCAGCAGTAACTGGCTTTCCTCTGTGCTGGGCAGATGTGGGTTTGTTGTTGTTGTTGTTTTTTTTTTTTTTTTTTTTTTTGTCTGAGGACTTAGAAAGCTTCAGTGTAGGCAACATTCTATTGTTGATTTCTTTGACAATGCCTTCCATCAATAGTATCTCGCTTCCTTTATCTGAAAATAGAACCCTTGGTAGTTTGATGAAGCTTCTTGAGCTTTTTAGCTTAATATTTTGTCTTTTATATTTAAAAGCTTTAGGAAATTTGGTCGTACATATACAAGTCACTCACTTGAATGTATGGCTTTTCTAAATTTTGCCAAATGTGATGAGTAGTATAATTGGGGCTTGCTTATAGTGTCAGAGGGTTAGTCCATATTCATCTTTAAGCAGAAAGATGCTGAGACATGCTGCTTACATGAGTGAATTTTGAGGTCACTGTGAAATGGACCAGTTACAGGAAGACAGCCGTCCTGTGGTTTCATTTCTGCAAGGCACTGGAGTGTTCAGTTTCATAGACACGAACAGTGGTCAGGGTGGAGAGGTGTTACCAGAGTGCTATGGTTAACGGGTAGGAAAGTTTCGGTTTTGTAAGACTCAAGAATTCTGGAGATGGGTAGTGGTGACAGCTGCCGGACAGTGTGAGGGTCTTTCACGTCACTTAATTGTCAAATGTGAAATGATTACAATAACAAATTCTATACGCTTCATTTCAATTTCAGAGAGATGCAAGACCAGTTGCAGATCATTCCTCCCTCTGGTTCTTTCTCAGTTTAAAGAATAGTTCAGGCTTATTTTTTGGTGATGTTGCCCGAGACATTTTTGCTGGGAAGTTGCAGCTTGCTCTCTCCAGGAAGGGAAGCTGTGAGAATCTAAAGTGAGGATTGCACGGAAGCCCCACCTGGTGAATGAGTTTCAGTTGGGGCTGCTGCACAGGAGTGCAGTTGAGGGGTTACTTAAAGGAACAGAGGCGATTCAAAAGCAGCTGCATCACTGAGAAACCCACTGCAGCACAGGTGGAAACTCAGAATAGCTGCAGCCTGGGACTCTCGGCCCAGCTTGCAGGCGGAGGAAAAGGTCTGAGGATCTCCTCTCAGAGGTTTGCAGGTCATTCTCAGCAATGGTTTCTCGGGACCCCCCGCCCTTCCCCCACCCGACAACATTTCAGTTCAGAAGAAACATCTATACAATAGGTAACATAGTCTCCAATATATTTTACTTTGCAAGTTTATTGGTTTTTTAAATATAAAATGTTATTAAACATAGTCTGTACATAATCTAGTGTGTTCCTTGTTCGTTTGGAGACAAGGTTTCTCCATGTAGCCCTGGCTATCCTGGAACTTGATCTGTAGACCAGGCTGGCCATGAACTCAGATATCTGTCTCCTGAGTGCTGGGATTAAAGGTGTGCGCCACCACCTCTCAGCTTTGATCTGATGTGTTTGAATATTTTCTGGTTGCTACTTTTTCAGAGACTATTGTTGCTATGATACAGTTGCCTTAGCACCTCGCATTTCTGAGGTTAGTAGTTGTTTTGTAGACCTTTTATTTATTTTTTGTTTCTTTAGGAAAGTCACTTTTTTTGGCTTCTTTTTATTCTTTTATAGGTATGGGTGTATTGTCCGCATATATGTCTATGGACCATATACATGTAGAAGGCACTGGATTCCCTGGAACTGAAGTTACAGATAATTGTGAGCCACCATCTGGGTGCTGGGACTTGAACCAGGTCTTCTGAAAGAACAGACAGTGTTCTTAACCACTGCACCATCTCTCAAGCTCCCTGTTGCTAGTTTATAAATGTTTGTTTTGCATCCTTTTCTAAATATTTGCTTTTTGCCATTTTCTTTTGACATTGAGATACCCAAAAGTTTTGGGGAGACATGGGCACACACACACACACACACACACACACACACACACACACTGAAATCTCTTGGCATTAAAAGAAAGTGTGTAGTTTTAGAATGGTTTTGAATTTTTTTTTAAAGGTCCATGCTTATTTCAGAGTTCTCATTCTCTTTCGGTTCCAGCATCAGTTGCATCCAGAGCCCACATCCCATTTACTCATGTCATAGGCAACTGTGGGCTGTGGCAGTTCCCTGGCTTCTGTTTGAAGACCTTAAAAGTTCTGAGACGAGGCCAGGAATTTATTTCAGAGACTGTTTCTGAGTTAGGGTCAGGCTGACGCTTTTCTTTGTGATAGGTGGGGACCGTGGTGTGGGAGGAAAGGCCACAGAGGGAAAGTTCCACCATGTTCATCCTGTCACGTCGGGGCGTCCACCCTGCGGCTGCTGACCGTGCTCACCTGGCTGGAGCTGCCTTTACCAGGTTTCCTGAGACTGGCTGCTCTCTGCGAGGAAGTCGGTGTGAGAGCGCAGACAGTAGTCTCTCTTTGGTCTTTTATCATTGATTCCCCCTCATCCACCATTAGCGCTGCTCGTGACTCTCTTGCAGTTAAGGTTTGCGGTATAACTAGGGTAATCCTGGGAATAGAAAGGAAAGGGTGAGAGGCAGCGAGACCTAGGCAGCTTTCCCATCCCTTCACCCTTACCCAGGGTCCCTGTGCTTAACACACCACGACTGCAGGGAAAGCCTGTGCTTGGCCCTGTGTTGTTAATAAGCACAGTGCCTGATGGGAATAAAATAGGAAAGGGATAAAAACTTGGATGGAGTATTGATACTTGTCATTTTCTGTTTGATCATGCCCTTTGAAGAACAAAAAATGGAGATTCTTCTCCTTCTCCTCCTTCTTATTCATCTTTTCTTCTTCTTTTGGCATTTTAGCTTCTGGAAGTTATATCAAATAAGCGTTTTCTGCCTCATGCCTTAAGTCTTTTCCAAAGAAAAAATATTTAATTGCTCCTGGAAAGGTGGAGCATCCTAATGCTGTCCCTCTTCCTCAGGGTCTCATCCGCCCCTTTTCTGTTGCTGTCACCTTCCCCTCTGGCTTAGCTTGTTCTTAGATATATTTGGGTCAGCTCATTTACACAAACAGAGCTCTCCATTTTCATTTACATGTAGTTCAGAATTGGGTAAAGAGGCAAGGGTTGAGATACACAAACTTCAGTCCTGCACACACAAAGTACACACACATATTCATATGAAGATACAGAAGCACATGTATACACACACACATACACACACACACACACACACACATATATATGTATATGTGTGTGTGTGTGTATATATATATATATATATATATGTATATGTATATATATATATGCATATCCACATGTGTATGGAGGTGTTCAGAAATACCAGGAGACATTGTTTTGAGTCCTTGCATTTAGAGTTCTATGCTTTTGAGACCCTCCCAATTTGGGGGTCCTAATGATAGAACACCAAGCCCTGCTGTAGTTTTGTTGTCGTTCTTATTGTTTGTGGGGTTTTGTTGTTTGTTTGTATTGGATATAGAATAATTACAAACTCAAATGCTATGGAGAAGATTCAGTTATTTTGCATTTTTGCTTATTTATTTACTTTGTGGTTTGGGGGGATTAAACCCAAGGCCCTTGAGAACTAGGGTAGCACACAGCCACTCAGTTACACCCCTGTCCTATGGACAGGTAATTCAGTTTTTTGCACTTGGTTGTCCTTTTGGCAGATGTTCTCATCAAACCATCAGAACACATACTACAGTGCTAAAGAGGAGAATTTATTAGTCGGGGTTCTTTGGGTGTTTTTCTTTCAGAAAGTAATTCCTCAGATACAGGGAAACAGTAGATCGTGGAGTCTGAGGATGAGTTGGGGTCTGGTATAAGCTTAATTTCTTGAGAGGGAGGGAAGGTAACTCACTAGACTAGATATAAAATCAGAGCGGATCTGTGAGATCATCCTGTACCTTAGTTTTACTCTTTGAGTCACAGTGAGGCAAATGGCTTGACCAAAATGTCAATGCTGACTTTTGACAAAGAAGAAATAAAATTAGCATTTTACACTTCAGTTTTAAATAGTCTTCAAAATTGTTACTGCCACGGATGTAAATTCATTTGATTATTTTACCAAAACACTTCAGCTGTCTATACTTAAACATTTTCAAGGATATGATACCATCAATTTGTAACAGAAACAACCTTCTTTTCCTCATTACATTTGGAATGCAGGAAACATAATTATTAAAGTGATGGGAATATTGCCTTATGTGTAGCGTTTCATAATTTATTTCTTGTTCACTGTGGAGAAAAACTCTATACTGTGGAAATTATTTTAATTTAAAGATAATTCTGATTTAATGTCTTCTACAGCGTAATTCTGACTGTCAAGAGGGAAGAATTGACATAGAGTGCAGGGAGTACTTGAAAGTTTACTTCTAAACATGTCAGCAAAACAACAGATGGCTAGCCTCCTTTCCAGGGCTTCTGGCTTCCAGATTTTGTCTCAAGAGAAAGCAAAAGGCTATGTTCAAAGGGCGGCCTAACAAGTGAATTGAAGAGACATGCTTTGAGCATTACTAGGAACAGAAGGAATATACAGTATTTTAGAAGTCAGGATCAGTGGGTTCCAACTTGCTTGTGAAATTGGGCTACTATTTTTAAAAGTACGAGTTGTGCCCAGAAACGCATCTGGCTGGAATGAGCCACTTTTGTTGGAGAAAAGGTCTGTCCTGTTGCTGCTGCTTCTCTGACTTTTTGACTGACCTTTTTCAAAGAACTACTAGCTGGTGGAGGTCCGCTCCCTCCCCCTCTGTCTCTGTCTCTCTGAGCTGATGGAAAGCTGACTTAGGCCCTTTGGTTGGCAGGTTTCCAACTGCATTTGGAGCATCAGAATTCCACAAGGGTTTCTGTTGACAGCTACAGCTACATCTTGAGCCCTCCCCCCACCTTTTGTTTATTGTTTGAGAATTCCATGCACATATATAATGTTCGATCAGGTTCATATCCTTTCCTGTCCTGTAACTCCTCCCCTGCCCCGCCCCTTACTATTCCCTCCCATTTTTATGTGTTCTCCTTCCCCTCCCCCATTGTGTCCGCTTAGTGCTGACCGTATGTGCATGAGTATAGAACCGTTCACTGGAGCCTGAGTTGTTTCTCAGGAGCTGCATCCCTAATGAAAACTGACTCTCTCTTTCTTCAGCAACCATCGATTGGCAATAGCTTCTCAGCTAAGGGTGGGACTTTCTGATTACCTCCACACTCCACCTTGGGATCTTTGTCTGGTGTGATCTTGTGTTGGTGTTAGTCACAGTGGCACTGAGTTCATAGGTGCGACCTTCCTCTTGTGTCTGGAAACCAGTATCTTGCTGATGTCATCTACTACTTCTGGCTTTTATAGTCTTTCTGTCCCATCTTCCTTGATGACCTCATCCCAGAGGATGTCTGGGAGGAGAGGGTGTCTTATTTAGTGGCTGAGAATTCTGTAATCTCTTACCCTCTGCATATTGATCAGTTGTGGGTCTCTGTGCCAGTCAGCATGTACTGCATAAGGAAGTTTCTCTGACTGGGGTTGAGAGACGCACTTAGCAATAGGTATAAGGATGAGGCTCTAAGAGTAACTTTCGTACAGTGTTCATTAATCAATATAATAGTAGTAGGTTCCCCCTATGGCCTATGACCTACCAAGATTCGGTTTATTGGCAGTGTTAACAGTGCTAGACATGAGGTTTATCTCACGGAGCAGACCTTAAATCTAATCCTAAAGCCATTGTTTACTTCAAATGCTTGTGCCATTTCTGCCCCAGTGGACGCATCTTGCCAGGCTGATTGTGCTTGTAACTCAACAGGGTTCACAGCTGAGTACAACCAATCATGACTTTTCTCCTCTGGTAGAATGCATAGCACCTTCTAGAGGTGCAGAAGCTTAGTAGAGATAAAGCATCCCAATGGTACTAGCTTCATATAGCAGTAGGGTCACATCAAGTTCTGAAGGGTAAGCCAGAGCAGTGGCATTAGCTTGTAACCTTACTGTTTAGGGGTCCATGAAACCTTTCTGACCAGCAAACAATTCCTTGTAGTTTTGCATTCTTGACCTCAGATGTATCATAGTATACTACTTACTGTCCCTGAAAAATAAACAGAGAAACAGTCTAAACTGGTTTTTCCTCTTCTTCTCATTCATGTCAGGAGGATCAGCAGAGTGTTTGAGAAGGGCTGTTTGGACTTTGTAAATATGGCGATTTGGACTAAGAAAGCAATGGCTGGTTCGGAAAGCACTCATATCTCATATGAGGCCAGACACCCCAGCATGAGGCACTGCTAAAGCATTCTCCCTCGTACAGGTGTATCCAGAAGGACGAAGGCTGGAGTCAGGGGGATGATTCTAACTCCTTGAGTAGGAAGATTGGAAAGTAACCCTTGTCTGCTGGGCTAAAGGAATGCTGACAGTATCCCTCCTGCCTAGGTATACTGGACAACAGTTGCCTCCATTTCTCTGGAAAACCCAAAGAACTAGCATTAAAAACAACAAATAAAACCTGTCAAATCCAAGTAGTCCTGAGGTAGAGTTAAACAAATCTCTGAATTTGAGGACAGCCTAGTTTACATGGTGGGACCCCTTCTCAAAACCACCACCACCACCACCACCACCACCACCACCACCACCACCACCACCACCACCACAAAAAACTAAGTTTAAAAAAAAACATGCAAAAAATTGCCCCTGGATATCAGATTTATTTAAAATCCATACTAATATGCTGTAGCGCTATTGCAGTATATAAGCGTACTCCTGTGTTGACGCTTTGTTGGAAGACAATCCCTAAAATTTAGAAAAGTGTTCCTTCTTGCTTTTATTCAGCAGATATATACCAGTTAGTGTCTCCAAAGTTAGCCACAAATTCCTGTTGGACTAAAGAAAAAAAAACTCAAGATACATGCCCTTACTGATTGAAGCAGCCCAGAGTCTTTGACTGCAGCATAGCAGGGAGATTGTTCTCATGAATAATTTCTGAGTGAATGACATTAGTGCTCTGAGGACACATAATCACTTTATCAAGCCTTATAGGATGTGTCTGTCATAACTCAGTCACTGTTCTTTATGTTGTTATCTTTCCCTTAGTCTCCACGGGAGTCTGAGGATGGAGTTTTAGTTTCCCTTCCTTGTGCTGCAAACCAGAGCCGTCTCTACCACATCATTGACACTCGATTCTGGCTGTCTCACCATGGTTCACTTGGACCCGGAGGATGCCGGAGGGACCGGGGCTGGGGGGTGAGGAGGGGGAGGCAGGATGCATCCTCGCTTCTCAGAACCTTCTCAGCAGCGGCGTGGAACTTAACACTTTGAAATCGTCTTTGAACCAGTTATACAGTAAAATGATTATTAAAGCACTTCCCTCAAGACAAAGAAAGTAGCTTTGCTTGTATGTGTGAAGTGAGTTTTGAAATCTCTGGAATTTTTGAACACTTAATTAGCTCATATCAAATGACTTATTAGACACCTTGCTGGAAAAAAATTGTGTATTCTGTTTATATGTATATGTATGTAATATATGTGTGTGTGTATATATATATATCTGTTTATGTATGTGTGTGTGAGTGTGTGACCTATTGAACACCTTGGTGGAAATATATATGTGTATACACACACACACACACATTTTCAGCAAGGTGTTTAATAGGTCACACACACGTAGACACATAAACACACACATACATACACAGACATATATACATATATGTATACATATTTATACACACACATATATGGATGGATATCTCTGTGTGTGTGTGTGTGTGTGTGTGTGTGTGTGTGTGTGTACAGAGACCTGTATGTCTCCTTGTCTTAATGCCTCCTTTCCGTAACCCTACTCTCTGTCCTTTTATGTGGCATCTAGGACTCAGTTCTGGGCTCCATACAGAGTTGTGTGATAACATCCTGTGGTTTTAGCCAATGATTCTTTGCCTAATGTCCTCTAGCTTCACTTATAAGGCCTCTAGCCACTTAGTGTCTTTGAAGACTCCATGATTAGTGTTGTCACTCATTGTCAGCATGTTTGACAGGAGCCATTTCTCTCCCTGCAGAACCAACCTGTTCCTTCCCCATTCTTACCCTGTGTTGTCTTGCATGTGCATAGTATTTCCCAGCTGGCTGCCAGTAAGAGTGCTTTGGGGAGCTCTGGCCAGTAGTGTCCTAGTTCCATCCCATGAAACCATTTCATGTTTGGAATTGTCCCAAAAGATCGCTTAGTGAGGCAGTGTTGATGGCCACCAGACAGTATCCAGTGAAGACATTGTACTACTGGTCAGGTAGGAACTCTGTGTACATCTCAAGTATGAGTTAATGTTTTGGTGATGGTTGATACTTCATTAGAGTGTTGGCCTTGGTTCTGGTCTTCAAATAATCTTAGTGACTGTGTCACTAAGATTGATGTATACTAAATCATAGACTGGGAAAATACTCTGCTATACAGGAATAATGCTCTGGGGAGTGGGAAAGAAGTCTCTTTGTAAAGGGATACATACAGTTTTAGCATTTGAAAGGTAAGTGTTAGACTTTTAAAGGGCAGTTTTAGAGAGACAGATGACAGAGACAGAAACCAGAAAGAAATGGAGGCCTGATCTGACCTTAGGAGACCCCATGTTTATTCACAGTGAGGGGGCATTTTGTCACCCATGTGTGCAGATGACTAAAATGCCTCCAAGAAGAAGATGAGATGCAGGGCTTACAGGGACATAATGACTCATCTCATCTAGAAGGGAGGCTGGGAAATGTAGTTTTTCAACAGGAAACTATTAATAAGTATCAAGCATTTATGGTTATATGTTTAATTAATACTATAAATACATTTGGAAGGTCTTCCCAACTTTTTCTCCCTCGTGCATTTACAGGCTTTGTTTCCTAGTTTGTGATGATCAGAAGATATGGTTTTCTATGTCAAACAGATATGTCTATTTTTGTTTTTTTTTTTTTTTACTGACTAAATCAAATGTGACTGAATTAGTTTAGGATCAGGTCTTCAGGAACTAGAACTGACTTGATTCTGGATGGAGACTAAGGAGTTGGAGCAGTGATAACTATTGCTAGGAAGGAGACTATGTTGGACAGTGTCCAATAGTGTTTTGGGCAGTGAGGAACCAAAACTCTTCTTTTTTGTTCATTAGACTCTTGAGATTTGACTTGTGGTTTTCTCTTTTCTCTAAAAGAGAATGCTCACCTTATAGGCCTGAAGTTTGTAAAATGTCAGATGCATGTGGTTGTGACTAATAAACCAGAAAGTGCCTGATAGTGCACCAAGAAGAGAAGAGGGTGTAAGCCGAGCACATTGTGGGAAAGGGGAGGAAGAGAAAATGATCGGAGTGTCAGAAGGTTCTAGAAAGTTGCTGCTACAGCTGGGGATGAGGTAGTCCAGGACGTGTGTCGGAGGTGAGTGATGGATGCCGTTAAACTAAGACGTGACATTCGAAAGCCAGACGTTAGAAACAGTCCAGCCTAATGGTTCAAAGTCCCTTCAGGCTTCCCAGGGCCCAGGAGCCCCGTGATCCCTTATTTCTGACAGCCCCAGGACAAGATCCAAACCGAGACTGGAACAGCCTCCAGGGATGCTCGGTCATATTTCTTCTAGAATGAAAACACAAGTATATGATTTGCTTGAGGCCGTATTTTCCGAAGGGGCAAACAAACCGAAACCAAAACAAACCAAAGCAGGATTTTACCGCTACCCCAACTCCTTCAACAAAAAGCTCGTTGGGGTGAGGGTACTTAGAAAAATTATTGTGAAAATGGGATTTTTAGTTATTTTAATTTAATTTAATTTTATGTTTTTGGCACTGTTCCTAGTTTTGATCCTTGCAGAATTTTGCCACCCTCTAATCTTGACACGGCACGGCCCGTTGGTGTGGGTTCCTGAAAAGGGAAGGATAAGCCTGTGGTGACTAAACTGGCAGGCTCTGAGAGCCTCCTAATCTCTCCAGCGGCACAGAACTAGAGTCAGCAGATTTTTGTGGGGTTCCCAGTACAACACAGTTACTTTGTTTAATGTAATCTGCTGCCTGTGATTTTTGTGGGGTTCCCAGTATAACACAGTTACTTTGTTTAATGTAATCTGCTGCTTGTTTTAAAGTTATAAGGCATAATTATGGTGATGTTTTTCCTTCTGTCTTTTGAAGAGATACTTTTCTATTACTATTTATTTATTTATTTATTTGTAGTACAGTGACGGTATTAGCAGTCACTGCTGGTATTAGCAGCTGGGCAGTGATTCTCTTCCCAGAACTTAGATAACATTTTCAATAATGAGAGGAAATGTTCCAGGGCCATAACAAGAGCTTAGGTGTGTTTTCTAGCTAATTAAATAGACCAAACTCAATTATATACAGCTTAACGGGTGTTCAGGTATATGCCAGGAATGGTGATAACTGAGAACCCAGTCTTTTGGGGTGAAAGTAACAGATTCCACTTGACAGTAGCTGGATGGAAAGGAACTGCTAAGGCAAATAAAAAGCGCACTGACTAGTGGCTTCTGCTATGACAGGGTAGCTCTGTGATACCAACAGATATTCGGGCTGTTTTTGCCGTTCTGTTCTGTGGATCACGGGATGGTTGGTTTTGCTGTTGAACTTGATTTTTCAGAATCTCATCATGGATCCCATTATGCTACTGCTCCAAACAACATGTTCGTCTATAACACAAGATCAGGATGAGGTATTGAAGCCAAGAAAAAAAAAATCCAACATGAGGGTAGGCAGAAGACTAGTAACCAAGTGTGACCACTGTAATCTGTGGAATAAGATCTGTGTCTGTAGGTCCAAACATAGCAGGAAGTTATAGGAAGATTTGAAGGGCAGTGGGGGGGGGTCAAGAGAATCTTGGGGAAGAGAGCTCTTAGGTGAGGAGAGGTACAGACAGTCGGTGGTCTTTAGACATATGGCAGGTGCTCTGAGAAGGCAGTCAGTGTGGAACCCAAGCCTGCTGTGCTCTTAGAGGCCAGGCTGGCTATACCTGCCCACGGGCTGAGTGCCTGCAAGGGGGCTCCTTTCTCTTCATGCTCTGCCCCCCTGAAAGCCGCTCTCAAGCTCCACTTTACATTGAATTTTGAGTTCATGCGTGTCTCTGAAGTTGGTAGTTTCTATTCATAGATGCAGGTAATTTTTTTTTTTTTTTAAGTAAAAGGGAGTCTCCAAGGGCATGTGGAGTCTCTCTTCCCACTTCCTTAATATGATGATATCATGCTGTTTAGTGAGCAGTGATTGGCACAGAAAGCTAGTGATTTATATTTGCTTTGTTTTGCGCGCTGTTTAATAAACCGCACCGAGTTATTTTTGGCACAGCGAGAGCAGACCTTGGAGCTCATTTTTCAGGATGAAAGGCAGTTAATGAAAAGAAATAGTAACTATGGTGCTAGGTTTTAGTCTTCTAACCAAGTCCTCCTGGGTTGTCTTGTGCTGTAGATACAAGGAAGTGAAATTAGAGATTTGGTGTTGAAAAGAGAATTGAGAGACTTAAAGAATGGCATTCATGGACGTATAGAAAGATAGCTAGGAATATATCTATGTGTTGTGTGTATATATATATATATATATGTATGTATGTATGTATATGCATACATATATGTTGATACAACATCCCCAGGGCTGGAGTGATGATCTCAGGGAATGATGGGTTTGTGTTGCTTCTGGTTGTTGACATTTGACCTGCAGAATGAACAAAGATTTGATAGTCCAATTGAGTTTGTGTGGTATTTTATGATAGCATATTTTATGATATGCATATGACTACATACATAGGATTTATTTTAAATTAGTTATTATGCCATGATTACATGCAATACAGTTAATTATATTTCTAGTATTGCTAGGTTAAATATACAGTGAGATAATATAATTATCTTACCATATCACTTATTCTCATGTATCTGCATTTCTGTCAATGCCTTCATCTGTGTAGAAATTTTATCCAGATAACCATGACTGTATTTGAACACCATGACTGTATTTGAATAAACCTTGAGGTTTATTGCGTGGTCGACAGTTATCTTGAGACATTTGGTTTCAGTTCTAAGAATTCTTTTGGCGTTCTGCTTACAGATGAAATGAGCTGCTTGAGAGTCTCCCTTGGTTCCGTGACCCCAGGCTGTTCATGCCTAGGCTAGCTCAGTGCTTTCGAGCTGCAGCACGCCATCAGAGCTGCTTGGAAGCTTTGTGAGAAGCATGTCTGGGCCCTACCCTCAGAGGTATTGACTGTAGGGGTGAGGTATGGCCTCAGAGTGTGCACTGTAACAGGGGTTTTGGTGAGGTAGAGGCAGCTCGTAGGAAGCCTGTACGTTGTGAAACATTGGGTTAAATGAAGCACTTGTCCGAAACAATGCTGTATTTAGGGCCCTTTGAGGATCTTGGTTAATACAGATTCTGACTCAGCCTGGATCTGAGCCTGAGGTTCTGCAGTTTTGTTTTTGTTTTTGTTTTTATCTCTCGCAGGTGATGTCAGTGCTCTTGGGTGTATTGACTAGACTCAACTAGAAGAACCCCTTATTAGAGATGACGAGGCTTGAGAAATTGAAACATCCAGATATTTTGAGTCCTATACGGCTCAGATGTCTTGGAAGCAGTTTTGTTTTGATAAATCTGTATGTACAAGGGAACAATTTAAAAATTGTTTTTGGCTTTTCAAAAACAAGATTCTTCAGAGTAAAATACCATCTTCTTACACGTATCCCAACATCATCCTGAACAGTTGGTGACTTGTCTCGTAGTTCTGTAGGTAAGAACTTCTGCTTACTCTGTAAGATATTTTGCCCTTCGGAAAATGTATCCTTGGTTCATTCTAATCCTGTGCTGTAAATGGAGATGACCTTCACATTTTTTTTATTGAATTGAGCTCTGCAGTGTGCTTCCTGGTTGGGCTATTACTCATCAATACTCTCAACACGGGATTTTGAGGGGATAATAATACCATTGTGTCCTTTCAAGCACTTTCTGGCCATGCCACTGGAATTCTGTCCATGAAAGTATATAATAAATAGAGCAATATTAATATTAAAGAAACACACAGGCATTTGTGTCCTTTGCCTGTGGCAATTCAGGATTGCATTAAGAAAATGAATCGCCCATTATGAGAAAATGCAGGTTTCCTTATTAACAATGATGTAAATATTTTATTGTTTTCTCCGTTGACTCATAAGAAAGCTCTTTTGCTTTAAGTTTGCTCTCTGTTTAATTTTCATCTTCCTGGAATTTCACTGCTTCGCTGATTCAGTTTTTCTACCATGAAATAAATAGTCTCATAGGATCAAAAGTAAGTAGTACTCACTAGGAGATTGTAGATGAAAATCTTAAACCAGAAAAGCTGAGTATTAGTGCTTTAATCTTTGATATGTTGTTTTTCTCCTATACAGGGAAGGAAGCCTACACACGCCTGCCTGTGTGCCTGTCACTGTACAAGTCACTTAGCTAGGTTATGTAGTTCTGCAGGGAACCAGCCTCAAGGAGGGAAATAATGAACTCACTAGCTCACAGCTCCCAAGTGGTCTAATCAGTATTCGAACATATAGAGGGAAGCCTGTCTCCAAGGCCCGCAGCTTCCTGGGATGCCTCCAGGTGTCCTGATTCACATAACAACTTCTTTGGAATAGTGTTCTTAGACTGTAGACAGCAGCTCCAACAAGGGGAGGTTTTAAATGAGGAAAGGAAGAAAGAAATTTCTCGGTCACTCCACAACTCTTGTTCCCGATCCAGCAGCCACTAAGAACGGTGTTACTTAAATCTAGTGACAATAGAAACTTGGTTGGTGGTAGCATCCCAGAGACTTGGGCATGTTGAAGGCATGTGAAGAACACTGTTGCAGTTCATAAGCCATCATCTCTGGCTTCAAACCTGTCCTTCAGATTGTGTTTGATGTGTTAAAGATGAATCTCTTTGACTGTCTCTTCTTTGCCGGCCCTGTTGCAAATGCTGTCAGGGAAGGGTTAAGGTCCCACAGTCAGGAGGCTTAGAGCCAGCTTGGTATTGCGCTCAGTGCATCACGTGCTGCCACAGAGTGGTTCTGCTCTCTAGTAGACAGTGATTTTGCTGACGAGGCAAATCCAGATTCTTACTCCCCGTTCCCATGAAGGAGACCTGCATTCTGTTTCCTACTGTTTGCTGGTCCCAGTCATCCTTGATTGTAAGGCAGATACTTGGTACTTTGGCTCTTACACTGTCGGATGCTTCTGGGGGATTTTGTTCCGTGTGGGTGATGAATTTCAGTACAGAACTGTATAATAGTCCCATCAAGGAGTTGTTGATGTTGTTTTTCACTGTTCTGTGAAGTCGTGTTTTCGTTAACACACCATACAAATAAGGCAATGCCATTGTTGAACTGCACATCTTCGATGATAGCTCATGAGAAAAACAGGCACTATTCGTGGATGAACACGTTTGTGATCGTGAGGTCCCAGTGCTATTGGTGTATAAGGTACAGAAAAAAAAAACAAAAAAACAAAACTGTGTAAGGACTAGGAGCATGTGTTACTAATTCACCAGCCAGGAACGTTGGGAGAGCACAGTGCTGGGGAGAAAAGGGGTGGGCTTCTCAGTTTTATAGTTCAACTTACTGATGCTTTGAGGCCTTTTCTGCATCTATAAAACAGCTGTCAAATTTGGGTGGAGTTGGAGGATTGATTGAGGTAAGCCATGAAAGTACTTGGTGACTGTAGTGGAACTGAAGGATTATCACATCATAGAGAGGTCTTGGGCTTCCCTAGATCTCACATTTCATTTCAGGGCCAATTCTGAAAATTTAAGGTGATCCTACCAGTTGCAAGCTTGGTAAAGACAATCTGGCCACTGGGTGAATGAAGGCCTGGTTCCCACAGTCTTACTTTTGTTAGCTGTTCCGTTAGGGAAGATGAGTGATCAGAGATGCCTGGACCCCATTATAGACTGAGGGTCAGGACCCAGAGAAAGGTGTCTGTGAAAGCACAGAGGTGCTCAGATACAGAGCGTTCCGGAGCTCTGTCAGAGATCTTGGTCTGTGTGACCTGTCAGAAGACTGTGGAGTTAGAGATAGACTCATCAATAGATTTGGTCCATGCTGTAACAAGGCATGGCTGACACTGACAAATGCTGCACAGGGGTAGCTGGAGTCACTGGTGTAATTTCATAAATGGTCTTCATAGTGTCACCCTCCATATGCAAAGATGAACAGTTTGAAAAGGAGTCCTTACTCAGACATGTATGTTAGTCTCCAGTCGTTCATTGACAGTTACAGTGAATTAGGACACACTGTCATACTTGGAAAAATATCAGCTCACTCACTGTGGTGGGATCTTAGACTTCCCTGATTACAAAGGCATTTTTGTACATAACTATATAACCCTATGTTTTTATCATGTGTGTTTAGTGTATATAACTTGTTGGTGTGGGGGTCCATAGAAAGAGCTGAAAGGGGTCGACAGGGAAATAAATGAGCATCCATCACTCCCTGCAGGCAAGTCGCCTTTGCTTTGACTTGTCGACCTGCACAGTTCAGATCGGACTTTGTATGAACCCCATACCCCGTGCAGGACTTGTGTATCTGCTACAAACAGCACAATACCTTTCATGCTTTGAGTTGTGAAAGGTGGGGGCATAGATCTTATGCAGATCAAGCCTTCATTTTCTGAATTTCACAAACTATAAATACTATCAGAATTTATAAATTCTATCAGAATTTATCATAAACTATACAATCTTCAGCAGCTGAAATGAACTAAGGATGAAGTAATGCGTAATCTTTAGTCCTGTAAATGTGTAGCCACGAGGGCCACCTCTGACGTTGCTAAGTCCGCTTGCAGTTTCCAGACATTTCTGTCCTAACTGATGATGACATCGTGGCCTTTCTGTCACTGATACGGCTTTTCATTGAGCTTCAGGTAGATATAATTTGCAGATTCTTTTAATAATACTGGTCAGATGATCTTCAGAAAGCTTCTGGGGGAATTTAAACAGTCTCTGCCGCTGATTATGTACTATAGGAGGAGCCATTGCCTGAGGACTTCTTAATCTCCTTAAAGAATACTGCAAGACTGTATTTCAAAAGTAAAAAACACAGGCGGTGGTAGCACACACCTTTAATCCCAGCACTTGGCAGGCAGAGGCAGGTGGATTTCTGAGTTCGAGGCCAGCCTGGTCTACAGAGTGAGTTCCAGGACAGCCAGGGCTATACAGAGAAACCCTGTCTCAAGAAAACAAAAACAAAAACAAAAGTAAAAAAAGATTAGAAAGTTAAAAAAGACAAATGAAAATGTCTAGGCATCAGGCTATTTCTAGTAAGGAGAAGACTGTATTGTTGAGTGTTAGAGGAATGTATGGGACGTGCGTGTCTCTCGGAGCCAACAAAAGAGGGGGTGTAAAAATGAATGATGTAGGGAGCTTTGGCATAAAGCATGGTGACAGACTAGTGGTAATGGGCGCATGCGTGCGTGCATGTGTATGTGTGTGCGTGCATGTGTGTGTGTTCATGTGCATGCACACAGATGCCCCAGTGTGCATGTGGAGGTCAGAGGAAACCTTGCTGGGGTCAGTTCTCTCCTTCAGTCACGCGCGTCTTGGGGACTGAACTTGGGTAGTCAGCCTCGGCAGCTGGCCTTTACCTGCTCTCTCACCGAAGAAAAGACTTACAGATCAAGCAGAGAGCAAAACCATTTAAAAAAAAAAAATAACTGCAGACTCTCAGAAACTTGAAAGGAAGTCCACAGAGAAGTTTTCTGACCGTTCTTAGGCGGTTTCTGAATGATTTGTCCAAACTAAAATCTGCTCTGGAAGAAAGAAACTGTGTCCATAACGTAGTGTGAGCTCGTGTTTTCTACTTGCTCGGAAGCCTGTCCCGTTTACGTGGTTTCCTGCGACAGAATGATGACCGGTATAGACCAAAATGCCTGCTGACGTGTGGGCATTCTCTTCCTTTCATAAAAATACAGCCAGGGTGTGAACATACTGAATCCTTGCCAAACATCTGTGGATCTGGGGTGAGGTCTGCATGTATTATCTCAGCATTCACCAGAATTTGCCATGTAGTAATCAGGGCTCAGAAGTATTAAATGGTTTTTCAACATGTCAAGCCCAAAGTAGGTGGAGTCCTTTATACCAGATTATCTCAGGAGTAGCCAGGTCTAAATTTTGCCCCAGTTCTGTAACTGTAAAAAGCCTAGGCACACATTTTAACTTCATTGAGCTACATGTTATATTTCTGTAAAATAGGACTGATAATTACCTCAAAGAATTTTTGGGTTTGTTTTAAAAGAAATAAACATTGTGAAGTGATTATTAGCACATAATTTCATGATTGGTTCGCTTTCTCCATCTTGACTTCCCCTAATTATTATTTCTTCTTCATACACACACACACACACACACACACACACACACACACACGTTTACTGACTTAGTTTCCCCTTCCCCATGTTTGTTTAAGCTTGTACCTCCAGGTTGCCCACAAAATGTTATTCTCGGTAGCTTTAAAATCTGACTCATTTCTGAGAGGCTAGCCAGCCTATATCCATTTGGGGTGAACTCTTTTTACTTGTACGTAGTCGGATTTCTGTTCCACCATGGTCTGGAGTGGGACGCATGTTCTTTCTCATAATTAGATTGAGTTTTTTCATCTACTCCTAATTGGTTGTGATTGGCTTCGAAGACCTTCCAAGTACCTTCCTATTTTCCACTATATTTGCTGTTCTTAGTTGACTGTTACTTCAGAGAATCGGCTTTTCTCTCCTCAGCGACCTGAAGGACCTGAAGTGGGGTGTGTATACCACAGATCCCTTTATGCCCAGGCCCTTAGCTTGCCTCCGCACTTGGCTGGTTTTCCAGGCCTGCTTGCTTTCACTCTCTCTAGAGCCCTCAGGTATTGGTTTTGCTTTTGTTTGGACTTTGGGAGAGATGAGAAGAGGTTGGTGTATTTTACAGAGACTTTAAAGATGGAAGATCTTCCAGGGATTTGTTCTACAGTGTTAGAAGCAAACCTTCTAGTGTGTCTCTTCCTTAAAATCTCCACCCAGAAAGTCCTACATTCAAATCCATTTGCAATACTTGTATGCTGATTGGTTTGGTCAAATTAGCACAAACCCTGATGTAGCTGGGAAGAGGGAAATCTTAATTGAGAAAACTCCTCTATTAGGTTGGCCTGCAGGCCAGCCTTTGGGGGATATACTTGATTAATGATTGATATGGGAGGGACTGGCTTACTGGGGGCGGTGCCATTCCTGGGGAGGTGGTCCTGGGTATGTAAAAAGGTAGGAGGAGCAAGACAGTAAGCAGTGTGCCTCCATGGCCTCTGCAGAGAAGCTCGTGTGTGTGTGTGTGTGTGTGTGTGTGTGTGTGTGTGTGAGAGAGAGAGAGAGAGAGAGAGAGAGATCTACATGTTTCAATATGTAGACGCTTGCATATCTACCAGCACAGGCTCCCAAGTATCTCTAAATGCTAGGGAACGCTGCTTTCCAACAGGATTAACCGTTTCTGCCCGCGCAACCCACTGAGAATAATTAAATCTTCTAAACAATTGAACAATGTCCTAGATTCTGTACATGTCTTTAATCCCCTTTTCTAGATCTTAAATGTCTTCGAATGTAGAGATCATTTCGTGTTTTACCTATACGTCTCATGCTTTTCCTTTACTAGTGTTCTGGGAGCGTTACTTCATGCTTAAAATACAAATACACATTGTTCAAACGCACTGAAAAATAATGTCTCCGCTTTGTTGCCAAGTCCAGTATTTTTCAAAGCTTACATCCTTATTATATTTACTTTCAACTGTAGTATGTGGATGTATTTTATAGATGTTTGATCTTTTGAAGGTAGTGTTTCCGCCTTTGATAAAATAAAAGTAATTAGGCGTGTACTTCCTGGTAGAGGTAATCATCAAAGCTTTCGAGCATGTATTCCTTTGCACTCTGATATTTGCAGGTGTGCTAATCCATTACACGGCTGTGTGTTCCCTTCCCCCTCCTCCCTTCATCCTTCTTTTCTTCTCTCTCCACTTCCTTCCCCTTCCATCCCACCACTATTGTGAAAGTCTTTTGTGCATGTTTCTTTGGTCTATCATTAGAAACAACTATTTTTCTCTAATGGACTGTGACAGAAGGTAATAAAATTGTAGCTGTGGCATGGGCTTTACTTGGAGTTTCATATGTTCTCAGAAAAAGAAAAGAAAAGAAAAAAACCACCAGAGATGATTCCCAAATCCTTCAGAGAATAGACACAAATGAAATTTCTTCATCATTCCATCGCCAGGAATCCCTGTGAGGGGTGGAGTTGACCTGCCCTTTGCCCTCTCATTCAGGGTTTGGGATTAACTTTTCCTGCCTATTTTATGTAATTATCTGTCTTACAATTTAAATATTTGCCTCTCCGTACTAGTAAAGTTGTTGAGAAAAAAAAAAATGCTTAGGGATTGGGTGAGCCTACCCAAGTGTTCTTTGAGGGGAATGTTGACATCTTAGGGACAATAACAAAGTAGCCAGCAAGTGGGAAACTTGGTTGGGAAAAACAAGTCTGTGCTCGGCTGTGGTCGCTGTCCATTTAGTGATGTGTCTTTTTCTGCTTGGAGTTTCAGCTTTTTCTGTGATTACTGAGAAGGCCCAGAATTACTAGGAAGATACACGGGTTTTACTAATGTGTCTCAAAAAGGATCACACTGGAAAGAAACGGGAGCTCGAAGCTCCAAAGAGCAGTCCAGTTTCTCAAAGGCGTATAGATTAGGAAATGGCAGCAGTTTCTTTTTCCACTCTGTCCTGAGAGACCCTAGGGTAACAAGCCTGGTATTTCACTCTCTGTGTGCCGCTCGCCTGGATCGGGCTTGCAACATGCAGCGTTCTTGTTCTCCAGACTGGGTGAATTTCTTCACTTGTGCATGAGATAGGATCCCGTTTGACGTTATGTCGTATTCGTCCCCTTGCCGGCTGTTCTTTAATCTTGTGGAGATGTGTTAAAGAAGCCTCATCTATGGGTCACTACTGACTTATTTTATGTATTTATTGGTTATCGCTCTTGGCAACCATTGAATTATCTTAGTAATACTCTCATGTGATATTAAATTAGTGACAGACAGAGTCGCCACTGGAATACTGTGGAAGCTTATTTCTTGAGAGGTTATTTGAAAACATCTTGAAGGTGTAAATACCTTTCCTCTTGTACAGTTTTACTAGGATTGTCAGTGTCCCTCCAGGGCCCAGTGCACTCCACATCCCTCTCAGAGCCCCGCTCAAATGGCCGGCATGGGAAATGAGGCTCAGCTTTTCTTGCTGGCTTAGGCATTCACTTAGGACAGAAACGGTTCATCTCATGCTCTTAAATGCTTCGGTTCCCAGCTTGGCTCGAATGCCATGCTGCCATTTGTCATTTTTCCTTGCTTCCCATGAGAAAGAAGCCGTGTAGGGGAGCTGGCCCACAAAGCAGAAATTATGAAACTGGAAGGGATTGGCGTTCAGTACTACACATGTGGATTATGGAAGCAAAATGGCTGTGCTTATTATCAGAGTGGTCTAAAGCACACACCCTCCATGAGGATTCAGATGCTTAGCGAGCACACTGATATAATAACACGATTGTATGTGTTTAGAAGAAGACTGTAAACTATGACATGTACTTTATATCTTGCTTGTGCAATTCCGTTTCCATCCAGTGATTCCTTCTTTTTCTTTCTTATGGTGTAGGGAATTCTGCTTCATCTGTGAAATCTCATTAGAAATACTAAGTATGGTTAGAGTTTAAATGTTCTGTTTTGTTTTGTTTCTTGTTTATTTTGTTTTGGGACACGGTCTCTCTACGTTGTCCTAGCTGTCCTGGAATTCTGTATGTAGCCAGGGTAGCCCTGCACTTACAGAGATCTGCCTGCATCCTGAGCATTTGGGATTAAAGGTGTGTGCCATCACACCTAGCCAAGGAGTTCTTAAAGAATTACTCTTTTTAAAGTGACTGCTGGTGGCCTCAAATAGGGTCTGCTTTATACTTTACCCATCTGAATGTTGCCATAAAACCCTACAAACATCTAATTAGAATAACGTAGTCATTTGTAATTGATGCTATGAAGAGCCGTTATAAAAAGTATTAAGTTCTCATTTATTCTCTTCTCTCTTTTTTCTTAAACTTTTAGATTCATAGCCAAACCATGTGCCATAGCCCTCAACATCCAAGCCAATGGACCACAAACTGCCCAGCCAAATGCCATCCTGGAGAAGGTCTTCACTGCTATAACCAAGGTATGAGTGTCCTTTGGGGACCTTATTTTTCTCCACCACCACCACCACCACCACAGAGAAGCTATCCCATCCTTTCTCTCCTGGGTTCTGACAGGCAACTTTGTTTCCTGTTGGACCCTGAGTCCTTGGAGAGACTGTATCTGCTATAATTGGCCCAAACTGTAAACAGTAGATAAAGGGCTTGAGTGGCCTCTTGGTTGCTGATTTTACAAGCTCATCATGATTAGATAGAGGTCTGTCCAATCCAGTGCCTTTTTCAGGCTCAGGTGACATGAGCTCAGGTGACATGAGCCCAGATAAGGGCTGGGTGGAGACGACCAGGCAGAGCTTACGGTGGCGTGGGGTATACATGCGTGAGAAATGGGACCTGTTGACACGGAGTGCACAAGCCGTCCGTGTACGTCGCAGAGGCAGCGATAGACAAACATGAAAGACAGTGAAAGGTCAAAGGAAGGAACTGGGTCAGCAGAGTCAGAGGAGAAGAGAGAATGGGGAATAAACCAAGAGATGGAGCATACTGTAGTATCAAGGGAGTCTAAATGAAGAGCGGGAAGGCGGGAACAGAGAGGGAAGGAGGAGCAAGTGACTGACACAGACTGCGGCCTGGAGAGGAGGAAGAAAACACCAGGGGCCCTTGAACTGAAGCAGCGAGGAAAGGAGACAACCCAACACAGAGCCCACACGGCTTCTTCTCACTCCCTAAGATCTCTGCTCCTCCGTATCTCAGGCTCACCCTTGGCTAGATGAGAAAACATGGAACAGGAGACATGGCACATGGCTCTCCGCGTTTCTGTATCAGATGCTTCCTTTGTCCTCTTCCAGTGTTCTGGATGCACTGTGCCGGTTTCGAAGCGGTGATTTGCCAGTCTTACACAAATGATGTTTTCCTTCTGAGCTTTGCAGGACTGGCGTTAGCACTCAGGCTCACAACTTGGCAGCTGTTAGCACAGATACCCCGGACAGCTCTGTGTGTCTTGTTGCCTTCATTTCTGTCTAAAATCTACAGGCATTTTCTCTGGCCTCTTAAAAAATGATACTTTTCCATGAAGTTTTCCTCCCTAAAGTGAAATTTCTCTCCTATTGGGCTGCTTAGTTTTTTTTTTTTTTTTTTTCTCACAACATTAAAGATCAAACCCAGGCCTTTACAGTGCTGGAGAAGAGCCACATTCCCAGCCCTAATGAGCTACGTTTTGTTTGTTCTGTAGTGTCCGTAGGCAGGGGAATATTGATGGAACAAGTCCAGAGCCTCAGAAACGCCTGGGGAGACTGTATGACTAAGGACACGCAGAGCTCGCTGGCTGTCAGATTCCCCTTTCCTCCAGCTACTGTCGGACACGCCGTGGCTTGGCACTGGGGGCAAAGTTCAGACAGGCCTCTCTCCTATCTACAGGCTCATGGCCCTGCACATGATGGATGGACGGCCTCCAAAGGCCTTATAGCCTCTGCTACGAGATTACAAGTAGGGAAGAGTCTCACCTTAGCTGAGTCACCCATGAAGCCCAGAGATAGCAGCCCGGCCCCATACCAAGAAACCTCAGAGAGAGACAAAGCCTGTTTCACATCTCTCTGCTCCAGCCTCTGTTCCCATGTCCTTTCCTGGGATCCAAAGGCAGTAGTTAATAAGTAGGTAGGGAGCAGAGGAGATGGGGTAGATGGACCCTGGGGGACAGGAGAAGGAAAGGGGACAATAAATGCCTACATGGGACCTCTGTATGAGCCCAGGCTCTTGGCGTGTTTTACACCTGGTTATTGCTACCATTAGATTTCACTTGCCAGAACACATTACATTTGAAAAGTGGCATAGACTTTAAAATATAAGCTGTAGAGCATTAACCTTCCTTTAGAACGTGGCCCCTGCTCTGTGTGACAGTACTGCTCATTTCTCTGCCCAGGTCACTCTTACCTCTGACATCAGCCGATGGAGATAAGTCATGACATTCTTCATCAGTTTCTTCTCTTGTCATAACATCTGTCTGTCTTTTTCCCCCTCTCTCCTTCCTCTGCTCTATAATAAATTAATTTTTGTATAAAAATTGTAGACAGATTCTCTAAAACATGTCCTCCTTTTTCCCCCCCCCTGTCTTAAGGAGATTGTTGTCATATATTTTAGCTAACCAGAAGATTATACAAGATTACTGGGAAAGTTTGTGCCTTTGGAATCTATTTAAACTGTAAAACTAAGAGATGAAGAAATGTGAGGGATGGTGTCAGAACAGAATGTTGGAGTTGTGTGCTCTTGAAGTTTAAAAAAGGATAACTAGCCTGGGTTGAGGAGATGCCGATGGGAAGCCACTGGTTGCAGAATTGCTTAGTAGTTGGGAGGCAGCAGATGAGCCTGTGCTGGCCAGTCGGAGGGCAGGGAAGCAGTTAATGGTACAGAAGCAAACTCCAAGAAGGGTTATGATGTTGACAAGCATTGGGTGGGGCACACAGGAAGGGGAAAGAAACAGCGATAATTTTACACATTGCTCACGTGGGCTTGAGCCAGTGAGTCCATGAAAGCCATTTAGATTAAAAGGAGGAGGCAGAATTCCTATTTAAACATTCATTCATTCAGAAAGCATTTATAAGTTGTGTTATAATATAGGCACCAGTGAAAAGGATGTGAAAGGTTTTTGCTGCTTACGAGCTTGCATTCCAGTGGTAGACAATTATGTCATTGTACACCTTTAAAATGACAGGTGAGTGAAAAGCCACCACACAACAACAAATTGCAGTGCAAAATTACCAGAAATAAATGCATTTTTATATCCAAATGATAAAACTGTTAAAAGGTTATAAGGAAGGATTTTTTTAAAAAATGATAAAACCCAAGAAGAACGAGGAAAACATTTACATACCCTTGGAGGGCATTGAGACAAGTGGAATGGAGATGTTAATTAACCTTACACTGAGTTAAGAGTTGGTATGATCTTATTACAGATACCAAAATGTTTATTTGGACTTGTCTCAGTCTTTTTAAATGTAAAAAAACTAATTCTTGTCATCCACGTTCTCGTCACATAGAACTATAAATAAGTGTCTGTGTAACACTTAGCACAGACGTGGGTGGTAGACCAGGGTGAGGTCTCGGGGGGAGGGGATGAGCTATGGTGCTGGGACTTAGGCTAACAATTTACAATGTTAGGGTGCTGCTGCCCACAGGATACCAGTAGATATTCAAAATACACCAAGGATTTGAATCCATCAAAACCCTGAAAGTATTAAAGGGTATTTATATCCATAATTTCTAGAGAAATTACAGAAAAGATTGAATTCAAATGTATCTTTTAGCAAATAGCTCCATATGGTTTTGTTTTTGCTTAAGTTAAGAGTACTCTAAGCCGATTTTAAAAGAAAGGATGTGCTGGCCAAAACAGCCCCATCCCACTTTATAATAGAGGAAAAATGTTTGATGAGTGAGAAAAAATCCTACAAATATGTGAACAAGTGACAGGGAGATAAAGCTAGGTAGTAGAACTGAGTTTACCTCACCTGAAAATGAAGTCCAAATGGGTTTTTAAAATCTTTTTTTTTTAAAGTTTATTTATTTAATGTATATGAGCACACTGTCATATGGCTACAGATGGTTATGAGCCGCCATGTGGTTATTGGGGATTGAACTCAGGACCTCTGGAAGAGCAATTAGTGCTCTTAACCACTTGAGCCATCTCTCTAGCCCCTGAATGGTTTTAAACACGTCAACAAGATGTTTCTCTCTAGACAGAAGGAAAGTCAAAGCCATACTGAGAATCTACGTTTTGTGTATCGGACTGAAAAGGTGAAGATATTCTGTTGGGTCGAGGAGTCGAGGAGACTCCTGGACCTGGTCTCTTCCCAAAGGCGCCACTCCTCACTCCTGTGAAAGGCGAGCTGTGGGAGAGCCCTGGAGTTGCCAAGAAGCTTTTCCATCCTGTGTATACATTCATTACATCCTGCTCAGCTGCTCTTCTCCCTCCTTTCTGGTTGTTTCCTCTGATCACCAGCATTAAAGCAAACATTAAGTAAAAGGATGGAGCTCTCTTGGCTGGTTTTGTATAGTAGGTTCCTCTCCCGTGACTGTCAGCAAGAGGTTCCTTAACACGGTGAAGACGTGGGAGGGAGTAAAAGAAGACAGACAACTGACCCTTGGTTTAACATATTTTCACAGTCTTTGCCTCAGTCCCCTGTACACTGATAACCGCGCTCCTTCATATAGATAAAGAGCCGAAGGCTCCGAGAAGCTAAGTAGGGGGAGGAACTGGGTCTGTGCCGATTGCCAAGACCATGTTGTCTTTTTCACCACACAAGGTCCTGTAGGTAATATGTAGTGTCGGTAGGACTAGAATGTGCTGAGGTGAAAGGGGGTGCCAGAGAGGACTGTGTGGAGGATGGGGAAGGAGAGAGAAGAGATGCTTGCAGGACTAGAAGTGACATCGTAGCGGGTACATTTTGAGATTTCCTGTATTGGTTTGTTGTTGTTGTTGTTTTCTTTTCTACATTATCTATTTATAAGATACGTTGACATACTCTCCCTGCTAAGAAGGAGAACCACTTGACTCTGTAAATTCTGCCCTTGAAGACCGATGGAGGGGACTCAGCCAGCTGGTTGCGTCATAAGAAATATTTGCTGATAAGAAAAAGAATGTAGGCGTTGGGGCAAACTTCTTATTTTTCTGCCTTGTTTCATAAAGAGTCGTCCAGGAGTTATCTCTGTTCGTGCCTCAAGTGGGTAGACTAGATTCGCAGTCACAAATACTGAAATGCCAGCCATAGAAAACAGAGGAGAAAATGTGAGGTCAGCCCTGTACATGGTGTAAGTAAAAAGGGGTGAAAATGGTTTCTCTGGTGCCTTGTTCCACAGCATCCTGATGAGAAGAGATTAGAAGGGCTCTCCAAGCAGCTGGACTGGGATGTTCGGAGCATTCAACGCTGGTTTCGACAAAGACGCAACCAGGAGAAACCCAGCACTCTGACCAGGTTCTGTGAGAGCATGTAAGTTTTTTCACCTCCCCTCCCCCACCCCAAATTTTTAAAGGGAAAAACCTGCCTCCTTCTTTATGCCAACCCAGGCGTGGAAATCAACAGATGTTGGCAGATGCTAGCACACTTATGAAGCATGACACCTGGTGGGAAAAATGGGTCAAGAAAATCTGAGGAAACAGTAGAGAGCTTGGGATTTCCAGTGTGGAACCAATAAATAAAGTTAACTTCCTAATGTAACTTCAAGGAAACAGATTTGAAGGCCGGTCATGGTGTTTGCAACCAGCCATCTTTGAAATACAGCATTCAAAGGAACAAAATGCTTCCACGGCATTTAAAAATCCACATTTTGAATTGAATAGACAGAATTTTATCAAGACCTATTTCCCACTAATAAAAAACTAAGATATTTTTAGGATAATGCTAATCAAGGGGTAATAACAAAGTCCTATATTCCTAGAGATTTAAGAAATAGCTATATTCTCTGTATGCGTTTTAATGAGGCATTGCTTGGCAGTAAGGGATATAATGAAAGTCTCTTCTGTTTGCAAATTTTGAATTTCATGGCTTATAGACTGCATGCTAATAAAGCTGTTAAAAATAATAAAAGACAGTGGCAGGCAGAGGGCTCTAGGGGTAACCTGAGTTGAGTCAGTGGGCACTCCTGTAAAAGCTGGGATGGCAGTGTGCATCCGTAATTCTATCCCGGGGAAGGGGGAGGGGGGAAGGGGAAGGCAGATCCTGAAGTGCAGCGGCCAAGTAGGATAAATACTCACCTAGATAAATGGATGAGTCCCAGGGTCTTCCAACAGAAAGACCCTGCTTCAGAAAACTAGGGTGAGAAGTAATGGGCATCATTGTCCAGACATTTACTTCTGTCTTCCACATGTGCAGGAACAAATGCACAGTCCATACAAATACTTACACACACACACACACACACACACACAGAGAGAGAGAGAGAGAGACAGAGAGAGAGAGAGACAGAGAGAGAGAGAGAGAGAGAGAGAGAGAGAGAGAGAGAGAGAGAGAGAGGGAGGGAGGGAGGGAGAGACAGAGAGAGAGAGAGAGACAGAGACAGACACAGATGCACCCTATCTTCAGATGGTGATACCGGATACACTTAGGGAAAATAGGGGAAGATCTGATCACTGTGTACATGCCCAGCTGAGGTGAGACAGGCCCCGTGTGCTCTTCATCTTATGAATGTGGCCATTGCTGTCTGTTCAGCCATTTCTTTGAGGAGCTTTGGCCTGACACTTATTATCTCAACAGTAATGGCCCTGAAAGCAGCCCTTAGTCAGGGCCCTTTCTATTTTGAACTCAAGTTGCGTTTGCCATTTCAGGTTTGTGTTTCAATTAGTCAAAAAAAAAAAAAAAGTATTTTGACATCACATGATCAAGACTGAGGGGGGTGAATAAGATACAGAGTCGGACCACAAGTTCCTGCAGCTGGGTAGATGTCAGGAGAATAATTGGGATCATCAGGAGGATAGGAAATTTGTAAAATCTTGGGGTGTGGGGGGACAGCTAAGTAGATACAATCTGTGAATCACTCGTCATCCATGAGCTCAGTACCGGTTCCCGGCAGGATTTATGCTTTCAGGGCTCCAGTCACCAGCTGGAATGGCTTCCTGACTTGGTCTTACACCATCTCCACAGGCCCTGAGCTCTGTCACTGAACCATGAGTCTAAGCCAGGGTCAGGTTGGACTGTAGCCTGTGCTCTCTCTTCCTGGTTCAACTCTAGAAGCACAGTGCAGCCTCATCTATATCTGGTCTTATAATAGCTTTCTATTTAAACACAAATGCACAAATGCGTACAGGTATCAGTCACCCGGGGACCTTGTCAAGATACAGAGTGTGATTCCCTGTGTGGAGAGGCAGCTGAGATTCTGCAGCTTTAACGGGCTCTTGATGCTGCTGGCCCGCGGACCACATTAAGTAGTGATCATAAATTCACTTACTCTTTCCCTGTGTACCCAGGGAGTTGCCCTGTTACCTCTACTTAGAAATGTTTCTGAATGAGGGCTGGAGGCAGTGAACAGGCACAATGGAGAAAGGGAAGTGTAGGTATCAAAACTCATTGTACCTGTGTCAGACAGATAAGATCTGAATATGTATGCATAGGTCTATGATAAGTAATACTTAGGTCTGTGTGTTAAGTGATTGCTATGGACTGTCAAGAACTAAAGATCTAAACAGAAAGATCAGCTCTTGGAGGCAGGTAGGCCTTTCTGGGATGACCACTGGGTCATTGCTACCACTTGGTCCGTGTGCATGACCCAGTGCTGACACTGGACACTACTTTTGACTTTTCTCTATTTCCAGAGACTGTTCCGCATATTTACTCAGAGTGCCTCCTGTGGATCCTAATGCACTTCTTCTCCAGATTAGTCTCCAGCATCTTTCTTTCCTGACCCTACTTTAGTCTCTCCAGAAATTATTTCTTCTCAAGAACTGCTTCCCAAGCCATATGTGTCCAGTGCAGTTATTTCTACCAAGGATTCATTCTGCTCCCTGCAGCATCTGTATTGCTACTATAACTCCCAAAACATCATTCTAAAATCTTCCATCCTCACAGCCTGCCACTTTAAAACTTTGATGATTTTTCTCTCACTGAAGCTTGAGTACTTAGTTTCTTATCTTGATAGCCAGAGTCTGGCCTTAGCCTGCAGGAAGTCAGTTCAAGCAACCTCTTTCTTCCATAGGGTTGGGCTTTTACTGCCATGCCTTATTCACATGTCATATGCGATACTTGTAGCCTAGAATGCCTGGTACTTCTGGCTGCACACTGTCTCCTACCAATTCCTCAAATCCAAGGCACAAATCAAAGTATGGCCTGGCTCATGGGACTGGACTGAGCATGACTTCTTTCAAATTCCCAGAGCACTGACTGCAATTGTTGATGTTTGAAATGGAATCTTCTCCTGCATTGTGTGATAACTTAAGTATTCTTAATCTCTTCATTGTATCATAACTGCCAAGGAGTTCAGGACCACACACATTCTACCCAGCCTTTCCCATAACACAAAGACTCTACCAAACATTCGTGAACTGATCATGGCTTAAAATGACATTTTTCTGGAAGGAAGGAGTTGCTGATCTCAGTTACCACATGTCTCCACAACCAGAGAATGCTTGTTACATACTAGCCTAGGTTAAATATTTTTCAGGAAAAATTTCTGACTCTGGAAAATTGCATGGAAATTTTAAAGACAAACTGTTAAGATCTGGATGTATAGTATAAGCCTATAGATCCAATTAGTCAGGAGGCTTGTGTGAGAGAATTCATATAATCTGGGCAATATAGTGAGATCCCCATCCCAACCAAAACAAAAAATTAAAAGGAAATAATGACATGGTGGAGAACATAGAATATTATGAGGGATAAAATAGAATTACATTGGTCATATGTACACATGATTATTTTTAATGTGTTAAACAGATCTAGAAGAATAGTAAAACCAGTGAAGGCATACTATTTGTTTTTGTTGTTGGAAACTCAACACAAACTAGAGTCACCTGGGAGATGGAATCTCAAGGAACTGCTTCAATCAGACTGACCTATGAGCATGTCTATAGGACATTTTATTGGTTGATGATTGATTGATTGATTGAGGGAGGGTCCAGCCAACTGTGGGCAGTGGCACCCTTGGACAGGTAGTCCTGAGTTATGTACAAGTGGAGCCATCCGTTGAGACCAGACCATTAAGACATTTCTTCATGATCTCTGAGCTGGATAGTTTTATGTCAATTTGGCACCATGTAGAGTCATTTGAGAGGAGGGGATCCCAATTGAGAAGATGCCTTCGTAACATCTGAGTGTAGGCGAGCCTATATAATTTCTTAAAATTAGTGATTGATGGGGAGGGTCCAGCCCATTGCGGGTGGTGCCATTCAGGGGCTGGTGGCCCTGGGTTTTATAAGAAAGCAGGCTGAGAAATCCATGGCGAGCAAGCCAGTAAGCAGCACCCTTCCATAGCCTCTGTGTCAGCTGCTGTCTCTAGATTGCTGCACTCTGAGTTCCTGACTTGATTTCCTTTGGTGATAAACCGTGATGTGGAATTCAAGCCAAATAAAGTCCTTCTTCCCCAGGTTGCTGTGGTCATGGTGTGTCATCACAGCAGTAGCAGCCCTTACTAAGACAGTCTCTGATTTAGTTCCTGCCTCCAAGTTCTTGTCTTGATTTTCTCTAGTGTTGAATTGTGATTGGGAAGGGTAAGCAATATAAGCCCTTTCCTGTACAAATTGCTTTGGTCAGTATTTTATCTTAGTAATAGAAAGCAAATTAAAACAGATTGGTATCATAAACATGGGGTATTGGTGTAATAGACTTGACTGTTCTTGGGAGGAAGCTATTCTGTGACCTTGGAAGATAATGCTGAGAGAAATGCAAATCAAAATAGTCCGGCTTGTTAGGTTCCACGGGGGAGTCTGAGAATCGGTTCCTCAAGGACTCTATTGTGCTGCTCTGTACTATGTTCAACTTAAGAATCTGGCTGTGGTCAGTTGGGACAAAAAGAATCAATTATGATTTACGGTAGACCAACACCACTGAAAGTGAAACCTTTGCTTTAGTGAAGCATTCATGCTGGTTAGCTGGGATTGAGGAATCATCGGTGATTGATAAGAGGTTAACATCACTGAGGCGAAGTCTGGCACATATTTCCCTAGAACTGTCACACAGAAGCTGTGGTCCAGTGAGGAGCCAAGACTGTGCCTCAAGTTGGTATTGGAACTTAGTGATGTGTAAGAGTCTCCCATATGAGTCTGGTTTTCAGGAATGAAGGAGTCAGAGGGAGGAGCTGAGGCTTGGCACCAGGCACGTTTGGAATCCCTGCGGCGGAGAGGCCAAGAGGCCTTTGGTGAACTTACAGCCTTAGCTGCAGTGGAGACCTAATAATTGAGAGGCTAGTAGAAAAAGACTAAAGCTTGGTACCCTAAGAAGCCAGGAGACCAATGATGAAGGTAAAACCTCAACTGCAGTCGAGAGTATAGTTTTTTGGAGATTCTGGGATGATGAGAAGATTACCAAGAATAACAGCAGTGTAGAATGAACCAGCCTGAGCCTACAAGACAAGCCATGTGTGCTGAAAATGGCTAATCTAGAGAAATGGAGGTAGCTGTAAGCCAGTGAGGCCCCAGGAGGTCTTGGGTAAGTCCTGAACACCTGAACTTTTTACACTTTTGACTTTGGTGGTTCTTTGATCTGATTGTAATTGTGTTCCTTTCTCTTCCCTTTTAGAACTAGAAAGTATAGCTTATTTTTTCCAGGAGCCCATACTTGAGAGACTGGATACTTTAATTAATTTGGACTTTTAAAGTGTTGAAGAAATTTAGACTATGGAATTTAAAAGGCTGGATTGTGTTTTACATTGTAACATTAACATGAGATATGGGGGACAAACCACAAAGCAAAGGTTTTGGGTTTGTGTGTTGAGTTGGCCAGGAATCAGTCCTGCTCGTTAGTTTGTTTTGTTTTGTTTGTTTTGTTTTCGAGACAGGGTTTCTCTGTGTAGTCCTGGCTGTCCTGGAACTAACTTTGTAGACCAGGCTGGCCTTGAACTCAGAAATCCGCCTGCCTCTGCCTCCCAAGTGCTAGGATTACAGGCGTGTGCCACCACCACCCGGCAAATGACTTCAGTGACAAACTGATTTTTGTTTTGTTTTGTTTTTTTGAGACAGGGCTTCTCTGTGTAGTCCTGGCTGTCCTGGAACTCACTCTGTAGACCAGGCTGGCCTCGAACTCAGAAATCCGCCTGCCTCTGCCTCCCAAGTGCTGGGATTAAAGGCATGCGCCACCACGCCCGGTCTTTAGTTTTTTTTCAACATGGCACAAATTAGAGTCACCTAGGAAGAAGGAACATCTATTGAGGAATTGCCTCTATCAGATCGTCTTGTAGACAGGTGTGTGGGATGTTTTATTAATGGTTGGTTTGGGAGGGTCCAGCCCACTAGGGTCAGTGCCACAGCAGGGCAGGGGCTCCTGGCTTATATAAGAAAGCAGGCCGAGCAGTCCGTGGAAAGGACTTCGACGCCCTCTGCTTCCTTCCGGTCTCCAGGGTCCTGCCTAGTCTTCCCTCCGTGATGGAATGGAAAGAGTAAGCCAAATAAACCTGTTTGTTTTTGTTTTTCTTTCTCACATTGCTTTTGTTTAGTATTTTGTGTGCGCAATAGAAAGATTTTACCATCATCTAGTGGGCTTTCCAGATGGATATGTAGGTCTTAGTCCACGGTGTTTGGCCATGTTAATTGTAGAATGTGAGTCCCAAGTGCAATGACCTTCGAATTCCTCTCTCTTCCCTGTGTGTCTCCTGGTTAAAAAGGAAAAGATGACTACTACTCAGAAGAACTAAAATCACGTTGGAAAGCTGGAGAGCACAAATTTGCTCTCTCTCTCTCTCTCTCTCCCCCCCCCCCCCCCCGTTTCTCCCTTCCTCCCTCCTTCCGTGTGTGTGTGTGTGTGTGTGTGTGTGTGTGTGTGTGTATTTTTTTTGTTGTTATATTACTTTTCATTTAAGAAAATACGGACTCCCTTCAGGTGCCAAGAAGCACATTTCCTAGCTCATGTCAGGGAGTAAATCTCCCATGTACCCTTTATTTAAGCAGTATGTAATTGATGGAAAGGATGAACTTGCTGTGTGATAACATTAAACTTTATGGTGAAAAATAATCACGTGTCAATAATTAGTAAAAATAATTACTCCAACTGAACTTTTCCTCCCTACGGCTCTGAAGAACAGAACTTTAAGGTCTAGAAACTAACACCCAAGACTCACATTAGGAATTCTATCTCAGAACTGATATGGATTAAAATCTCCTAAAATGCTTGTTTCTGGATACCACTCTGGAGTGGCAGAGCCTTGAAGTCGTGGCTTTGTTTCTACAAAGAAGGCCTGTGGTTTTCTCAATATGTGATTCTACCCGATTTGGGAGAACTTGCCAATAACAATGAGGGCTTAATCAGTTGTCTTCATGCCATCAATTTGCTCACTGTGAGTAAAATTGCTGTTTTATTTGGATAAATGAACAGTGCTGCCTTGTGACCTGAAAGAGGAAGTGGAACTAATAATTGGGGTGGAGGAACAGGAGTCGAATTGCACAGGAAACGAGTAGTCTCTTAAATTCCTTAATTTGAGATCATTCAAGTATATCATATTCTAAATACCTTTACCAAATTTTCATAACCACATATTTGTTTGCAAACAAAACCTCAACATAATATATCTGAACTATTTCCATATCTCTTCCTCAATCTGGGAAGAAGCAAATTTTACCAGAGGGAAAAAACCCAGAGTTGCTTTTTCATCCTATCATACAATGAACATCCTGAAACTGGCATTTTTTCACTTTGTTTTATAGGGTCTTGTGAAGCTCATGCTGGTTTTGAATAGTGAATGTAATTATTTTTCTTTATTGTGGATAGTGGTGATGTTGCCATGTATAAAGGTGTGCATATGCATAGAACGTAGAGGAAACTTTCCCAATGAAGAGAGGGTCTTTTCCTGGGCCTGGAGCTCATTGACTGGCTGGACAGGGTTTGCCTTTGCTTTCCTGCTGTTGGAATTATAACCCTGTGCTACTGTGCTCGGCCTTTCTATATGGATACTAGAAATCCAAACTCAGAGTCTCAAGGACTGCCAGCTGAGGTGTCTAGCCAGCCCATTCAATACAGGTTGTGTTTGGTTGGTTGTCTCATTTTGTTGTGTTTTGGGGGACAGGGGTTCGTCTTTTTTAAAGAGAAGGAATGAGAAACTGTTACGGTCTGTGACAATGACATCTTCCTCGTCTTTTCTTTCAGTATTGGATATATAACCAGCAGTGTTTCAATCCTGATCCTGAGTCTAAGCAAAACACGATAAAGCGCAGAAATGAGCTGTTTTGTTGCTTTCTTGGTGGTGGGAGAGACTGTTCACGGATATGAAATGGTCGTTCAGTCCCATCATCCAAAGCACATAAGCACCCAGTATTTCTCAGTGCATATTTTATATACTCTTCAGCAGTGTTATTTTAAATACTTTACAGTGTATAGGTTATATTCAGGTCAGTTTTAGTTTGGGGGTGGAAGTGGGCAGACTCTTACATACATAGCTAGAATGTAAATATTTAGGAACATGATGGATTTTGTTGTAATAACAACTTGGCCATTGCGGCACAAGAGTAGCTGGAGACAATACAAATGGAAAGAACCAACCCTTCCAAGAAACTGTGTTTTATTGAGATTGAAACGTAGATATATCACTTTCATATCATGAAAGACTAGGTTTTAAAACCCTTTCAGCCATTAAAAAATGTAAAACTCTTCTAAGCCCTTGGACCATACTGAAGCAGCCAGCTGGCTACATCCAGCCCAGTAGCCCATTGTTTACCATGCTCTGCCTTAGGATTGTAAAACGATTCTGGCATTTCATTTGGCATTCTCTAGACAGATAATGTGGACCCCTCCAATGTCTGGCACTTCCCGGAGTTTCCCTACCATAGGGGCATCAGGACCCATCTGGAGTCGGGTGCCGGTTACCAGTATTCAGGGTTCATAGTGTCTTGAGTGTACAGAGCTGTGTTTAGCCCAACCTAGCACCTGTTGGAGCTGTGATTGTCCTTACCCCTCTCATGGTGGAAGATCTGAAGGCTGATAAGGTGGCCTATCGGTAGTGTACCCGTCTACTTAGATTCATTTTAAGCCTTGCTCCTCTTTTCCATCGTAGACCTGCAGGCTGTGGTGCAGCGAGCTCAGACTTCCCGTTCAGTCCCTCCTGTTCTCCGTGCCATCTGGCGATGCCTCTCACTCAGGCTTTTTGGCTAATTACAGCAAAACAAACTTCTGTTCGAAATACCGAACAAGGCGTGGACCTCGGTCCGCTGGCTGCGTGTTTAGTGTGTGTGTGCGCGCTGCCTACAGTTGTGCCATTGGTTTCACTTTAGATTACAAATTAGTAACAGTCCTTTTGATACAAATTTTCAAATAATTGTAGCCAGCACGGAAATGGATGAAGACAAACGAAGAAGAAGAAGAATCAAATTTATTAAGGCTAATATTCATAATGACTGTTTGCCTGCCAGGTTTTGAACTTGTAAAGCATTTCTCTCCTTTTTTTTTTATCTATTTCAAAGATATAAATTTATTTCTGATTTAGAATAGTCCTGAAGTCAAGACAATCAGTGTTGGTTATGAAGCATTTATAAAAGTATACACAATAGTATTCATTAAAAACTCAAAAGCCTGTTGTCCAGAGATAAGTATTTATCATTTAATATTTCCATATCATAGTTTATACATGTGCCTACACAAATATATAAGCAGTGCTGTGTGTGTGTGTGTGTGTGTGTGTGTGTGTGTGTGTTTGGTGGGTTGGTACAGATAGTAAGGAAAAAGGGAGAGTGATGGGCTGTCTGTGGCCAGCTCTCGGTCTCCATTTCTACCTCTGCATCTCCATGCTGTACTTGTGTTTCAAGGATGATGCTTGAGTCCGTGTTTTTATAGAACTCGCCTTGTCAGACTGCCTGAAGAAGGCTGTTGAAACACCATGTCCTTTGTCAGGATCTGTGAGTCATCTACCTCTGAGTGTGGTGTAGTCACTTGTGTGTTGATATGGCATGCTCGTCTCTGCGAATGGCTACACGGCGTAACGTTTTGTGACAGAACAAAATAACATAAGGCATAACAACATTTTATCAACAATAGGCTGGAACACGTAGACACCCGATAAAAATACCAGCCCAGTTTCTCACATGGTAATGGATTAAGAAATACTCAACTACTGTAATAACTAGGACACTTTTTCTTGGAAAAGTCCTTGAATTTGCTTGTTGATGTTGGCATTTCAGTCTGCCCGAGTTGCTGTTAGGAAATACCACAGATTGAGTGGGTTGAACGGAAATTATTTTGTCGTAGTCCTAGAGGCCAGAAGTCTGAGGTCGAGATGCACTGAGTCTGGTTTCTCCCAAGTCTTCCCTTGGCCTCTGCTTTGAGGACTTCCTCTGTCTTTTCTAAAGGACACCAACTAAACCAAGCAGGGTCCTAGCGGCATGGGTCAGTTTAGCCTTCGCTTTCTCCTTAAATGCTATCTACAGACTTACACACACCGGGAGTTCGAGCATCAACAACTAATGTAGGAGGTCCACTGGTCAGACTGGGTTAACTGAGATCAGAGGACGGTGGCTGCGACGTGCGTGTGGCTGGGTTCATTTGGGCATGTGCATGTGTTGTATCTTTCTGAGCTACTCTGCTCAGCACAATGCAAATTGCTTCTTCCCCCGTCTAGTGTATTTGGCAGAGGAAGTCATATACAAGCAGATAGGACATTCATGTCAGTGCTCACACGGGAAGACATCGTATCCTCACAGAGAATCTAATGGAATGAGCCGTGGAGCTGGGCAGTCTGAATCCATGCCTTCTTTTAGATAAAACTCTGTGGGATGTTTAAAGGAGCTTGGCAGCCCTGAGCCTATTTATGTATAAAAATGTGTGTTTTAATAGTGGCTGCCCCGTACAGTTTGAGTTCATCTGTAGAGAGGTGTGTTGCGCCTAATGAGTGTACCGAGTGTGAGTTCCTTTAGTATTACCTCTTTTCTGGCATCGGTAAAGCTGCGAGAACGTGTGAAGCAGCAAACAGCTATGGCTCTTTCCCGTAGCCTGCCCTCGCCAGGGGGCTCCTTCAGGACCATGGCTACCTCATTTAAAAGAGGGAAGCTCTACTGATACTGTTTGGGAAGAAAGATGCAAGGAGATGCGAGGACAGCAGGCTCTGCATTTACAAAGACGCTCTGTATTCTGTGCAACCCAAGGAGGCAGAATCCACATGATTGTGCAGAACGGCCGACTGTGGCATTCACACACACACACAGACACACACACACACACACACACACACACACGAGGGGAAAAAAAAGATACAATAGCAGCGTGAGGCTAGAGCCTCGGCACCGTTGGCTTGCTGCTGTGCAAGGATGTGACAGAAGTGGCTGGGAAAAGGTGTCCTACTTCAGCAGGGAGCGGTGCCTGCTGTGTGCGCAGAAGCCCCGGCTTTTGAAGCACCGCATGAGAAATGTCAGAACATGCAGTGAAGCTCTTTGAACCACAGCGGTTTAAAATCTGCCCAAGTGATTCTGAGAGGACACAGTTTGCCTCTAGGAGCGAGGGAGGAGCAAAGCCTGGTGCCGGGTGGCTCTGGCCTAAGTCAAGCCGCCTCTGCTGTGGCTGGACAGCCTGAGCAGCCTTAGCAGGTCAGCATGGCTCCTGGAGACAGGTGCTTGCTGTTCAATGTGATAATGATCAGTTCTAGGGGCTAAGGAAGCAACATTCTTGAACGAGTTGGAGGGTGGGTGTCAGAGGCAGGGGGTTCATTTCTTCAACGTGTATTAGCTTGGTGGATAGGCTCACTCTGCCGGGCGCTGGTAGAGAAGGGAAGCAGTCGCCTCCTAGTCAGCGGATGCTGCTGGGAACACATGGGGCAGTGTATAATGTGCATGTGGCTGGATCTGAGCTGCTTTCTGCTGGGGTCACCACGCTGAGCAAACAAACATTTCTGAGATGCCAGGTCTCATGGGGGCAGCGGATTCTACTGTTAGCAAAGTCGTTCAACATCGCAGCTAGGCCGCCATTACCTGGAGTGCTTAAGTGAAACACCTCCTCTCGGGTCACCTCCTCTCCGGGCCTCATTGTTGCCTCAGTTGTAGATCTTCTGAATTTCACATCCTAATTTGCCATCAAGAAGCCAGACCTGCTGGAACTTTCTTTTTTAAAATGTGGACTGTGCTCCTTTTCAGATTTTATTTTATGTGTATGGGTGTTTTGCCTCCATGTACATCTGTTTTCCATGTGTTTGCCTGGTGCTCGGGGGTGGAGGGTGGGGACAGAAGAAAACACTAGATCCCCAGGGTTGCATGCTGCCAAGTGGGTGCTGGTAACTGAATCTGGGTACACTGGAAGAGCAGCCAGAGCTCTGAACCACGGAGCCATCTCGCCAGTCCTGGACAGCTAACTTGGAATCCCCACGTGTAGGAGGCAGAGTCAGGAGGATGGTGAATTTAAGGGCAGCGTGGCTGGCTACACAATAAATTTGAAGAAAACCTGGGCTACATTGCAACACTATCTCAAAGCAGCAACAATGAAACCAAAAATGGATACAAGAAGAGAGCGAACTGGTTGTGTTGAGAGAAAGGAGGCTCTCTGTGGCTCCTCCTCGGCTTTGCCCTCCCTTCCTTCCCTCCCACTTCCCAGCGCCAGATGTTTTGTTTTTCAGTGTTTGGTTTCCTTCTGGCTTCATTACCCTCTGTGAAGACCTTATAGCCACCCTATCCCTATTGGAGGGCCAGCCTGGCGTCCTTAAAGACCCGTCAGCCATGCTGATGTGACAGGCTGCCTTTGGAGTTGGCAAGTAGACCATTAATTAATCCTGAGGTTCCAGCACAGTCCCTAGGAACTAAGTAAGGCGTGAATGTAGGGGTAGTGGGTGGGGGATGGGCATTTCAACAGAGTAACAGGGCATGCAGCTAGTTCTCAGATAAGAGGATTTGAAGAGATTTCAGGTGATTTTAGCGGAGACAGTTTAGATTATTCATGGGCCCTTCCAAATTTCAGTTTCTAGTAAGCCACATGATAAAAAAAATTAACTAAAAGAGAATCAGGTGAACCACTTCCATTTTAAATGCAAACTGAACCGTTGGCAAGGTCTACGAAGCTATTGTGATTTGAAAGCCATTAAATGTGTTAGAATTTTAAAGTTGACTACGGTTGCTTATCTGTGTATGGTATCTTAGCAACTGTTGTTTGATGCAGTTGGTGCAGGTGCACACATGCTGGCTTGCACCATCATAGTCCGGTTAGGGTTAGCAGGGTTCACACTGAAAAGCACAAGTCTTAGCCACACTGCCTAATTCATGAAGGTTCTGCTAACGCCTCTATGTAGTCACAAGTGTAATGAAATCACATGGTTTGGGGTTTAGCATCATCTGAGGATTTCTTAGTGATGTCACACATAGGCACTTAATGGTTGTCCGGTTCTTGCATCTTGGGAAGAGGAGAGAAGAGATATTCATGACTCAGGGTGAGGATGATTTGGTGAGGTTCCTAAATATAAATAGCATCCTTGTGTAAGATGTTAGATGTTTTATTTAAAAGACCCTCCTACCCATTAAGACACTGGGAAGGAAATGGCCCAGTGACAGCTCCCAAGTGCCATAGCTTGGATTTGTACCTAGCTCTTCCTAAATTGTTTCTACTGTACAGTGTTAGGGATGGCTCAGGAGTTCTGTATGGAAGTGTGATCAGAGCAGGAACAGGGTTGGACTTTATTTGCTCTCAGCAGATTCTTTCGTCTGATGCCCAGGTGATGAAACTCTTCCGAGCAACTCTCTAGGCAAACCCACAGGAAGTTAGCTCTAACCCTAACCCCTAACCCCCAACCCCCAACCCCTAACCCCCAACCCCCAACACCTAACCCCTAACCCCCAACCCCCAACCCCCAACCCCTTAACCCTAACCCTTAACCCTAACCCTAACCCTAACCCTAACCCTAACCCTAACCCTAACCCTAACCCTAACCCTAACCCTAGGGCTGGTGGCTGATGTCCTCCTCAATCTTCGCAGCTGTCTCTACTGTTTAAATTGCCTGCATCCTGGGTCCTGGGGTTGTGTGTTATTTACCTTTTCATCTCCGTGGCTCAGCACGATGCCTGGCACTTGGTAAGATTCCAGTCAATATCTCTAGCGTGAGACAGTCACTTGGTAAGATTCCAGTCAATATCTCTAGCGTGAGACAGGTATTTGGGTTCCAGGAACTGCTTCGAACCTTTGGGGATTAACAAATTGACTTCAGTTGGAGAAATCTTTTGAGTTTGTCTCTCAGGTGTTCCAGGGGAGGCTGGCTGGGGGAGGGGGAGCAAGTGGGAGGGCATTCTGTCTGAGAAGTGAGCTCGAGGATGTTGGCGCTGGTGGATACAGGCCTGAGAAAGCACCAGGAGGTGCAAAGGCTGCTGCGGGGAGCGGACATCAGGACGTGCTCGGTTGTGCAACTCTAGTGGGCATGGAGAGGGATGAGCAAAGACAGACAAAAGGCAGCCGAGCCCTGCTTAACCTGCCCAGCCTGTGTCCTCTCAGTCCTGAGGGCCACCTGCTCTTGTGTTTCAGTGTCCCCACTTGGCCCGCTTTCATAGGAATGCCATGGTTACCGAGTGTGGCTCACTTAAGGACAGAGTCAGTTCTGTGTTATCTCATAGCAACCTATGAAATATTTTTTTTTTTAATAAAACATTTTGCTCACTAAACAAATCTCTCTCTAGTAGACATGTATTAGTGGGTTCCTGGCCTCGTGTGGTCTTTCAGCTTCTTCTGAAGTAAGAAGGGGATATATTAATACATAGAATTGACATTATGTTCCTCTGTATCCCAGAATTTACATACTATAGACACTGCAAATTGAACTTTGAAAGGTCAAGAAAATAAAACTAAGTTAAATTGTCATCCTACTATTGGCTGTATCTGTTGTGCCTTATCCATCTAGAGCCTAGTGCTCTATCCATTGGACAAGAGAGCCAAGTTATTATGTCATATTTTATAGGGAGAAAAAAACCTATCAGGATATGGGGCCAACGATGATGAGTATTGTCCTGTTAACCCAGTTCTCTACAATGAAAGTCAAACAACAACAAAAAATAAGCTTAAATTAAAAGTACCCAAATCAACAACAACAACAACAACAACAAACCCAAGTCACGTGGTCAGGAAAGCATGGGTGTGCTTGCAAGCTTCTAAGCTCTAGTGAAGACCTCGAGAGCAGGAATATCCTAGAAATTACAGAACAAATTCCGGCCTCTCAGAATAGGATTTCATCCACTTCATTTCCCCAGTGGTTATAGAGGGTTAGTCACACAGCAGGAGCTTGGTGCATGACACCAAATCCCTGTTTCCCAGTGTTCAGAGTTGAGGCTGGACATGAGCCATGGTGACTTAGATGAGTCATGGGAGCATTCAACTGTTCTTGTGCACGGGGTGAGGCCTCACGTTGTGCTGATTGAGCTAGCAAATGAGATTCAAGAGCACCATATTTAAGAATCAGGGAGGAGCGATTTCTGTGTATATATAGTATCATGGTTTCAGAGGGGACAGAATCTGTTTTGAAGCATGCAGCCTGAGATACAGGTCAATTGACTAACAATGTCTGTCACTACAAGGACTAGTTTGTGCCCAGGGAGCCCTGTGCTGTACAAGTGACTATCATGCAAAAAGACTTAGCCAGGCCTTCCTGTGATGTCTGTGTCCATTACTGGTCCAGGTGCTTGGAGTACCAGTGTATCCGGATGCCATACTTACTCAGGACCCCTCAGTGAGCTGCATTTTTTTTTCTTGTCCCTTCTGGGTGGAGGTGATATTAAGACTAGGTGAACAGCTGGAGAGGAGGGAATAGCAGAAATACTTTGGTTTCTCTCAAGTCCAGTGCGGTGGCCCAATGAGCGGGGCACTGCAGAAGAATGGAATCCAAGTGAGAAATTCTCGGTGTATGAAGGAAGTGGCCTTCCTTCATACTGTGTGGACTAAGGGAGGAAGGGCTGAGAGCTGAGGTAGCACTTGTTAATGATGTCACACGGGTCTCAAGAAACAGCCCAATGCAAAACTTCCGGTGCTGGTATTCATCGCCCTTCTCATCTGACAGTCTTTTCGTCTCTTGGGTATGGAGATAATGCTTCTCAGGCTGGGGTCGGAGCTCAGGTATTAAATGCTGGTCTAGATGTGAAGCCGAGGGCCACATAAGCTGTATGTGGTAGCACACACCTAGGACCCCAGTGCTCCAGAGGTGGAGGCTTGAGGATCAAGGTCAACCCCGTGTAGCAGATTCAAGGCCAGCCTGGGCGACATAAAACCCTGAAGAGGTCTTATGTCTCGTCTGTGCTTTTCCCTTCTGTCAGAGTTTGAGTCATGGAAATAGGTCCAACTTGAACCATTTTCAGTTCTAAAATAGGACACGACGTTAGATGCATCATTTCCATTTGATTGATTCAGCAAGAAAATACCATCTCCTCAGTAATTATGAGGCATGTATTCTGGCTGAGTACATGATATACACAATCAGAAAGCATCCCTTGTGTGGCTTTTGGCGTTCTTTCTCCAGGACTTAGGGGCCAGTGAGCACTTCTTGAGTACCTGCTTTATGTTGGTCTCTGTGTTACCTGCTAGGCTGAAAAGCAGGATCTCTTCTCTTGATAGACAATGGTACTTACTGCCTTCTCAGTTCACCCCTAGATGTTAGTTCTTCAGCTGTAACACAGGACTAATAATCTCAGAAACCTAAAAGAATTTCTGTAAGGACTTAATAAAACAATTCGTAGACAGCACCTAGCCTAACCCTTAGCAAGAGCTCAAGAAAAAATAATTACTTTTCAATTCCAACTTCCGGTATGAAAAGTCAAGAAAGTGAATCAAATGCTCACATCTAGTCAAATATTATTCTGGGCGTGCTTCTGTCCTAGAGCACACACTGTTGCCCTGGGCTTTATTGGGCTTTATTTCTGTCAGACCCCTAGGTGCCCGTAGATATGACATTCTGCTAGGTCTTATGTTAAAATATAGTGTGTTTACTCTTTGAGAATTGCTTGCAGGCATGCATGTGTTTTGATTTGGATCCTATTCACCCTCCCATTCCTCTCCCTAACTCATCTACTTCCTGTTTCCACCCCCCCACACACACACACATTTCATGCCCCCCTTGATTTCCTTATATCCCACTAAGTTTGGTGGCTTCCTGTCTAAAGAGGTAAAACGTGGTCGTGGTGATGGTACCGCCGCCACTGCTGCCTCCGCCTCCTCTTCTCCTGTTTTTCTTCCCTTCCTCCTTTTTGCTTCCTCATCCTCTTTTTCCTCTTCTTTTTTTCTCCTCTTTTTCTTCTTCCTCCTCCTCCTTTTCTTTTTCTTTTTCTTTTCTCTCTTTTTTTTTAAAGCTTGGTTGTTGAGGTAAGGGAGAAAAAAAAACCATGATTTTTCTGGCTTACTGCCATCTTAAGTGGCATGTAATTTGAAGCCTTGTCTGAGCAGCAAGGTGTGATCTTTGTGGCCACACAGAAAGGGTTGTGTCTCGGGCACAAAGGTCAGAGCCCATATGGTCAGTACCTAGAAGGGACAGAGCATCTTCTCTCCCTTTATGTCTCTACCATTTACACACCTGTTCACCATTAGTTTCTTCAAACTTAATGTGGCTTAAAATGGTACCTTGAATTTAAAATGAAGACTACAGTTGTTCTAATGAGATGTTTTGCAAGTCCTTAGTAAATGTCAGCTCTTACTGAGAGTTATTAGTAGTAAGCAAGTATAGAGATTATCACCTGAAACAAAAGGGTTTTATTAGGGAGACTCTCTTTCAACTAGTTTTAGCTTTTACTAGAATTTCATGAGGCTTTCTATCAATACAATTGTTGTAAACTGTTCAAGACAGAGGGAGAACCAACAGTGAATAGGGCTTGTGTTTCCAGGGAGGATAGTATGTCTCCTCTCTGCCCCTTGGCCGTATGCTCTTGCTATCCCCCTCTCCAGCCTAGTATATCCCTCTTCTTCCTTCTTCCTCTAACAAGCACCCATATCAAGACTCAGGACAGCCTCCTGTTACAAACCATGGTGAGTTACTGAGTATTGCTTTCTGCTGGCCACAGTGCTAGGTGTCCAGAGAAGACCAGACCCGGAAGCAGATCACCGTGACCTGTGTGATCTCACCTGGCCCATGAAGGAGGCATGTCCTTTTCCAGGCATGAGTAACATTTCTTTTGTGTGGTGTCCTTAGAATTGATAACAGTAGCTCACCGCTCGTGCTTAACATTTCCTTTTTGCCTTTTAGACTACAAAGTCCTTCAGGGAACCAGTTCACGTTACTCTTTTGAATACCTGGTCATGTTTGCATGTAACGGGTACACAGCAAATGTTTCCACAGTGCAAACTATGTCAACATGGGCGTTAGGGTTGATAGCCATCCAGACATTGTGTATTACATTGTTCATTTATTCTGAACGCCTACTACCTGTAGAACAGTCCTGAATGAGCTTGGGTTATATTTTAGAGGAGAAGGACTTAATAAGTAAATAAGACTTATATCAGTAGAAGGAAAATAAAGCTAGTGATGGGCACATGTGGACCAGGGTGGATATTAGCATTCAGGGATGGTGGTGGAGTTTTTCCAGAGAGAGTGAAATTTAGACCAATGCCTGAAGGAGGTTAAGAAACTCCATTCCAGGAGGAAGAACCATCGCAAATGCCCAGTGAAGAATGCTCTGGCCAGTGTGAGCTTAGTAAGTAGGTTGCTGAGACCAGGCAAAGTGGCCAGGTTGTACATGCCTTGTTCATTGCTGAAACACTTTGATATTTACCTGTAGGTTAACAACCACTGGGGACTGTTGAACCAAGGAAAGATGTAATGGTGAGGACAGAGAGCAGGTGGATGGGTCGCTAAGGTTACAGCAGTGGAAGTGATGCAAAGAGATGGCATCCAAAAACCTACTAATACGAGGTTTGCTTTTGGTTTCTAAACCGTTCAAGTATAAACGGAAGATGGCGTTGTGAGTGATCCAGACTTCACCACTCAGATCCACCTCTCAGAGTTGCGTTTGGATGTTTGTCTTTCCTTTAGATTATTTCAGAGTGTTCCTTTACAGTCAGTTCCTACACAGCCTCTGCTTCAGCATGAGTCTGAGGAAATGTGAACACAGTGCTACATGAGCGGAATGCCGGCTTCGTGGGGATCTAATGTGTCGCTCCATCCATTCAGATCCGTCACACCTACCTCCCCCATGGCCTTTATATTTGCATCTATTTCTAGAGATGACCCAAAAATATTTGTTAGAGATGATCTGGACAAGCTTGGTTGTTTACTGTGAAGGACAATAAGGACTTCCAAATGACTGCTGGGTTTAACCGTAATAAACAGATGAAAAGAGTTGTCAGGTACTGAGCTGTAGAAGAATCAGAGAGGGATGGAGGCTTGGCTTTTCATTCTGATCTTTTTAAGGGAAATATTTGGGAGATTTATGGGGAGGGCTGCCAACAACCGCCGGATGAATGTGGAGATGATTTGGGGGAGATTTGGCCTATAAAAAGAAATCCCGCAGTCCTCAGGAAGTAGGTAGCAGTTCACGTCCTAAGACATAGTGAGATCAATAGCAGAGAGAGTAAAGGATTTAGGACAGATGTGAGAACTGGCCCCGGGACCCTGTCCAGTTGAGTCGAAACACCAACAAAGGAGGCTAGAGGAGAACCCTGTGGTTGGAGGGGAAGGTGTGAAGGGGGTCGGCTGTGTCCAGCAGTACTGATGTTGGGTCACACCTCTCACAAGTCTGTAGTATCTGTCCAGAGCAGTTCATTTGAAGAGGGCATAGAGAACCACCCACTACCACAGGGCTCAATAGAAAAGAGAAGAAAGTATAATAGTGAGTGTCCAAGAACTTCCTTACAGAAGGAAAAAAAAAAAAAAAAAGGAGGGTGGTAATTACAGGATCGATACAAGGTTACAAATCCATTCATTCTTTGAGAGAGAGTCTCACCTACCTTGCCCTGGCTAGACTGGAACTCTCAGATTCTTGCCATCCTGCAGCTGCTGCCTCTCTAGTGCTGCAACTAACCAGGCCTGGCTGAGCAGTATATTCTAACAAAGGGAAAATGATGGTGTGGGTGTATGCTGATGAGAATAATATAGCAAGGGGCGGGGGTGGGGGGCACTGAAGGGAGAGTAAGAGATCCGAGTTACCTGGTAGGCAAGCAGGGCAGCAGCCATGGTAACAGGAAGACAGGCTGCAGGAAGATAAGCAGTCCCCTCAGATCCTCCTGATTGCTTCTTTTATCCCAGGGAGATGGCAGAGAGGCTCACTCATCCTTGGAGACTTGAAAGGGAGCAAGGATTTTGAGGATGAATGGGAAGTGGACTTCTCCTCTGTAGATGTATTAATTAGTTGCTTTGTTTGGGGTGTATGCATGCCTGTGGAGGTGGCTTGTGGAGAGGGCGGGGAGTATCAGTAAATTGCCATCTCTAGGAATAAGGGGTGTCGTCACTCAAGGGTGACTCTCCATCTAAAAGGACCAGGGGTTGAAGGGTTTTTATGTTCAGTAACTTTTAGCCCCAGGAATCAGATGAGATACTAATTTAAAAAATAATAACACATTTAAAAAAATACTAACAAATTTTAACGTTAGGATGGACCTTCCCATTGAAATCTCTGCGGCACAGGGAGTGGAAGGCTGGACGGGGGAGACTGTGCACTTCTGGCGTGGAGACTGACACGGCTTTGGTGGACACATTTGTCTGACCAGTTTGGAACTGATGCCATAGACCGCCTTTGTGATTTCCACAGCCATTATGTGGGTTTAGGGCAGAAAGGGGCTTCAGTGGGCCTGTGCTAAGATGCTGTGCTAAGAAGCTCAGGTCATTGCTTGTGATTGCCTCTGAGGAAACACTTTCATGTTAATGAAGCATCTCTTTGCTCACTGTTGAGAAACTGCTAAGGGTCAGAAATCGTAGCTGAATTGGAGGCCGTTCCATTCCATGCGCTCCGAGAATCCTGCCCTGTAAGCTCTTGATGCTCAAGCCTGTATGATTTCTCATGGGCTTTGGCTGATGGGATGCACTACATATTTTTTATTTAACTTAGCTTTTAAGCCTAAAAGACACATCCTGTAAACCTGGCGGCTTCCAAATCTGCATATAAACAAGAGAGGAAAAACAAGACAAAAGCAGCGAAGGGTGTTTTTATATCTTTGCAGATTGTTCTGCTTATACTTCACATATTGTAACCTTATTAGGTATTTTAGATCCAAAATTCTCACTTTGAAGATAAGATTTTCATTAGGAAGATTTAAAAAAAGAAAAGAAGAAGAAGCAAATGAAGAAACTGTAAAGGATGCATTTATTTAAAATCCTATGAGATTAGCATTTTGGGGACCAGAAAATTAATCCTAGCTTTCCAATCAGTAATACAAATAAAAATCACCCTGAGATTAATAAATGTTAATAAGTATCTTCAGTTAACAGTAAGTCACTCAATGGCTTAGCTAAAACCACAGATTTCTACATAATAAAGCTTTCATCTCAAATGAAAGAAACAGGTCTGTTGTTATTTTTAGCTTTTTATGATAAAATGAGATAGTTATTTTTAGCTTTTTATGATAAAAGTTTTGATGTGCTCCAACAAAGAATGGTATGATAAACTTCAGAGTTACCACACAACTGCAGCAATGAAAGATTCTGCTCTCTTTGGCAAATAATTGCTTGGAGGTACTATAGCCCGGCTGCTAAGGGCACTTGTCCTAGAGGGACTGATCTCTCAGTCTCAGGAAGCCACATGGGGTAAGGAGTGAACTCATCCCTGACTGAAAGAAATTGTCTTCTGAGTTCCACACATGTACCATGGCATCTGTGAGACCTGCCCCTGCCCTCAATATTCCCTTTTTGGGACTATAGGGTTTGAGTTTGAAATAAAATATAGAATGTGTTGTAGAGGATGTCTGTCTGGTGGTCCTGCCCTTTGGTCCTTCAGTCTACCTGTCTGGTCCTGTCCTTCTACATGTTGCTGGTAACAGAGGACTGATCACAGCTCTACATGCACTCTGTCCCCTGCCCCAGACCTGTTGACCCCCTTATGTTTGACTGTTGCTATTCTTTTGACCAAGCCCCCTGTCCTGGAACAGGTGTGCAGCCTTGAGCTTCCCTGCAAGGCTTACAGTCCCGTCTCTGCACAGGAGTAACTTCCAAACGGGGCTCATCAGCCTGTGGGGCTTAGTGTGGTCCAAATCTTGACTCTCAGCCTCCCCCATGTCATCTCCCATTCTTTCTGCCTGTTGACATAAGGTTCCCTGTGTGCTGAGCATATTCCTGTTTGATGGCTTTTGTTTGAGCTCACTCTCTCCTCTCTCCCAATCTGTTCCACATCATTGACTGGCTGATTCTCCTCAGAGGCATCTTACGCATGCCTTTTCAGTCCCGACACCACTTCTGTCTCCTGACAAACACCATATCAAGTTTTAGATGACTACCTAAATTTTTCTCAGGCTCTCCACACTTACATACATACTTTGTGTAGTAGAGCTCTCACTGTTTGGAAACACACAATGTTTAGGTTTGGGGGTGGTGGTGGTGCTTCTTTTTCTTGTGGTACTTGCCCTTGAACGCAGGACCTTGTATGCCTCAGGCCAAAGCTCTGCTAATGAGTTCTATCTCCAGCCCTCTTCTCAGTTTTTGTTTTGAGATAGGGTCCACTGAGTTGCCCAAACTTATTGTAGCGTGACAGACCTTGCAGTTCCCCTGCCTCTGTCTTCTGGATAACTGGGATTTATATTTCAGCACCAACAGGCCTGGCTCAAGATATATTTGATAAAAATGGTGTAGGGTTTTGCTTCAGACTGAAAATCTTTGTTTTCTACTTGTCTACCAGACCATCACCTATACTGACATAATATCCTTTTCTTGTGTCTGTCTCGTTTTTTGTGATTTGTGTAGTTCTCTTGTTAGTTTTGAAATGAGAGTGGGCTTTCAAAGTCTGAACCAGTTCAAATGCACCACCTCCATACACCCTCTATTGATTTATGCTAATTTTATTATACTTTTCATTTTGTTTTTTTTTCTTTTATCTTTTTTATTTTACTTGACAGCCTCAGTATTAACCTGAAAAGCACAGGGACAATATTATTTCAGATTTATATGTACATTCTCTGTTTTGTTTCTCCTCCCCCTCCCTCCCTCCCTCCATCCTTCCTTCTCTCCCTCCATCCCCCTTCCTCTAAGTACTTAGATATTCCATTTGAAATCACATAGCTTTTGTCTGAAGTTCATTGAGGTTTCCTAAAGATAAAATACCGTAGCTTTTGTTGTCTAAAATGAATTTTCCTTCTTATCCTTCAAAGACTTTTTTTCAGAGTACAGAATAAAATATGGGCTGTGTTCGCTCTTAGCAGACAGATGCACCAGTCCACTGTTGCCGTGTTGACATGGTTGCTAGGGGGAAGTTGATGGCCAGTCTGTCAGTCCTTGGAGCACGATGCTGTTTTACCTTCTGTGGGTTGCATTTTCATCCAGTCTTTGTCTTTTTGCATTTCCAGTATACTATGCTAGGTTCGGATATAAATATTTTATAAATATATCCTTCCCAAGAGTCTCTAGAATTCTCAGATCTGTAGATTGCTACTTTTGTCAATTTTTTGAAAAATGTAAACTGTAACCCTTTCAAATATTGTCTGTTTCCTCTCCCCTCTGCCTCTTCTGAGTCACTGCTAAGTGTTTTTTAGATCACATCACTGTCCTCCTGCATCTTAACTTCTTTTATTGTCCCTTTTGATTATTTGGTGACTTTTTGTTAGGTGACCTCTGACCTTTTTAGAATCATGAGTTGTCTGTTAAATATTTTCTATTTTTATCTCTCTCTCTCTCTCTCTCTCTCTCTCTCTCTCTCTCTCTCTTTTTGGTTCTTTAATAGGCTATTTCAGGTTTTCTTATAAGCTTTTTTAAAATCCTACTTTAAAATAAATCATTTCCCAATTCTCTGAAAATGTTTTTTCCCTTGATCTTTTGTTTCTTCACATAGACTAAGCATGGTTATTTTATAATCTGATCTGATTATATTTGATAGTATCTGTGCTTGTGGGTCTTTTCTGACTCATGGGCCCCCCTTTTCCCCCTTTAGTATTTAAATTGCTAAGTATTGTAATTGCATATGCATGCTATATTATATATAATGTATGCACACAGATACACAGTGGATTGAGCTGAATAGGAAGATGATATTGTCCCAGAGTGAGGAAGTGTTCTGCCTAGCATTTTCTGACACTGTCGGTCCGGGGCCATCTCAGACCAAGTCCTTGGCAGTGTATTTCCAAGAGAAGTGAACTTCAGCTGAGGCCACAGCAGCGAGCCCCTAGTCACAGTCCCATTGATTTCCTTTCATGTTCGTCATGTCGCTTTGCTTTGCTGCTCACTGTAGATCACTGCAGAGCCGTGCGCAGCAGCTGTGCCGCAGACTGGACATTGTACCCTCTTGTATTTCATATGCCAAAGGAATTAATCTATTACCTTTTAATTCAGCCTCAGGCAAGTTCTCGGGGCATTGGTGGAATGTAGCCATCTTCTTTACCAGGATATACCGAGAATGGCCTAACGCCAAGTTCCTGATAGAACCTTGCTTCCCTGTGTAGCTCATGCATGAAGATAGCTTTCACTTTTACTGTACTTAACTGGCATTCTGGCCTTCCTTCCAAACTCGCTCTAGAATGGGCTATCAAGCTATGCTTACAGAATTCTGGGATTCCTCTTAGAAACCAAACCAGTTCCAAAGGCTTAGGGACCGCACAGTCAAATCTTATCACGGCAATGGTCTAACTTCTTCAAACAAATCTTCTTTATTATTTGCCTTTCCCATTAGTGTAACTGAATATCTAACAAGAAACAGTTGTCAGAGGAAGGGTTTTCTGAAGCTTACAGTCAAATGGGAACGTTCCATTTAACTGAAGGGTTGACAGCAAGAGGGCAAGCAGAAACAGGAAGCCAGCACGTCACATGGCATCTACAGTCAGGAAGCCAAGGAGACCAGCTATAAAACCTCAAGGCCACCTTTTCCTCTGGTGAGACTCTACCTCCTAATGGTTCCACAACCTTTCTAAGCAGGGGACAAAGTATTCAAACACATGAGCCTATGCGGCATTCTTCAGGCAGACCACGGTGCCTATCTTTTTTACTTACGTTCTGCTCATAGCCCATGAAGCTTTAGAGATTCTTCAATAAAGTGCATGGTTCATACTCATCTTGTAGATGTGATTCTTTAGGGTTCCATCATAAGATAGGGACTGTCTCCTGTCATACCTTCCACACTGGGCGCGTTATGTGTCCTGATTCTTCTCTTTTTCCCCAAGGGGTGCTAAAGAAAAAGCACTACCCTCTACTTAGGTTCTGGACTGAAGTTTCCTTTAGATTAATTAACTGAGAAATTACTGTGCATGCATGCGTGTGCTTGTGTGTGTGCGTGTGCGTGCGTGTGCGTGTGCGTGTGTGTGTGTGTGTGTGTGTTTTATGTGTTCCTGTACGTTTATGTGCATGTATGTGTGAGGGTAGAAGATAATCTCAGTCATCATCCCAAGGTTTGCCGTGTACTTTCTTTGACAAAAGGTCCACCATTGGCTTGTAACTCTCTAGTTAGGCTACACTAACAGGCTAACTACACTACTTGTCTCTGCCTTTAAAACTCTGGAGATTGCAAGCATGTACCCCCTCATTTGGCATTTTTATCTGGATTTTGGGGATTGAGGTTAGGTCTGCAAGCTTGCAAGGCAAACATTTTATTGACTGAGCCATCCCAGGAGACAGGACTTCTTTTTTTTTTTTTTTTTTTTTTTTTTTTTTTAGAATTTTAAAAATGAAGTTTAGCAAGAGTTGGTCTAAATAGCCTGATTGGCTCCATCAAAAAAAAAAAAGTGTTAATAAGAGTTTAAATGTAATGAGTATTATCTGGTGGCAAGGAAAAAAAAAAAAACCCGAAAACCAAAACATTATATGGAGTATCAGACAAAGCTTAAACTCTTTATGGACAAAGACTTGGGAAGCCAGGGCTTTTGTAAGTTCATGTTTTATACACCCGTTTAATACTGCTGTAAAGTTAAGCAAGGTCAGTTTGGGCTTGAGTTGAGCAAGTTCAACAGTAGCAATTTCATAAAATATACCTGACAGCTTTAGGTTCTTGGCTTCATTGTGAAGCCACCATCTTCGCTCAATATTATTAGGCAGTGAACGTAAAGAAAGTCCGTAACAGCTATGGCCTCTCGGAGGCCCAGGACATAGAGATTTCTGTCTGACGCACATTGTTATCTGAGGCATATTTAGAATTAACTGCCAATGAAATTGCTGCTTCACACAGACCAGAAAGCAACACCGGCAATGCTTGCTCTCACAAACAACAGATGTAATTGAACCAGATTTGGCCGGCTCTGAGAATGCTGCTTGTGTGCATGCCAGCTTGGTATCTTTAGCAGCATTATGCTGAGAAAAAGGTCTTTCGTAGATGATGAGAATCTTCAGGAAATTTTCGGATGTAAGAGCATGCATCTGTGGCAGAACAGGCGAGAACAGGTGACAGGCAGAAGGTGTCCAGACAGGAAGAAAGAACTGACACGCAGGAAAGTGGCTTGGAAATTCGCTAGTAAAGAAAGTTGTGAAAGTGAAAAGATGCTAGGTGCTGATCTTCCAGACCCGGCGGAATAGGAAGGGGACAGCCCATCCGCAGCTGGGTCCGGCCTGTTTGCGGCCCTGGCTTCTTCATGTTCTAGACTCTGAGGAGAGGGTGGCCTCCCAGGGTCTCTAATGAAGTCATCCATGCCTCTTGGACAGAGTTCCAACACATCAACCCTTCGGATGGTCAGAATGTCTAATCTTTGGAGAAGGATGGAGCCATGAAGCAGGGCCCATAGGGAACCGAAGTGCCAGGGGATCATATGAGGCTCCGAGGTCCGTTTATTTGTCTGATTTCATTTACTCTCCCGTCCTAATGCATCCTTGTCCGCCCTCCATGGTATAGAACTCACTCTCTTTCAGGAAAGTGAGCACGGATCTGTGATGGATCTTAGAAATATTCCGCATTTGGTAATTGTTCTAATGCGTATCTGATGGTCTCCTGCCATCATAATCATGAAAATCACGTAGTCACATATGATGCTTATTGTGTGCCCAGCTCGTCACAACAGTTGTTATTCCTACCTCGCTTCATCACACTAGGTGGCCAGTTAAACCTAGTTTGGAAAAGCTACCTGAGTTCTAAAATGAGAGTCAGAGTCTGATTGTATATCCTTGGCTCTTACTACACACGACTGCAGACCATGTAACTTTAAAAGTGGGTTAGAATGGCATGGGACTGCTGAGCATTTTCCTAAGTAAGCTTTGACCTTCTCTGCAAAAGAACAGGTGCCTGCCATTCTTCTTTTGTTACTGAGTCATAGGTATAAAGGATATGACTGGTAAGTGCAGTGAGGCCGTGTGTGTGTGTGTGTGTGTGTGTGTGTGTGTGTGTGATATGTGCATATGGATATGCACATATACTTACTTGTACATATTTATGGAGGCCAGAGATCAGTGTTGGTGTCCTCCTACATCAGTCCCTCACCTTTTTTACTTAAATAGCTGGGTAGCTGGGTCTCTTATTAAACCTGCAGCTCATTAATTCAGCTAGACTCACTGAGCAGTGAGCTTCAGGGATCCACCCGTTTCCACACTGGATAGGCGTGCACCGCGGTGCCTTACTGAGGGAAGCATGCCAGTGGAGGCTGACTTTGTGGGTTTGTAGCCTTGCACCACCTCCTGTTCTCATAGTCGTTCATAGTCTGTCTCTCTCTCTTATCCCCCCCTCCCCTTCTTATATGTGGCATCTCTGTGTCCTGCTTCTGCTGCCATGCCTTCTCTGCCGTTGTGAATTCTGTCCCTCTGGAACCATAAGCTAAAGAAAAGCTTTTCTTCTTTCCATCGCTTTTGACCATGGTATTTCATCAGACAGTTAACTAATACAGTAGGATACCAAGTCACTTGTGACCCTGACAGTACTGTTTAAATGAGAGTAAGTTCATACGCGTGGAGTCATCGTAGCACCGCAGTGGAGTTGTTCTTGTTATCTTTCTTTGCTACGAAGGACTTGGGACTCACTTATTTTTTTTTTCTACCTTACATGTTGACGAATGAAAAGACCTACTAGAAATTCTGTGTGGTCAGCGGGGATGGGGTGGGGTGGGGATTTGCTTGATACTGGCCTTATGGAGTAAAATGTTGTTGTTAAAAGCAGAAGTTGTAATTCTTTTTTTTTTTTTTCCTGTGAGGTGGTCAAAGGAAATAGAAAATAGCAAATAAATATTATCCATGAATTTGTGGCTATTACCACTGCCAATTTTGATATTCTTTTTTAATAAGAAAAGACAGGCAGCAAGAGCCGGCAGTACTTACTACCTGTCCTAGACACTTCTGTCTGTTCCGTGGTAAGAAACCACTGGTTCTTCCGCTCAAAGCGGATGTCTTTCTTGCATGTAGTTTGCGTTCTTTGTCTCATGCCAGAAAATGCCTGGCTCTGAATCCCAGAACTCCTGAACAGAGGCCTCCCTGGGGAACTGTGCTCTTTTGCCAAGTGTTATTTAATTTAATTAAAATAAATTTAATAAAAGGAGAGGGGTTAAAGCAAAGAACTTGGATGACAGAGAGGCCCAGGGTGTGTTGATACATGCATGAAATGCCACAGTGAAGCCAGTTATTCTGGATTATCAATAACCACCTTTTAAAATCAGTGATAAAAGAAAATGTAAAATGATAAACACACGACTCACTAAACTGATTCTCCGCCCCATCCGGTACCCATCAGTAGCCGCGGGAGTTGAGAGCATGCGGGGTGCCGAACAGTCTGTTCAGTGGGGTCCCGGTGATGAGGTTAAGACCATTCTATTTATTGTGGCGTTGACTTCCTTCACTGAGCACCTGTCGTATGCTGAATAAGAGGTGCCCACCCCGTGTAACTGATGTCCTGGCTTCTTCTTTGCTTATTGTCTTTCCTCTAGAAGTATGAACTAATGGTTATACACATGGAGATCTCTTAGATGTGCACCACTGTGCTATGCTTGCTAAATTCGTAACACGAGCCCAGCCAAGTTTGCCTCGGGAAAACTACTTTGCGCCAAGTATAGGTTGGGCAGAAGGGAGGTCATTCAGGAAACAGGCCATCCGCTGCGCCTGGGGCTCGGTAACTCTGGGTTTTAACCATCGCTGCTGTAGTGTCGGTAATTGGTATGATTATATGCTGACCTCGGGGTGTGAGGAAACAGGAAAACCGTTTGAAATGCGTTGGAGGAATGTGGATCCTGGGTCTGCCAGAGGGCTGAATCAGCTCATAAAGATGCACTGCTAGCCCACCAGGGAGGTAAGCAGGCCTGATCTCAGGAATCCTGAGCTACAGCCCCCACCACCACCACCACCCCACCCCCAGGTAACTGTGTTCTTTGTCCAGGTGTTATTTAATTTAATTTTTAAAGATTCAAATTTTGGGCAGTTAGGACAAGACGCAAACTGTGATATACCTTGACTTCAACCACATTTAACACAGTCGAGGCTGGACCAAGTCACTTAAAGGAAGAAACAGAAGGGTTTTTTTGTGAAACTTAACGTTTATTGGTCAGTCCTCCCAACTATTCAGCTTTTAGGATGTGTTATTAAGAGCGTCCGCATGAGGAAGGTTTTCTTGGTTGCTGCTTGCACATTACAGGATGGCTGTTCAAGGCTGTGGCTTTCCTGTTGCCTCTTGGCCAAGGATAGTTACCGTTATCAACTTGTGACTGTGGAACCGAACAAACAAACCAAAGCCAACGTTTGCTTTTCTAGAAGCAATTTGGAAAGGTAAACTTCAGTGAGGACATACGATATATATGCAGCTGGAGCAAACAATATAGCATTGCTTAAAGAATTTGAACGGAGACCTTTCCATTTGGGCCTATTTTAAACTTCCATCTAAAGAAGCATAACGTGGTGATAACGTGATACTATTATTAGCATCTGTTGTTACTAAAAGTTCCTCTCCCTCAATTTGGGCAAAGTTCCTGCTCTAAGGGACTTTTGATTATCGTCGGGCATGCAGCACGAAGGTAACCATCTTCACTTTTTAAAAGTGGACAGACTTTGTACAGTATGTTCACGCTGTTGTATAATCAGCCACATGGTCCATCTCCAGGACTCAGACTCTGCCCACTGGGCCCTGACTCCTGGTTTCCTGTTCTCGGTGCCACCCCATTTCTGTCTCTGTGGCTGGTCAAGGGACCTGCTATAAGCAGAAGCATGAAGTCTTTATCTCCATATCCTGGAGATAAAGCATGTGGTTAAGGACTTTATTCTAAACCAAGCATTTTACTTAATTTGTTGAGGCATTAGAGGGAGGCAAATTATCCCCATTTGAAGGAAGGGAAGACAGGGAGAGGAGGTAAGGCTACCGGTTGGTGGTGGAGGAGGTGGGGCTTGAGTAGAGCAGCACAGGTCTGGTCCTAGGTGTTGTTTCTGCCTCTCATTACACAGTTGCGGCCGCAAATTGAAGCAGTGAAAAGATGGTTCGTGCCACGGGCAAGCTGGGATGCAATTTAAAAAAGGGTTCTTGCCTTCTGGTTTGTTCTAACACTTCCCCCACCTCACTTAATTTATTAGCCGTCTTTCTAGGTCACGATGTATAGGAAGATGTACCTCATCTTGATTAACGACTCTATGTTTTGGAAATCTAATTTGTTAACCACTTCTTCTTTCCTAAGAGAAGGGAAGCAAGCTTTTCAAGGGACAGTTTTGTATGTATAGTGTGCATTTTACTCCCCCCCCCCAGGATAATGTTTAAATGGAATTTCTGGTTAAAGGGTACACATTTTCTGTTTGGTCTTGGAGCTAAAAGCTGACACCCAGACCTTCAGTGAAGACCTTGCCGAAGGAAACCCCAAGGACTCATTGAGAAAGCCTGGTTCCAGAGAAGCCACCAGTGATCAGATCATTAGAAAGCCCTAGGGAGGTTTCAGCCGGGCATGGCTGGCTTCAAGAGCCTAAATAGTCAGCCAAATGTTTAACCTGCCACATGTGTTCAAATGGCCAAGAACTTGAGTGTTGAGATGTCTTTTCTCTGGCCAAGGAAGGGAAGGCAGGACAGTGGACATGAAGAGAGAAGCCCTTTTGTATGAAGGCTGTGGTTTCATTTATTATTTTTGAAATTGTTAACTTGGTTCAATAAGTAATTTTAAAACACTTTTATAAGTAATATTAGCAGAGAAAAATACTAAGAATGGTATATGATTTAAACTAGCAGACATATACATATGAATAACTATGTATTAATGCATGGGCATATTGCACACGTATATAATTCCAGCATATGTTAGAAATACATTGTTCCTTTTAATACAAGCCACTTTTGGTGGTAATGTTTTGAAGTGAAATTGTAATAAAGTGCAATTTGGGAAGATAAAATAGAAAAAGGGAAGAATATTCTGGTGTAGTTAAAACATTTTTCAGTGTAAGATTTTAGTTTTTTCTACAGTTCTGGAGTCTCAGTGCATATACTGTTTTATCTGCTTAACTATATTTGAAAGTTTAGTGTTAGTAGTGGATGCTAGATTAAGCATCCTGTGTTCATTATTATTATTTTAATTTTCGTAATGCCCCTGTTAGTCCTTGTGTTCTAGGCATGGAAATCAAGACTTAGAGAGTGTGAGAAACTTATCCCCAAACAAGGAAAGTGTACAATAGAACCACGAGGAGTGATCATGATCAAACGATGACCCAAATGAACATCCACATCCGCCCCATGGATGCCTCTTGCTGCTTTCTGGGCGTGGCCACTGCATCCAAGTGGCCGCCTATTAACACGATACTTTAGCCATATAGTCATGCAAGTGTCTTAACCCCTGATGGGCTCTGGTAAGGACCCGTGAAGCCTGCAGTTCTCACCCAGGGTTATCAATTGACCTGAACATCCATTGAGGACACTGTGGTCTCCACAGTAGACCTTTCCCAGCTGACACTTAAATCCTATCATTTTAACTACAAGCTATTAAAGTGTCCTCTGACAAAGATTTGCTTTCTCCTTAAACCGTGTTCCCTGGTTTAATTTCATCGTTACAAAGATGGATGAGAGCAGATTCTAGAGACCTTTCTCAAGTTTGGAATGGGTGAATGATGAAAGTTACAACAAAGGAGTGGTAGTCTCCTGGAGCTTTTAGACGAGGCTGCTGTGGGTGGAGAAATAAGCATACTTTATGGACACACAGGCCCTGCACATAGAGGCCCTGAGGCTGGGATTTAGCTGTTGAAAGAAAGGGGTATCCGATGAGAAAATATCAAGATTAAGGTATTAAAACTTACAAAAGAAAAGCTACCAGCTCTTGACAGCCTTTAACTGGGTGTCACAGAATATATGACAGTTCTGGTAAGTTTCGATTCAAGAGGGGGAAGATGTGAGAATAAAATCGATGCCCCAAGTTACCAGTGTGTATTTTATTGGGTCCTAGGGGGATATGGTGGAAGAAGTATCATTTCAGATAGGCCAGGAAAGAAATCCATTGAGTTCTCACCAACAGACTGTGAAACATAGGTAGGGAATATATCACTGCCGAGGTCAGAGCCCGACAGAGAGGCACTCAACCAGGACAGTGTGAGAAAAAGCCTGTTGGGTGGAGTTCAGACATGGGGAAGAGAGAAGAGGTTAGAGAGCAGATCAAGCTGCGTAGAGCTCTGAATCTTGCAACAGAAGCCTAATCAGGACACAGTGTTTGTGGTGGGGCCTTGGGGCAGGATTTGATACTTCAAGATCAACCTGACTGCAGTGTGCAGCATCAAAGTGTGGTTTGGGGCTGGCATCCTGCAGAACCTTTGCAGGCGAAATGTTGGATTACAGTAGGGGAGAGGCATTTCAGGCATGCTAGAGTTCTTTGTTCATGACCCCTTCTTTTTTAAGAGGAGTGGAGTTGATATTGCTTAGCTTTGTGCTACTAGGAGTAGAAAGGTCTTATGACAAAAATTTAGTTCCTCAACAGCTTCAGGGAACTTGGGGTATCATGTGTACTTGTTCCTATTGAGGCTTTAGAAAATGAAGAGATAGTAGTGTAAGTCAACCCTGATCTATTATCTTATCGTTCTGAAAGGCAGAAGGTCTGGTTTCACTGGCATAAGCTCAGGGTATCTGTGGGGTTACATTGCTTTTGTGACCACAGGGTTCTAGCTGCTACAAGCTGCTGGCACTCCTTGCTTCATAGACACTCTTCTACTAAAGTCCACCTATAGGCAACTCCTGAGATCTCTAACACCTTTGGGTCTTCTCCTCTCCTGACTCCGACTTTCTTGCCTTCCAGCCTTCTCTTCAGTGACTCCTGTGATTATGTTGGGCCCACCAAGAGCATCCAGGATGCTCCCTCACCTCAAAGATCATATCAACCATGTAAGGGTCAGAGGGTCTAGGGAACGAGCTATGGATATATTTGAGAGTCCACGTCCCTTGTGGGCATCACAGTGCCCAGTGCAGAGTACGTTGACTTGGGACTCACAGCTTGCCAAATGGAAGTGTCAGAGTGGCTAAGCAGGCAGAAACCGGGAGACCTTGTCTGCTGTTCTCATGAGTGCTGCTTGCCTTGCAGCTTTTGAAGGCTTGTATCGCAGGGATGGTGTTAATTGGTAGAATTTAGTCAATGGTTTGCCCGCATCCATATGTCCTTGAGGGTCTTTTGTTTGGGGGGGGGTAGGTGCAGGTGCAGGGATGCATGAGCTTGGCAGTTCCGCTTGGATGAAAATTTCCAGGAATTATACTGTGTGTGTGTGTGTGTGTGTGTGTGTGTGTGTGTGTGTAAAACAGGACAACCTTAAGGTGCTGTTCCTCAGACTACCCACTGCCCCCCCTTTCCCCCCTTTTAAAACAGCATCTCTCATTGGCCTAGAACTCCCCAAGGAGGCTGGATGGGCAGGCCAGTGAGCAGCAGGGGTCTGCCTAGCTGTAGGATATGAACTGCACACCACCGTGTCCAGCTGTTGTTATCTGAGTTCTACAGAGAGAACTCTGGTAGGAGGCAAGCGTTGTACCACCCGGGGCATCTCTCCCCCTCGCACTCTCTCCTTTCATTATCCAATCGTGTCCTTACAGAACCCACTGAGTTAGGTTCAGGCTTGTCCATTCAGTGTGAGGATGAAGATGTGAGGTATTAGAGTTAATGGAAGAATAAAAGCTACAGAATATTCAAAGGACAACAGAGGGTGACAAGAACGTATTTCTTCTGCATATGTATGCAAATAAACAAGACATGACAGCATGACTTTTTTTTTTCCTGTTCGTTTGACAACATCCTGTATTTTAAAAGTTAAAAACAAACGTGATATGCAGAATGCATTTTCATTTGGTCAATCGCTAATGAAATCAACTGAACTTCTCTCAGCCATACATGTCCTTCATCATTTGAAAATAATTTTTTTATATTGAGAGTGTGTTCCCGTTTTCCTCATATGTGAAGATATTAACCTTCACAGTGGATTATAAGCCTTTTAGATGAAAATAAAAATCACCACCAGATCAAAGGATTCCATATATAAGACTTTATAGAATATTCTTTGCAGAGTTTCCATTTAGAACCTCATAAATTTTTTTCCACACTGGTTTTGTGTGTGTGTGTGTGTGTGTGTGTGTGTGTGTTCAGAATTTTGCTCAGCATACCCACGGAGTCACTGAGTTCTGATCTAATCCTCTGTCTTAGCCATCATTCCTTCCCCGGTGTCACTCTGTGTGGCAGCAAGCACGTGGATTGATGAGACTCCAGACATGCGGGATGAAGAGATGCCTCTTCATCTTACTCAACTTCCACTGCTATCTGCTATGTTTTAATTTCAGAACTCTTAAAAATCCTGTTAGATCCCACGCCCCTGGGCTTGTGTTAGTGTATACGATTATTTCACTTTCACTGCAGATAACATCCTGAATCCCCCCCATCCCCCTTACGAATGAAAAAGGAGGCTTTGTTCATACGCCACCATTGTACTTAGGAGAGTTATTTTAAGGTAGTATTTATTAAAAAAAATTTCCTGAATCTTTTATTGTTAAATATCTTACGTAAATCATTTGGTGCTTGCTTGAGGCATTTGGTGAGTCATTCATCAACTAATACTAGGTAGCAAGACAAGATGAATCATAACTAAGGTTCATTCATTCGTTTGAAAAGAACCTGTGGTGTGCTCTGCTCGCCTTCTTCCAGCGAGCGGGTGCTGCTGTGGACCGAGGGTGTGATCCGCCCCAGGTAAAGCGTCTTCTGTTCTCAGAGCTCGCTGAGGCGTAGACACCAGAGTGGGAACCTGGATGCCATTACTGGTTCCTCTATGCGCCCAGGCAAGGCATTTCACATGTCTGACCTAGAGAGAACAGTATGTGCTCAGGGTGGAACATCTCGTGGACATAAGCCACGCGCCACAGAATGTGGCCTGGAGTAAGCTGTGCCTCTGTGGTCACGTTTATCATTTCCCGACAAAATGCCACCTCGGGGACTTACAGTGGAGGGAGCGTGCTAGTGTTCTCATGTGGGAAACAGAGACATCATCCCCGCACTTCACACCCTCTGTGTGTTTCCTGTTTAACCCATTCCTACCCACATGTCATTCTGTGTCCTCCTCTGATCTGTTTTCCTCCATACTCCCAACGTACCCCGAGTCGACATTCATGTGCTCTCTGGTCTCCGTGCTCACAGTGCAACGTGGGAGGGCCCTGCGCTCTCCTGCACCCCCTGCCTGTTTCTGCTTCAGTTTCTCAGCTCCACTCCTCTCCTTTTTATCTTTATGGCAGTCCTATACCCCAGCTTCAAAGCTCAACCCATGTCCTGCTGTCACCATGGTTACGCCGCTATTTCTTCTCATGCGGATTTCTTCAAAAGTTCCTCTCTGAACTCTTCCTAGGTCTCCTAAGGAGCACTGTTTATTGTAGCTACTACTCACTATTTACAATTTCTCTTCCTTCGCTTTACACATGGAAATGTTTGTCTTTTCGCCAGCTGAACTGCTGTGCTCTGAAAATTGCTTGAGATTTTGCTGACTGACTCACAGTGGGCCTAAGGAATGTATGGCCTTCTGGGGAGACCTAGAGAACTGCCTGGTGCCCGTCTGGGGGCTGGGGGATGTATGTGTAACTTGCAGCTGACACTTAGGTTCAGTGAGGCTGATGGATGTAAATGACTGCTACCTCTGGTGGAGCTTAACGCCCTGTCCTGTAGAGAGGGAAGCTCTATCACTGCCAAGCCATTCCACCTTGCTTTTAGGGAGGTTTGCAGAGCCTGCGCTTGGCGACAGCATCCCAGGAGGTGACAAGCAGCTGATGGTTTGCATGCAACGCTTTGCTAATTCCATGCCCAGCTCCTGACTGGCAGAGTCTGAGAGACTTGGGAGAGTATGTGCAGTGCACAGAGAGGGGCTTTGTGTCAGCTCGGGTCTTGGCCCATGCTTTCTTCTCATGTGGTTCCTGCTAGGGAAGCTTCAGACCAGCACTAGGCTGAACGCTGAGACACTTTGGGAAACACAAATGCCAGTCAGCTGCTCATTACGATAGAAATGCCAACATTTTGTTTCCTTCTTGCCTTTGTATGGTATTGTGTCACCTTATGGTGGGTTGTTTCTTTTTAAAAAATATTTACATTTTCATGTTTGTTGATAGCCTCCTACATGTGTGTAATGAATGTTGGCCTTTTCACCTCCTTCCCATTCCCCCCTCTCATTCTTCCTCCCATTGAAACCCTTCTTCTCCCCAAGGGGTCCCTCTTCTGCTTCCTGTTGCTTTTGTGTGTAGGACTCATTGTGAGCATGGGTGGCAAGTTGCTTCCCCAAGCATGAACAATTCATCAGAAGCCACACTACTGAGGAAAGTGACAGATTCTCCCCCGATGACCATTCATTTCCTGTAGTCGCTCAGGGAGGCCTGTAGGGGACTCATGAGTCTCTCCCCCACCCATGTTCATATGCTGACAGTCCCAGTCTTTGAAGTCTGGTATCAACTTTGACATATTTGAGTCCCAACATTATAATGTTAATTTTAATTTAATATAAAGCTGACAGTGCGTATTACAAGTTACACCTGCCATTTGACATCATTGTATGCTCAGATATATTGCAACAAGAGAACTTAAATGTTTGAATTGATACTCTCTCTGCCTTTTCTTTAAATTGGCAACACACACACACACACACACACACACACAGAGAGAGAGAGAGAGACAGACAGACAGACAGACAGACAGAGACAGAGACAGAGACAGAGAGACAGAGAGACACAGAGAGAGAGAGTGTGTGTGTGTATCTTAGAGTTGGCAAGGTGGTGTTACTATTGTTTGTTGTTACTGAAGTTTCCAGGAAGAGATTAAAGAGAAGAATCTGATGGGTCATGTGTCTGTCTGTCACTCTTTCTCTCTCTGTGTGTGTGTCTATGTGGTGATTGTGTAAGTAGAGTTAATTGACCATACTTTTTTCTAATTAAGGGTAGGCTTAAATTATTATCATGAGAGCTGTGAAAATTCGCTGTTTATGGTCACACATGACTATCTGCTTTTGAGCCACAAAGTAAAGTTGTTAGGTGGACAGTAAAAGGTAGGCCTGGCTGAGGTTCTCATCAAGGATACTCTGGTCTTTGGCAGTCACGGGAGCATATGCAGTAGTACGTTAAAGGGTAATAGATTAAATGGAAACAGTCTGTTGTCATGGGTCATTTTTTTTTTAACTTGACTTCCTGACCTATTTACAGAATGTTCTGTTCTCGTGAATGTGAAAGGGTAGCCTAGTAGAACAGCTTTGGAGGGAAAATGGTGTTACAAGAGAGACTCCTCAAATACTCCAACAGCTTGGTTCCTCGCCTGCAAGCACTGAAATACTGTTTTAGGGCCCCACTCCCTTGTTAGCACACACACTTTGAAACTCAGGGCATGGGTTCTGAAGTTAGTACAATCGTCTGTTTGCTCTGAAGAACACATGAGCGTGAGATTATTTAATCTTGGCAAAAGTAGTAAGCAGATGCCTTGGTCCCTTGGAAATACAAGGTTCTTCCTCATACCCTTCCTAATTCTGGAATTCTAGTGGCTGAGCACTGAGGCAGTGTCTGGCCTATCTCTGACTCACTTTAACACTATTGCTAACTAAGCTTGGACTTTCTCCACTGCCACATACCAAAGGCAGGTGACAGGAAGGTGACAGGATGCCTTCGTATGTAAAAACATTCTGGGACCAACCCTTTGGAGTTCTGGAGGCAAGGTTTCATGTGGCCCAGATTGGCTTCAAACTTGCTTTGTCACTGACTATGATTTTGAACCTATCCTCCTGCTGTGCTTCCTGAAGGCTGGGACCATAGGCTTACATCATCATGGCTGGCGTATACATCGTGAAGGATTGAACCCAGGGCCTTGCGTGTGCTAGGCAAGCACTCTATCAACTGACCTACATCCCCAGCCCTTATGTGTCCACTTTAGAAGATGAAACAATACCAATTGTGTGTTAATTACACTAATCAGAGGCTTCTATAGGAGTGCTTGCTCATTTACCATATTTGCCTTCTGTCTTTGACTTCAATGGAGATGCCTCATAATCATCCAGAAGAAAGCAGCAGACTTTGTTCCGTTTACCCCCGTTGAAGTTGTGCTTGGTATTGTTTTTGAAGTTGTTCCTTTAACTCCGTGGTTCTCAGCCTCCCTAATCCTTCCCAATTCCTGTGATCCTTTGACACAGTTCCTCATGTTGTGGTAACCCCGAACCATAAAATTATTTTTGTTGCCACTTGTTGACTATCAGTTTGCTACTGTTATAAATCATAATGTAAATATCTGTGATTTCTGATGATCTTAGGTAACCCCTGTGAAAGTATCTTCTTCCCCCCAAAGGGGTCATGACCCACCGGTTGAGAGCTAGTGCTCTAAATTTTATCCCATGCCCAGCAATCCTTTCCCTCTAATGCATTTTCTTTTTCTTTCTTCCAATAGATGTACACTCGCAATCTCTAAAATGTTACTCTTTTCCTTACCGCATTCTGAACTAAGATCTGTGGGATCTTAAGAGGCTGTTTAAATCATGTCTAAGATGAACAGTTACATGGTCATGATGCTAGAATAGGCAAGCCTTTTTTGTTTGTTGGTTAAATGCCTCTGCTTTCTTAAAATAGCTGATGGTATCATCTGACCTTTCTGAGCATCACAAACTAATGTTGATTGAGGAGGTCGAGTGGCTTCATTAAGAGAATACTTCTTTGTTCAAAATAAAGCACCCAAGAGAGAACGTTGTAAATAAGAGACTGTGTATGAACTTGAGTGTGTGACAACCTCTTCCTTTTGGAAAGGAAAAAGCCCCCAGCTATTCATAGTATAGTAATTAATAAAGGGTCTTCTTTTTCCCCCTCCACATGTACTAGAAATGTACATGTATTTTATTTTCTTATCCGACATTTATTCCTTTTGTAGCTGATACCTGGTAAAGTCAAGTGGTTTATTAAAAGAATGGGGGATTTTAATGGTCTGATGATGCCCTTCATATAGGTAGACACATAGATAATATGTGGCATTCTGAGAATCATAGAAAACACAGCTATAGGATTAATGAAAAACGTAGCTCTTAAGAACTCATGACCATCTGCAAGATTCTTATCAATCTTACGTTCCCCAATAGAGTAATATCCTTTAATCAATGTGTCTTAATTTCCTTGTAAAGTTGTATTAAGTACCACACTCATTTGACACTGAACAATTAATGCCAGGGCTGGGCCATTGGTAGGGAGAATCCATTAGGCTTGGGGAAAGGAGATGTGTGAAGACTCTCTGGGACCAGGCCATGATAATCTACTTCCCTTGAGCTCCTCCACCGCCTAAGGAACAAGAGAAACATGGGCCTGCAGAGGCCACTGGGAGGGAGTTAAGAGAGCAGGTTGTAATACCAGCACTTGACATTTGTACAGCTCTTTAATTCCCAAGGTTTCTCTGTAAGCTTTATTAAATTCCAAATCACAGCACCTCGCTGATACAGAATCGGGAGTTAGAGACTTCCTCCTTTCTCTGTGTATTTCTTTCTCCTTCCCTTCTCCTTTTTAACACTTAGAGAAACAGTGACTCTGCAAGACTGAACAAATTGGGTGAGAAGTCACTGTAGAAGTGGAAAAATGAGAACCAGATAGATGCTTGTTTGGGAAGAAGAGAAATACTTGGAGGTCACCACGCTTCTCTCTCATTTCCTAGTCACCCAAGCCTGTCTCTCACTGTCCTTCATTCTCTTTCCCTCCTGGACATGGGAGACAGTTACAATGCAGTTTGAGAGTTGTTAGCCTAAGGATGCTTCCTGTGAGTCATTGCTTTTTACGGAAGGGCAATAAATTCTTGGCCTTTCTATATTTTCCCTCCAGAGCTTTTAGCTTCCCCCGAAATGAGAGTGTAGTTGGAAACAGTTAAGAACAAAGAAAATGTCACTGTATTTAAAAATAATCATTGCCAGAGTGAATCCAACTGTGAACTTCTGGAGTTCATTATCTTGTCTTGAATGATTTCTGACAGTACACAGGTTAGTGACTGTCCCTGCCCTAAAACGTATCTTTTTAGATTAAAAGTCATTGTTATCAGGAGATAATTCTGCAATGAGCTAGCTTGTTGATGCTCATTTGATATTAGTACACTGTTTGAGACCTATATAAAGACTTGTGTGTGCTTGAAGATTTAGTGTTGAGGACCCTCCGTGCCTTTCTGGAACACAGACTGCTCTATTAGCAATTGTCTCAAGTTTCTGTCTGATGCCTAATTGATGGGTTAGTTAATTAGTGCCACTGATATATCAGTTGGATCCCCAGTACAAGCAGGAAGTAGAGCTGGCTATACAAAGACATGAACTTTCTAGGAGGTTAAGATACTGTTGGGGGGGGGGGATACAGTATTGAATCTAGAACCTAGGGCATCAGAAGAAAACATTACACCACTGCACTACAGTCCAGCACTAAAGTTGACACTTTACAAAAAGCATCAAATGTATTTGTGTACTTGATATGAACTTTGATTTTTCTTGGGGAAGTGAGGCAAGTGTTACTTCCTTTAAAGGAGTTTTGAAAGAAGCAAACTATCTAATCCAGTATTTCTATAGTGTAAATTTTGACTTGACATAAAGTCATTATATCTTGAGTTCTCCTTAAGAACCATCTTAAGGTTCAAGAGTATCTTCATGTATCAAGAACTTGGCCTTGAGAAGGGACACAGATTTTTTTCCTCTTTCCCTCCAGGTGTCTGTTATCTTCAAAAACATGTTTTCACAAGAGTTTAATTGTTAGTAATGTTCTAATAAGTAATGTGGTTCAGAACGTTGGCATTTTTATAGACAATAACTTGGTTTTTGAAGTTTTTCATCTCTATTAGTTGGGCTTTTCAGATAGTTCTCAAAATGCTGGGCTTGGATAACTCTGTACTCAGCGTCACCTGGAGAAGTCTGATCATAACTGGCAGAGCCCCACGTGAATTTGCCTGGTTGTAGATATGCATCAGGGCTTATATCCTTAAGCTACCATATCCGTACCTGGTGTAGCCTCTACACAAAAGGCTGCGCATTTAAGCATCCTCCCTGTCGTGGCTAGTTGTATGTCAAGTTGACACAAGCTAGAGTCGTTTGGGAAGAAAGACTCAGCATCCAGAAAATACCTAAATCACATTTGCCAGTAGGCAACTCTGTCCTGCATTTTCTTGCTGTGGAAAAGCCCAGCCCCTTGTGGGTTGCTTCATCCCTGGCAGATGGGCCTGGAGTATACAAGCAAGCAAGCTAAGAAAACCACAGAGAGTGAGCCAGTAAGCTGTGCTCTTTCCTGGCCTTTGTATAAAGTTACTGCCTTGAGGTCCTGCCATGACTCCCTCGATGACTGATTTATAAGCTGTAAGATGAAATAAACCCTAGCCTCCCCAAGTTGATCTTGGTCACACTGTTTAATCACAGCAATAGAAACTTTAACTAAGACACCCTTTTTGCCGCCTCACTATAAACACCATAAATATTATAAATGACACCGTGCCTGCGTAGTCCTGGGTAAACTCACCAACTTCTCATTCTGAATTAGAGTTAGGAATTGTTATACCTTTCTCAGCGCAAGGGAAAGGCACCGAGATTACTCCAGAGCGGGCTGGTGAGATGGCACTGACTGCTCTTCCGAAGGTCCTGAGTTCAAAACCCAGCAACCACATGGTGACTCACAACCATCCCTAATGAAATCTGACACCCTCTTCTGGTGTGTCTGAAGACAGCTACAGTGTAACAAATAAATCTTTAAAAAACAAAACAAAACAAGTAACCAAGTCACATCAAACATGCCAGACAGTGGTGGCGCACACCTTTAATTCCAGCACTTAGGAGACAGAGGCAGGCGGATCTCTTGAGTTCGAGGCCAGCCTGGTCCACAGAGTGAGTTCTAGGACAGCCAGGGATGCACAGAGAGACCCTATCTTGAAAAAAAAATTGCTCCAGTGCCCTTGCCATACCTTTGTCCTACCATCAGACATGACATTCTCTGGAAAAACCAAAGGCAGCATGGTCACATCTACCTGACATGTCATCCAGAGTTTGGTCATCTGTATGTCTATTTCATCTTGCCATCTCGCCTGTTAATGGGGATTTACTTAAAAGTCATCTGTCCAGGTTTTTTGCTTTCTAGCAGAATGGCTTGTAATCACTAAATCTTGGTATTGAATTAAATTGACCTGGTGGCTTTATAATGATCACATATTAATAGTTGTTATGTCCACTTTCTACTTTGCTATAGCATTGGGCAGGTAACTACCACCCATCTCTGCCAATATTGCACGAAATGCCTTCAGTGGGTCTGTTCCCCTCACACTCAGTCAGACTCTGCAGGTTAACGTAGATTAACTTCCAGACAGACACGGAATGATTGCCGAGGAGTTTGCAGTTCCCCTGTCAGAGTCCTCACAGGCCCGCCACCCAGCACCAGTTACACATCAGCCTACATCCTGTGATTCAACGAGGCAAATTGGCTAGATGTGCTCTCCTTCACAAAGGTGCATAAAAATATCCCCGCCAGCTGACAGAGCAGGTGGATTTCTTTTCCCACCCAGAATTTCACGGGGGGGTAGGGGGGGGATAGGGGGGGTGGGGGGGATAAGTAAAAAGGATGGCAGCAGCAGCAGCAGCAACAGAACCCTCTGTAACATCCCACAGAAGCTTGCAGTCCACTTTAGAAAACAATTTCGAAGCAGCCTCAGCGTGATTAAGACTCTCAGTGCAAAGACCTGTTTTTCCCCATGATGCTAAATCATGATTTCAGTTGTATGTGCTGGTAGTCTTAGGTGCTCATCTGCTTGTGGGCTTCTCCTTTCTGAAGACAGAGGCCAGGGGTGGGTTCTTGTTAGTCCCCTAACCTCAGCCATCCCCACAGTTCTTCTGGCTTGTGTTCAGAGAGTGTGTTTAGACACTTCTCAAGTAGACTCCAATTTCTTGGCCTTTACTTCCTACATTAAAATCCCAAATCTAATTCACAGATTTATATCCGCATGCATGTTTGAGCTTGAAAATGTAGAAATAGGACATTTTAATTGACTTCCAGAGGAGGAGACATAAACGAAATAAAACTTACTGTCTTTCTAAACCACAAAATGACAAGCGGTTGAAAATAAATGCCAAGTTGGCAGAGTTATACAGGTTCTGGAGCCGATGTGTGTGCCGCACACGTTTTAATGGTGATGTTGATGATAAAGGAGGTGGCCGTTGCCAGTATCAAGGGTGTCCAACACAAGTGCCGAACATCATTTTTCTTTTTCTCATTTTTAAATTTCTAGGGGACTAACTGACTTGCATTCTTTTTCAGATCAAAAACTCTAGGAAAAATAAGAAACATAATTATTTTAAAAATGTATCTCTAAGTGCAGCTAAAATATGCATGAGTCATGTGCCTTCTGTAGAATTCAGAACTTCGGAATCAACATTAGATTTCTAATTATGAAAGTTGTTACTACCTCATTGCTAGAAGAAATAACTTTAGTTCAGTGTTTGTAATGTTAGTGAGTGAGGGGCACCCATATCAACTTACCTATGTGGGCAGATAGTCTATAAGGAACATCAAAAAACCATGGTAAGCATCCAGTTATTATATAGCATTAGTATTCAGGATTTAAACTAATAATTCGCACATGTTGTTTGCTACACGGGATAAGTGTCTGAAGCAGTGTGATTGACAGCTGTGCATTCACCTGAATTCACTAACCTTAGGAGCTGACATCAAGACTGGGAAACTCTGCTCTAATGGAGTTCAGAGTGATGCTAGTGCGTTTGATAGAGGAATGGAGGCTGGGCTTGGCCTTGGTGACCCCTCTTTGGGGTGTAGACAGCACTTTACTTTCACCCCCAACCTCTCTGTCTTAAAGAGGTGATCACTAATTGTTTTCTACCTAGGCCATACTTTAGGAAACATTTTGGCACAGTGAAGTCTACAAATTATCATAAAGCACATTGCAGGTATGTCACTCTATAAACTGCTGTTTTGTGAATATATAGTTTTCCCCAAACTAGTTTACAGGAACTGGATATCATCATATCCATCCTTAGTCGCAGTGAACCACGGCTGTGACCTTTCATTCTATGGAAGGAAAAAGAAACTAAAGAGTTTTTTCTTTCTCCTTGGACTTTACCTATGAATGTTGGTGGCTTTGCTAATTATGGTTCATTCTGAGAAAAAGAAAGTGAAATGTGTCCAAGGGGTACACTGAGAACGGAGAGAGCTGGGGCTCTCCACCCACAGTTCTGAGAAGCCTCCTTCTCAAAATCATTCCTCTCCATCACGGTTGCCTATGGCAAACCTGATTGTAATTTTAGCTTTCATGAAGGAGCATCTCTTGAAAACAAAGCAGAGCTTCAGGTGCTGGCATTGTGCTCCCAGCTTGATCCCCAAAGTGTGGCCATCAGGACAGTGAAGCCATTGGCGCCAAGAGGAGCCTTGTGCTCAGAACTGCAGGTAAAACTAAGAAACGGAGAAGAGACAAGTGACTGTGTTTGCTTTAGTCCACGGGCTGTGTCCAAGTCTGTCTGTAGATCTAATTTCAGGATTCTGTTGATTGAGAGCCTGAGGTCAGAAGTGAAACGCAAAGGCTTTTGATGTTACAGTATAGCAGAAAACTGAGGAGTGTTAGTATATAAGATTGGAAACAAATGCAAGGAAAAGCCATTAGGTTTCAAATGTAAAACACACACACACAAATAAGAGCAAAACAAATTCCATTTTGTATAGCAGTTTTGAGACAAAACCCACATGTTTCACATAATTCTATTTTTCCCTAAAGGAATCAGAAAATATAATTCAGTTATTTTTGAAGCATATAGTAATAATTATACTATAATTGTAACTGGTAACATACATCAGTATCAATTAATAGCTGCAACAGATTTCTAGAGATCTTAGAACCTTGGAAGCTAAACACAAATTCATATTTACAAATACATATATGATATACATGTCCTTTGGACTTCCAGGACCCTCTGAAATAACAAGTTAGTAGTAACTAAAAAGAATTTCATTTTTATTTTGTAAAATATATAAAAAGCTTAAAGCATTTGGCAAGATAGAATCATTTTAAAAAATACAAAAGAAACTAAGGACACAAAGCACAGGAGATGTTTGACTCTAGATTGCCCGTCTGCACCAGAGAGCCATGTAGGTGGCTGGGAGATCACTGTTCTCCGTTAAGGTCAGATCCAGAAAAATCTCTGTTTATTTCTCCAGTGCTAAGAATTGAACCCAAATTATTTCTGATTGTTGAAAAAGTTCCTAGGGCTGGGGATTTGGCTCAGTGATTAATAGCACTGACTGCTCTTCCAGAGGTCCTGAGTTCAATTCCCAGCAACCACATGGTGGCTCACAACCATCTGTCATGGAATCTGATGCCCTCTTCTGGTGTGTCTAATGAGAGCGACAGTGTACTAACATATATAAAATAAAAATATAAATCTTTTTTTAAAAAAGAAAATTCCTAACCTGAACAAGGAGAAACAGAGTTTTGCCTTTTTCTGAGTACTGGGAATTGAACCCCTAAGACTTTATTTATTGGAAAACTTCCCAATTTGTATGTGGAGAATGAAAGTTTACTCAGGGGGCCAGTGTTCCCTTGTATCAGTCCAGCAACTACAAACATCCAAATGGTTAGGTATGATGTGCATCTGTCCCAGAAATTGTGGGGTGTCTCTATAACCACCGTGGCCTGCAGGAAGCATGTTTGACTCAGCAGAACTAAGTTTTGGTTCAAACTTCTGGAGTCTGACACTGCGTGTCATATTTTAGGTGTATTTAAGATTAATACAATTTGGTGAACACTTTTGTGGTGATAATTAACTCAGTCCCATATACACAATAAAGTATGCATCAATCTCCTTGAAGGTCAAAGTCAGATCAGTCATTGTAAAGCACTTGTCACGCTTACCATAAAGTTAGGTGGTATAGATTGACAGAGATAAAACAAGTTCACGATAAGGGTCTGAAGGAGGGTCCAGTGTGGGCCCCAGCCACACAGTTAGCACAAAGGTCACAAGGCTAGAATGCACATCTGCTCTCAGCCGTCTAGGCAGATCACAGGTTATGCCTTCCTCCCCCTAAGTGCTCAACCCTGTGTGTAAAGAATCCCCTTAGTCCTTATCTGTGAGCACAAAGTGCCTCCTGCTAAACACTCCTGCACCTCTCTGAAAGTCGTTTGCAACTTTCCCAAACCATTTTCATCTGCTCCAAGCTTTTTCTTCGCTCTGGGTCTTTATCTCTCTTTTATAATTTGGGACCACAGTCATCTTCACGGGGGGGGGGGGGGGCGGCGGATACCAATTCCTTCTGCCTTTTTCTTAACAAGTTTTCATTTTTATAATTATCCTTATAAATCCTTATGGTACATGTCATGCTTTATTCCCATACTGAATTGCTTCCCTTCGTTACATACAGCGAATCTCTACGTATATAAATCTTTCTACCTAAAATTTTAGTATTTTAAGTTCTTACTAACTGAAACACTGTCTCTAAATAAGCAAATGAAAAGAAACAACATGAAGAAAAAGAAGAAAGAAAGAAAAAGCTGTTAGGAACAAATATTTTGTAAGAAAATCATCAGTCAAAGTCTGTTTATCTTTATATGATAGAAGGCAACCTTAAGCCAGAAGCCAACTCTTCTGAGTTTAGATGTCTGACTAACTCCTCTGACTGAAAAGTTGGAAGCACTCTGTGCTATAAGTTGTAATTACTTAAGGGTGTATATTTCAGAAACACATTTCAAGGGTCTAATTCTACAGTACTATAATAAAGTTTTTGCAAACGTTATTGGGTCTGGGCATAGCTCTGAGTGTGTTTAAGTTGTGCCTATGGTGTTTGCTAGCAACCGGCCAATCTGTCAAATCTAGCCTACTGCCGATTATACAGCCTTTGAGCTGCAAATGAATTTCATATTTTTAATTCTATTTAAGTTATTATAGGCATATACTACATAATACCTTTGATTAGTTTTTCTTGTTAGTCTGTTCATCTTAAAATATTTACTAATTGGCTTTTCTAAATAAGTCTTCCAGGACTTGCTCTAGGGAATAATTTCATAGATCCCAATCTCCTTCTTAATTTTGAGAGTTATTCTTACTCTTTTGTTCAACTCTTTTTCTCTTTCCAATAAATTTGTACCATATTTCAGTACAAATATCTGATTTTCTTTTTTTACTTTAAAATTTGTCCCCAGGTCAATAGAGGTAAAAGATTTAATGCAAACTATTAAAAAGTCAACCAATTGTCCTTGCAATATAGTTTAAATGTAGAAGAAAGTACTAAATCTTTCCAAATTTGAAGGAATTGGTTCTGGTTTATACCAAATGGAATATTTCCTAATTGTTGGCTTCTGTTTTAAAACACCTTGGGGACTACTTTGATTTACATGTTTGCTCTGAATTTCGAGTGTGTAATAGCTAATCCCAGTTGTCAACTTGACTACATCTGAAAGCAACTAAAATCCAGCCTCTTGGACTGAACAACTATTAGATCTTGGCTTTTTCATCAGGGAACAGCTATTGTTGGAATAGCTGAACCACAACCTGTAATCCACTCTTGTAAGTCCCCTTTTGAAATATATAGATTCATTCTATCGGTTCTGGTCCTCTAAAGAACGCCGGCTAGTGCAGAATACCCAAGAGAGAGCCAGAGTAGTGATGTGATTCCCCAGTAAAGCAAGTAGGACAGCCGTGGACATCCAGAATAGGAGACCTGCATCCAGCAAGAACAGCCAGAATAGGAGGCCTGCATCCAGCAAGAACAGCCAGAATGGGCAGAGCGCCAGGAGCAGAGGCAGTGCAGTTTGCCTGCTTGATTGTTTATTTTAACCTACTTGTTAAGACATAATTTACATAGCATGAATCCATCTGTTTTGAGAGTGCAATACAATGACTTTTGGCAAATTGACAGTGTCATACCAACATCATCATCCAGTTTTGGAACACAACCCAGAAAAATATAAATTGTCCCCATTTGCTGTTAGTCCACATCATCTTTGACTGCTAGTTCCAGGCAACCAGCAACCTATATTTTCTCCATAGATTTATCTTTCCTGAGAATTGCGTATAGTCAGAGTCATCCAGTGTGTGGCTTGTGTGCTGACTTCTTTCACTAAACCTTGATGCTTCGAGAGTCTCATGTATCTTGTAGCTTCTGTCAGAACTTGTTTCAAAGGCCACACCTCCCCCTGTTTATCCATTCCTCACGGTTGGTGTTAGCTGTTATTTCCATTGTCGAGTAATAGAGGACACAAGAAAACACGGGCTTTAACATCAGACCTTGTAGACGTGAGTTTGGTTCCCAGCGCCCATGTTACTACAGGCATGCCAGGTGCATCCTCGTGCCACATCTCCTCGTTTGTCTAAGGGAAAAGAACAAACTGACAGGGCCGTTCCTGTGTGGCCAAGTGGAATTATATATGAGAATGAACTCAGTACTGGCTCTGTCTGTTCTTGTCTCATTTTTTATCTTAAGAATGCATGCTTAAAAGATCTGAACAAAGACAACACGAACAGACACGCTAAAATGGAAGGGATCTCATGGGGCTTCAACTCTAGGCAAACGAAACAAAACAAAAACACTACAGGCAGCTAAGGAATGCTGAGAGTGGAAGAAATAGTATTCCTCAGAGAAGAGTCCCCCTAATTGGTTATCCAGTGCCAAATGGTCAGCCCTGATATGATATACTTATGTATAGCATATGCATGCAAATAACTTTATACAAACTGAACAGGTTGAATTTGCATATTTAGAAATATCAGAAATTAAAGAGAATTCGAGAGAGAGCAAGGTGGGTTGCTGGGAGGGATTAGAGGGAAGGGAAGAAATGATATGTTTAAATTTCAAAAAATAGATGTCAAAATAAAAGAATACGGCATGTATAGCAATAGGAAAACAATCCTGCAAACCTTCCTGACAGTCGGGGTGGGGGTAGGGTGGGGGTGGGGTGGAGGAGGAGTATGGGCACTGAGAGCTTCCAGGCCTCCCTGCAGGGGAGGGAGCATTTAAACAATTTCAAAATGGAGCTCAAGGGAACACAGAGTATGGGCTCTTGGACACCAAAATTAGGGACATAAAAGGTGGAATTTGCTTTTTTGCATGCCATAAATACCAGAATTGACCCTTTGGTTGTCTTCAGAGTCTTTCTCTTAGGAATCACCTCCGGTTGTAATTTTTTGAATGTGAACTCACACACTCATTTCCTATATCATTGCTCCCTTCTTTACACATCTTCAGATATATAAAAGAAAGAAAGAAAATATGATCGGTAGGGAAGCTACCCCCACGAAATCTCACCAACTTGGCTTTCTAACCAAGACCTGAGCAATTCTAGCACTGTTGATATCCTAAGGGAGACAGGAGAAATTCCACCTGTGCCAAGAGAGGGAGAACTGGGACCCACCCATAGATGAGGCCCTTGGTGCTGTCCAATATCAAGTAGTCATCCCTGTAAACAGATTCAGCAGGTTGCAATTATGTGTTTGTTTATTTATATGTACTACTACAACAGCGGTTGAAGAAGAGGAAGCTGTGAATTTGGGAGAGAACCAGGGAAGGGTCAGATGTTGGAGGGACATAAAGAAGAGGTGTTGCCAGATATTTGGTGAATCACTTTGAACACTGATACTGTGTTTGTAAAACCTGTTTATAGTTGTGGTATGGCTCAGCCCTTAGCACAAACCTTTAATCCCAAACAATGAAGGTAAAGTTAGTTTGTAGAAGGAAGCTCCTGTGTTTGCAAGTGGTGTCTAATTGACTGGGAGACAAAGTGATAAATCCGAGAAAGACTTTACAAAATAGGATATGCCCAACTCTCCCAAGAACGTAGAGGACAGAGAGGCTGCTTAAGGAAGAGCAACACGGGGGGAAAAAGGAGAGGGAAGTTTTACTAGGACAGCTGTTTCTAGACAGGTTGCAGAGAAAGAACAAGCTAGACACAGATGAAGGCAGAATGAGCCAGAGAATGAGAAGGAGCCAGAAGATTAGAACAGATTGCCGGAGTTAGTTTGAGACCAAGCAGAGCAAAAAGTGAGAGGCTGAGACGGGCGCCAGACTGAATCGGTCAGCTTGGAGAGGAGCTTGAGCCAAATGAGTCAGCCAGCCAGCGCTCAGAAAGAACCCAAAGGGGTGAGCTTCTTCAGCAGCGAGTCTCAGAGACTGAAAACACCTGGGCCTTAGGTAGGCCCGGACAAGCGTGTACGGAGGCTAGAAGCTTCCAGGAGCAGGCTTAGGTTAGCAGATGGAGCCAGTAAGCCCAGTAATAATTATGTTAGGGAAATAAAAGTTACTTATACATAGAGGGAGGGGGGGGAATGATGTAATTATATTTTAACTATTTTTTAAAATAGCAATACAAGAGAAAAGGTTTTTAATGTTTTAAATATAGATTTAAGCATGAACATTAAGGGGAGGAACCAGGACCAAGGAGGAGATGGAGATGGAGTTGGGGGAGGGGGGAGGGGGGGAGAGAGAACTGAGGAGATGTAAGAAAAAGACTATTAGGGCTGCTGAGGTGATTCAGCTGGTAAAGGTCTTTGCAAAAAAATTATAATCAGAACTTTGGTAATACAAGAGATATTTTGTAATAATGATTTTTTTGTAACTCATTTATATGCATTTTTGTCCTTACTCGAAAGGAAATGTATTAGAATACTATATCAGGTTTCAGATGGCACGAGGAAGCCTCTCTGCCCCCATCTCTGTCAATTCCTTCCTCACTACTCTATAATTTGGAGCAGGGACTTCTCTGTTAGTAACAGACCCCTCCCCTGTTCTGAGAGCCACTATTTTCCTGTCTGCTGTCTGGCTCTGTGTTACGGGCCAGAGTCTTCAGATTTGGACACGGGGAACTCATAGCCCATTGGTTTCATATCTGCCTCACTGCCCAGTTCCTTACCCAGCTCACCTATAGGAGGGGCAGGCTATGGTGCTATCGTGACCTTACCAGCATTTTCACATCTAAGACAGAAAGACTAGTTCATCAAGGCAGTTCTTAAAAAAACCTTCTAGCAGTTGTCCTTGAAATAATCTAGAAGTACAGATAGAAGATGTCAAGAGTAAAGCCTTAGATCTGGAGTGATAATGTGTCAAGAATTAAGATTTTCAATTGTCAGTCCTCTAAAGGAAGGACTGTAAATAATCTTACATGTAATATTCTTGTCATTTAGTAAATCTTTAAGGAAAATCCATCTCATCATTTGCATAATTATCAATAAAATGCCTTTTATGTGATCTCCCCAATGATCTTTTTTTTTTCCTGAAAACTGGGTAGGCATTCATTAGATCCTTAGAAAACAGGAGTGTGTTTTAACCTATGAAGTCTTTGGCATCACCAACTCCTTATATTCATCTGTGCATCCTCCGTAGCCCATGCGTTCACATGCCATTCTTGCTGAAAATACCACAGATCCTGGAAACTCAGGAATCTTATCCTAAATAGTCCTGGAGCTGTTTGTAAAATGAATACAATGTAGTAGCAATTGCAAGTGGTTTTGTAACATTGACTGGTAAGTAACTAAAAACTACACACAAGGAGAAACAAAGTCAAAGAGATCTGGACACATAGATTTAATAAAAAGGCAGCAGAGTCTCTCATTCCCATGGCCTGCTACTCAACCACATAAGAATGCAGGCTTCCTCTGCCTCCTGTATCTCTACCTGTGATGTGACATATCTGCCCAGGAGCTATATTTAGGTTGATGAGGGAGCGTATATAGCCCTTGGCATGGAGACCTGGTTAGTCATGAAAGTTAATTACATGCATGCCACAGGACAACTGCTAACCAGAGCGAACATTTAGAGTTATTTAGCGTGTGCCGTATGCCACACATCTGTGCATCCACTTCTGGCTCTTTCCTCAGTTTCTCCCCATTCCAGTTTGTAGAGGTACTTCTTACTGCCTTTATTTTCAGATCAGTAGGTACATTTGCAAGGCCACTGGTTGGAGACTGTGTTCCATCTGTGTGTATGAACACAGCTGCCAAAAAGCTAGTCCTTGGCAGATTTAAGATACAAAATTCTCACTCAGAGTCCAAAGATCCAATTAGTCAGTAGACACTTAAAGGATATATTAGTGTTAAATCAGTATTTTACCATAGTAGGTAGAAACCAGAAAAAACGTTCAGAAAGTTTATAAAAAGTTGGTTTGGATAAAGGAGAAGGCATTGGGGTTATGGCTGTAAGGAGGAGGGAAAGGATTGCCACGTTCATTATCTAGAATGAAATGTGTCTAGTCGCCCAAAAGAGGCCACCCCAGGCTGTCTCTCCATCTTTCCTCCCCCTTTGTGATTGCATACCTTTCTCCGACTGTAGTGTGCCTTCTCTGTGCACTGGGGTGTACTCTAATTCTGAAGAATTTGAGAGAAGCCTCTGGAGGCCGTGCTGGGCTTGTGTCCTCGTTTTGTCCTTGCCAACTGTGTCCTGATGCCAAAGCCTGTGCTGCCAACATAGGGTCCCAATCGAGGGTTAATAGTGGGGCCCAAGGGTCTGTGTGCTTTGTTCAGTGTGAGTTTCAGGTTGTGGTTCAGTCAACTCTCCTGATGCCCTTCCCTTTCCTCCTCGGGCTACAAAATGAGGAGAGAGGTGGCTAGTCTCAGTCCTGCTTCCTTTGCTCTTGGAGTTCTTGCTTTATTTAAAAAAGAAAAAGAAAAAAATCCAGCTTCTGCTACTTTAGCTGTACATAAGAAAAGACACTAAGGTAATTTTTGGCTTAACTGTTTTTAAGGAGGGCTCATCTCTTAAGATTTTATCAATATTATTAGTTGCATATCTCTTATTATCAAAACAGTAGTACCTATAACAATGAATTTAATGTTTCCTTCTTTTTGCTAATATCTCAGAGTTTATCCCTTGATTACTGTTAAATATTTTATATTCTCCCTTGAAAACAATAGCTTTAATTGGACAATGAAATTTATGGAAATTAAGTATATTTCCAAGTTTATGCAGCCTATTTTATCCTAAAATTAAATTCTTTGAGTTCTCACATTTTGTTATCTTTGTGGTTGAAATTGATGTGAGTTACTTTAAAAAAAAAAAGAACCAATAATGTATTTTATTTAGCTGTAGATACATTTGTCAAGATACAATAACTATTGTAAATGAGATTCTTATTTTTTTTATTGACTATCGTTTTCACTTACATTGCCAATGGTAAAACCTTTCCCGATTTCCCCCCTCCCCAAAGACCCCCAGCCCCTCCTCCTACCCCCTGCCTCCATGTATATGCCCCTCAACCCGACGCATTCCCACCTCCCCTTTGTTGGGGCCTCTATTGAGCCTTCACCTGACCAAGGACCACTCCTCCCACTGATGCCCAACAAGACATTCCTCTGCCACATTTTTTAGCTGGAACCATGTGTGCCCCTTGGTTGATGGTTCAGTCCCTGGGAGTCCTAGGGCGTCTGGGTGTCATTGTTCTTCCCATGGGGCTATAAACCCCTCCATCTCCTCTGGACCACCCTCCAGGTCCTCCACTGGGGACCCCATGCCCAGTCCAATGGTTGGCTGCTAGCATCTTCCTCTGAGATTCTTATTTTTTGTGTGCATTTATTTTACACTCAGAACAACACACCACTTAACGAAGGTTATGGAATAGCACAGTTTTGGGACTTTTGAATATGAGAGTATTTGGAGTTCCTTTACCAATGGAAAGTGCCATGGCTGGCTATGGCTATTTTGGGCATGTGGGCCATGTGGAAATTTGAAATTTTACCCCCAATGGTGACTTGCTTTTAATTGATTTGTGCATTGGCCTGTTTTGTTTTCTTATCTGAATTCAGAAGGATTCTGCCTTTCATTTTTACTCTAGGATTCAGAATTTTGGTCCGAACATGGTTTTGAATTGATATTGTTTAGAGCATAATTTGATTCTTGGAATTTTTTTAAGTACTTTTTTTTTTCAAGTGTGTCTTTGATTACTTCTATCGACTTTTCACTGGAAATTCTTCCTTAGAAACAATTGTAATTAGGCCGCCGTTCTGAACCCAGCTCTGCCGTCCTTTCTCCTCTCGACCTCTCGGTTTGCTTACCATCTGCTTCAGTGACTGGATTTCTTCTCTATGTATTATCTTTGTTTTTAATTACTTAATTTTATATTTAACTTTTCATGCACTGTATTTTGATCCTATTCTTTTCTCCTCTCTCAGCTCCTCCCCCTCCCCACCCCCACCTCCGCAGCTTCATGTCCCTCCCCTCTGTCCTTACCTCTCTCCCCCTGTGCATAATCATTCCAGGCTTCGGTTTTCAGAATCTGTACAAGTGTTCTTAGGTTTTCTTCATCTAAAATCTCCTTTACTCTGGCAGTTTCTAAGAATTGATTTATTCCTTTGCCTCTCTGCTTACTGTTTTAGAAGTTCTGGCCTATTTTTTTTTTTTTTTTTTTTTATCACACTGAGAATGCCAAATATTTTCCAAGAGAAAATGACTCAGATCCCTATAGGAAATTTCCTTGGAGAGAGTGATCTGCGGTTGTTTTGCGTGGTCTTTGCTTGCTACACACAGACCAGTTGATGGATTAATGCCAGCATTCAGCTGTTATTTCTGTTGCTGGATTGCAAATGATCTCTTCGGATCTGCTCACAGAGAAGATGCCCTTGGTCCTGCCCTCTGTCTCTTTGTTTCCTGGTAAACGTTGTCTTTGAGGTCTCTGACCTAATAACAAGTTGACAGTTGTAGGCTCTGACCTGTTTTCAGTGGACTAGAAGATTTTCAAATAAGCTATCTCCAATGCCTTGTTCTCTGTTGCTTTGTGTATGAGCTATGGAAGAGTGCCAACCCCCAGGACACAATAGTTTCAAAAATCATCTTGTCTCAAAATCTTTTCTGCATCTGAAAACACCATGCAAAGTATTTCTCCTTCTTTCTAGTTGTTACAGGAAGCAGCAAATCACTAACAGAAGGAGGGAGATTTTTCCTGATGCTTCAGTAAGCATAGGTTAGGTTTCTGGGAAAGGTGGCTAAGAATGTAGAAAAGGGAGATATATAGGAGGTGTTGGGAGGAGGGAGGGAGGATGACTTTCCTGCCTCTTTTAAGGCCCATGATATGTTTAATGTTACCTCTATCCACTTCAGAGATCCTTGCATTCATGACAGTGTATGTGTGTGCATGTATGCTTTCGTGTGTGCCCCTGTGTATCTGTTTGTGTGTAGTGTACAAGTGTGTGTGGGTGTGGGCGGGTGTGTGTTTACAGGGGAGCAGAGGAAAAACTCAGGTGCCATGTGAGGAATGCTGTCTCTTTAAGACGGGGGTTTCTCCTAAGGTTGGGGCCAACCAATCAGGCTAGACCAGACTAGACCATCCAGATCCAAGGGTTCCTGGTTTTTGTTTTGTTGGGAGGTTTATTGAATTACTCTCGCTCTACCAGCACTGGACATACAGGACACTATGCCTACATTTTTCCATGGGTTCTGGGTGTTAAACACACACCCTCACATTTTTAGCCAAGTTCTTTACTAGCTGAGGTATCACGCTAACTTTGTTACCCCCCCCCCCTTATTTTTTTTAAATCTAATTTTATTCTCTCACTATTATAAGAATCCTTCCCTGCACCTAGAAGGAGACTGAAAGTGATGTCTTCCTGTGTGTGGTTATATGCACTTTTCCTTACCTCTTCCTAGAGATGCTTTAGTGAAAGTCTGTGGACACTAAACAAGCTTGCAGCTAGCATTTAAAAAATGGTAACTTATATGAAACTCCATAAATAATTTTTTCCGTGTTTCAAAAGGCTGGCAATTTTTTACTCCCTGCAGATATTTTGTGAAAATAAAAATGTGCCTTATAAATATTCATTGGAACTTGTTATTCAAATAAGGTAGGCATCAATGTTCCTGTAATAGAACCCGTGTCTTATGAAAACTGGGTCATGTTAGTGATGGGATAAAATGCAGACATATAAATGACAGTAAGAATTCCAATGACTTCTATAAAAGTTTTATTATACATAAAAGCTGTCTGATCATTGCCTACTAACAATAGTCAGAATTGAAACAGCTGTTATAAATCATTTACTAGAGCGGTTGCAAAGTCTCCAGAGGCCAGAAAAGTAAAGCAAATTCTTGCAGTGCACTGGTTCAGTATAATAGGGAAAGAAAGGGACTAAAATAAAGGTTACTCTAAAGCTGGCCAAATCCTTGAATTATCATTATGGAAAAAGCTACTACCTTACAGAGATAGGACTAAGGTCAAAGGATATTGACAGATTTGTCCAAAATGAAAAAATTCCGTGGTCGTGTTACCAGAACTAAATAATAAGCTGCAAAGTCCATTCGAGATAAAACGGAGGGCTCCTTCAACACTTAGGTAGAATTCAGTATGGTGTCAGCAAAGCATTTCATGAGCCTGAACCCTGTGTAACTGCCCCAGGTCTAGGGAGTCAACCTTGGTTTTAGGTTCTGTTGGAGAATTTGTATACCAAATGCAAAGAAACACACAGACACTTGCCCATAACCACCAGGAAAGTTGACCGGGGATATGGGTGAAGTCGGTTTTTGCTGTTCACACCGTGTGAGCATGCAGCGATACATCCAGGAGGGCTTCTCCCAAGGATCGGTCACGGCTTTCCAGGTTCATTGGGAGGTTTTTTGAGTTACTCCTGTCTGTTTATTAATTAATTCTGTCTATTTTTGTTGTCCTGCTTAATTTCAGATTTCTACAAGTCATTTGTTTTTCTTCGCATATCTCAAATATACTGCGAAATACATTAACTGAATGTCTTAATTTCTTTAACTTCCTATAGGTGGAGATTTTCCTTTTACCTCTATGTATTCAGCTACGGAGTCCGGTTCTTGAAACAGGTAGGCACTGTCAAATTCCTTCATATAATTTTTTATATGACTATCGGCCCATATCCAGTTTTTTTTAAAGAGTTATTTATTTATTATATGCAAGTACACTGTATCTGTCTTCAGATGCACCAGAAAGATCATGTTACAGATGGTTGTGAGCCACCATGTGGTTGCTGGGATTTGAACTCAGGACCTCTGGAAGAGCAGTCAGTGCTCTTAACCACTGAGCCATCTCTCCAGCCCCCATATCCAGTTTTTAATGTGTGATGACTTTAAATACTGTAACGAGTTTCCAAAGAATAGGTTGTACATTTAAATTGGATTTACAAAATAATATATACACATAAAGCTCATTTAGTTGTATGTCTGAAATGCTTTGGAAAGGAGTTTGTCTCTTCAGTGCGGCTGTGAAGTCTTCAGTGTTCCCTGTGTGCTTATTCCTATTTTTGCATCAGAATTGCACTGTTCCGCTGATGCTATGAATGTGATTAGAGTTTCAGCACTGCATGTCACATGACTGGAAACCCCTGGTTGCTGCAGTGGGTGTCAGCAATGTAAACCTCGCCGGCAGAGTTTGCTGTTTTAATGTCTAGCCCATTAATGAACAGGTTGGATATACTGCTAGTGGTTAGTTCAGATTTTCTTTTCTTTTTTTTTTTTTTTTTCTTCATTTTTTTGGGGGGGGGTGCGGGGAGGGGATGCCTGTGTTGTCTTCACTCCTGGCTTGCTAATTGCCATATGAACAAGGATAATTCATCCATGAGAATTTTTCTTTATGCAGTGTAGTTCTCTTTTGGCCTGGTGGGTGCCAGGCTTGCTGGTACTAGTGATAAATCGGGGTGCTTAAAGTCAAGACTCATGAAGGTTTATCCTCTCATGTTCTTGCACAGATTGACAGTAGTAACTTGGCATAAAATGGACACTTAATTTTAAAAGTACCTTGTACTGGTAACCTCCAGCGTAATATCGGTGTTCGTTTATTACAAAAATATATCTCTTAAAAAGGATATGTGTCAAGTGACATGATAGTAAATCATAAATATTGATGTGAAGTTTTCAAATATGTTTTATTTAGAAAGTCTGAATTATCAGATATTGTCTACCTGTAGAATGCTCTTACAGAAAGTGGCCACTTCCCACCATTACAACTCCTTAGAGACACTTGTCACTGCTGGTCATTCCCTTAGGGAACTGCTTCTTCGCTTATTTTCTTTTAATAAGAATATATAATCCGGGGCCCTTTGAGTCCGTGGAATTGGATGACCTTCATATTCATGGTGGAGAAACCTGCAACTGGCCTGACCAGACCTGGCAGAAAGTGCTTAGTCTGACCCTCCTTATACGTGTGTTTTCAGACGTAGAGAGGAAGGCACTGTATGCTTGCCTGGAGAAGATAGCTGTAGGTAGAACTTTAGTGGACGTGGAACCTTTGCCCTTCATGGAATGGGAGCGCCAAGGTTTGGGGGGTTCACACTCACTTCTGTTGGTGAGCTTTTGATAGTGTAAAGGAAAGACGGGGAGAGCCAGGACCACTCTTTTCTCCTGTCCCCTCATCTCCTTGGATGGTCCCTTTGTCCCTTACAACATCTGACACTGCCACAGGAAGCATGCTGGCATTGACCTGGTTCCTTCTCGTTCATTCTGCCCCTACACAAACTGAATGGGCTGGCAATAGCGTTTGTCCAGACCGTAGCAGATCGAGGACAGAAGGCCGGTGGCCCATGCTAAGCAGTAAAGAGACTTGTCAATAGCATGTTTGCTTGGGGCTTTTTTTCCCTTAAACTTGGCCATTTTTACACTAGTTTCCTTTCAGGATATAACAGATGGCTTAAAAAACAGTGAAAGACCTAGACATGCTCTGGTTGAATTCACTCGTATTGAAGTTCCTTCTCCAGTGATGTCTGAATAGCATCCATTTGGAAGAACTGCAGTGTTTAACCTCGCATCCCGTGACACAGAATTGTGTGTGTTGAATGTTATCAAAAAAACCTGTACACAACTTTGCAAGCATCTTGTCAACCGTCTGTTTCATGGTCGAGAAAGTACAAATTTAAAGAGGATAGGTATTATCCTGGAGGTTACGCTAAAGTTACTAAAGGTGAACCACAAATTAGGCACACACTGCTGTGCGGTACTCCTGGCGTTCTTGCTGGGCCAGGATGCGCGTGACTTCTTTCTCTCATCAGGTTAACCAAACTGATTAAATCAAGTCCTTATTCCAGCTTAAGTAAGTTTTAAAAAAAATTAAGTATTTTAAATAGTTTTATGAACTTAGAAAAGACAGTATTATTTACCCTTCTTAAACGAAGAGGAAAAAAACTGTGGATACATCCTCGAAATTAAAATGAAAATTTCATAATATTGTAAATATTTTGATAGAATCAGTACATTTTACCACCATAGCCCAAGTTCACCTTTCTCATAATCACCGAGCAATGAACTAACTTTTATTCAAGAATCAACTGTGTCGACTATTCCCCAGCTCAGAGGGAAATGCCTGGCGATCTACACTGTCCCGTTTCCCTCTGTCCTGACAGCTCAGACAGATCAGCTATAGCTCAACTTCTAGGCGCACCGAGTGCTCACTCTACCCTAAAAGATTAGGCATGTCAAGCCTATGTGGCATTTACCTTACAGACACCTAAGGAAACTATTATGTTGGCTTATTGCTAGGCTGAGAAATATTTACTTGGACGTAAGCCTGATTCGGTGTTTCCTGGTGTATTGGTGCTGTTCACAGGCAGCTCTGCCCATACATGTGAATGGCAGAGATAAACAAATGCTTTTGTAAAAGGATACATGGGGTGCTCTGAAGGCCTGAGGCCTACTCACACAAATGACACACTTGTCAGGGCCCTGCAGTAAACCAAACCGTTGTTCAGCACACATCCACACTTGCAATCCCATCACTGAAGAGGTGGACACAGGAGGATGGGGAGCTGATGTTCCAGGGTGGGCTACTGCTTGTGTGTGTTGGTTGGTTTAGACTTAATCGCTTTTAGATGGACATTTCTATTTGGCATAATTTTAAAAAATATTTTTTAATTCCTTGTTTTATTCTTTAAATGTAACATCATGGGAAGGTAATACACACACACACACACACACACACACACACACACAAACACTTCTAAGATGTAGGTTAAAGTTTTTCTTGTATTCTACATGATAGGATTATTTGCTTCTAGAGTTTTAGTATTTGGTACATTTCTATATCATCACCCATTTTGGAAATAGGTATATGGTCAACAGTTTTTCGCTTAGATATATTTATATGAAAAACTGTTGACCATATACCTATATCTAGCTTCAGTATCGGGCCTGATAAAGAGAGAAACCACAAGAAGCATGGTAAGAGTTAAAGTATTTAGGAAGAATTGACTCACAGGAACCCACTGAGGTTATGCAAATCAAAGCAACTAGATGGCTACCTATATTGATCAGCTCCATGCAGTGATCCTTGCTCTGGAACCTGAGTTGGCTCATGGCTCCATTTTGAGATGGTCTGCCTGTGAACTAAGCAATGTACTTAGAGATGTAATTAGCTTGTACACTGGTATAAGCACCTTTTCTATTGTGAATCAGGAATAAACAACTCTAGGACTGGCTCAGTGTTACCCTGAAGGTAGTGATGGCAAGAAAACACTAGTACTCAGGATCAAGGGATTTCAAAAAGAAACAGAAAAGCATAACAGAGCCCAGTAAAGTTTCTGAACAGGAGATGCTGGCAAGCTGTGTCCCTGAGCAAAAGAAAGCTAGCCCCATAGATGCCTTGGGGTAAAGATATGTCACAGGCCAGGTAATAAAAACTGGAAATAAAACCGGATAGACCATGTTCTGTTAACTCCCAACAGCTTTCTATCCCCTAGTGTTCCTGAGTAATTTGGCTACACATGGTCACCATGGAGCCAGAGAAGTGTGGTTTGCAAAATGTAGCACTGAGCTATGAACAATATCTGGGTAACTAATCTAACCACACCATATTGCCACTTGCTTTACTGTAATGTATTTTACTATTATTTTTAAGATACACTGGTTATAGGAGCTGGGAAGAGATCTCAGTCAATAAAATGCTTGTTACATGAGCTTTAGGACCTGAGTTTGGGTTCCCAGCACCCATGTGAAGATCCTGACATATACAATGGTGCACCCTTGCAATCCAGTCACCAGAGAGGCACAGTTGGATCCATGGACTCCGTAATCAGCTAGTCCTGCTGAGTCAGCAGGTTCCAGGTTCAGTGGGAGACCATGTCTTAAAAGATAAAATGGAAGAGGATAGAAGACAATTGACCTCCACATGTGTATAGACACATGTGCCAAAGCACCTGCCACACAGTCATGACCATGCACACAAGCATACACACACCGTACACACCAAAGTATCTGCTGGTTCCTCTCAATTATATTAGCTTTGTGACCAACCACTAAGACTTGCAGCTGAAGAATGTTTTTCCAGACTCTTGTCCATGTCCTTGATTTCTTAAGTCTTACTTGGACCATGGCCCTTCCTTACATGGTACATGTGTCCATAGCATATTTGGCTGGTCTAATATTTCCCATTGTTCTCATTTGCTTATTGGCCAATTTGGAATGCTTTTGAAATAGAAACAAAGTTTCACTTTTTTTGCTTATGTGAAAGTGAAAATGGAATTTGACCAGTTCTTAGAATGGTCATGGGGTAAATGGTTATCCATCTACAAATTTGTGTGTGTGTGTGTGTGTGTGTGTGTGTGTGTGTTTTATTTTTTAAATTTTAAAATTACTTGGACAAGTCACTTATTTAAAGAAATCTGAATTTTATTTTTTTAACTATATGAAATAGCCCATCATGTGCTTGTATCAGAAGTAGACTCAACAAGTTGGGGAGATGTCCTAGCGGTTATAGTACCTGCAGTACGTGTGCGAGGAACAGACATAAAGCTAGACTCAGTACAGCATGTTCATAGTTCCAGTGATTCCACAGTCAGATAGGAGGCAGAGACAGGAGAATCCCCGAAAGCTCCTGACACATGGAGCATCAAGCAAAAGAGACAGCGTGTGTCAAACAAGGAGAGAAGAGAGAAGTGAGGGCCTGAGGCCTGAGGCCTACTCAACGCACGTCATGCCAACTGTCTGTGCTCAGACAGATGAGTGTGTAATCAATCTCTCTCTCTTTCTCTCTCTCTCTCTCTCTCTCTCTCTCTCTCTCTCTCTCTCCCTCCCTCCCTCCCTCCCTCCCTCCCTCCCTCCCTCTCTCTCTCCCCTAAAAATGTGTACATGGCTTGTATTACTAGCATTGGGAGAAGGGATCTTAAAGATCAAGTGTCCCAAATTTCTCATTTTGGGTTTAAAAAAAAAAAAAAACCCAACCAATTTCAGAAGGGCAAATTGATGTGCCCAAGGCAGACCTGGGAGTCTTTTTAAGATCTTTGACTGAGCCAAAGAAAAGTTAGAAGGCAGCTTTCCCAAAACCTAGCCGCTCAGATAATCCATGCTTTGTAACAGTTGACCTGGTTGATGAAGAGTTCCAAGACACTTCAGTGTGGAGCCCTTGGGTAGACAGAGTTCAAGGTTGGATTGCTAGCCTATGCTTGGCCAGGTACGAAGGACTTGGTCTCCGTCCATGTCTACTTATGATTTGCTCTGTAAAACCTCCTTTGTTCCTCTCATTTTTTCCTGGAAAATGGGAAAACTGATACTTTGTCTGAGATACCCAACTTATATGTATGAGGCTTTGGAAGCTCTTGCAGGCTTGCTCAGACACACCACACACACACACACACAGCCGTCAGAGTGTTTTAAGTAATTCCACAATTTTATCTTAGACCTCCTTCCTAACTATCTTTGATTGCATGGGCCATGGGTTAGACACACCTACATACACTAATTGTTGCAGATTGCCAGTTGGGCTCTGCAGGGAGCTGTGATTTCTGAACTTGCTGTAACCTCTGAACAGAATTGATATGATGGACTGCTGGGGCCTGCTAGTTAGTGACACCCTTCTTGTGGCATGCCTGGACCCTTTCTAACAGGCTGACATACTTTCCGGAACAGAATTTCAGATCAAACTTGAGTGCTGCTTCTATTGTGTTTTCCTTTTCCCTTCTACCCACCCCTCTCACAGGCTCCTCCATCCAGTCTGGGCCTTCTACTTACGCCACTCCATTTTCCTTTGTTCCTGTCTGTGGTCCACATTCCCAACAAAGCGCACAGTAAGGAGTGAGAGTCTAAGGATGCTGTGACACAGAGAAGATGCTGAAGAGGGTCCTCTAGGCATGCTGTCCCGCAGGACCATTGCAGTCTCCAGGACTAACCCTCCCTCTGATCAGCTTTATGACTATAGGCAAATCACCCAACTTCACTGGTATTTAATTGTTCCATCTCTGAACCTGTTCATATGGTCTAAAAGCAGACCTTCCGCTTGTATCTGATAATTCAGTAGAGAATCTGAAATTGTGACAATTATGGTAAATTGATTCAGTCTGGTGATACAGAATAATTATAAGTATGCTTATAAATTTTGACCTGGCAGCTCAACTCCTATAAATTCATGCTGAAGAAAGAATTATAAAGATGTTCAAGTATGAATATGTAAAGTTATCTGAATGCAAATATTATCTATATCTATATGCATGCAATAAAAACCACAAAGCACTTATAATAATCTTAATAGTTAATATCAACAGAACTATCACTACATTATCATCAATAGAGGGGCATGCAGTTCTTTGAAAATACATACAGAATGGTCCTTAGTAATTGCTGAGTGAAACTGTCCTTGAAGAGAGGTAGCAGTCTGTGTGTTGGTCTGCTGGTCACATATATGCATGAAGGAATGAGAAGACAGAAGGAGTCATGGTCATGAAGACTTCTTTTACAAAAGCAGAAATATAGTTAGTTAAAATATTTAACATATTATGATAGAAGAGCTTTAAGACATAGGAATTAGAGTAAAATGACTGTAAGAAGAGAATATGAAGTTAATAACAATTTTTATATGAGAAAATAGAAATTTTAAGACTGCTTCCATTAAAACGGCAAAGAAATAAAAATGTTTAACCTACTTTCCAATAACAGAGACCTGAGTTTGGATCCCTAGAACCCACAGAAATGTCCAGGCAAGCACAGTAGGGTAAATCCCAGACTGGATGTACAGGCCAGAGGAACCCTGGAGCCCCTGTCCAACCAGATTAACTGAACCAGTGAGCTCCACATTCAGTCAAAGATGGTGTCTCGAGGAATAAGATGTAAATTAAAGAGGAAGACACTCAGTGGTAACTTCTGGACTCTACACACATGTTCAAATGTGAATGCACATCTGTACGTATACATACATGTGCCCACACACAATACACATACATCCTTCTCTGTGGCACACATATGTGTGCACACACATGCAAAGTTTGGTTTAAAAATTCTGGCTGTCCTATTTATAATAGACAGGAGCTGGAAAGAACCCAAATGTCCCTCAACAGAGGAATGGATACAAAAAATGTGGTATATATACACAATGGAGTACTATTCAGCCATTAGAAACAATGAATTCATGAACTTCTTAGACAAATGAATGGAGCTGGAGAACATCATCTGAAAAGAACACTCATGGTATGCACTCACTGATAAGTGGATATTAGCCTAGAAGACTGGAATACCCAAGACACAATCCACATATCAAATGGTGTCCAAGAAGAAGGAAGGAGTGGCCCCTGGTTCTGGAAAGGCTCAGTGCAGCAGTGTAGGGGAAAACTGGACAGGGAAGTGGGAAGGGGTGAATGGGGGAACAGGGGGAGAGAAGAGGGCTTATGGGACTTTTGGGGAGGGGGGAGTCAGGGAAGGGGAAATCATTTGAAATGTAAATAAAGAATATATTGAGTTAAAAAAAAAAGTCTGGCTGTTCATTTTGCTCCCATTCCTGTGTCCCTAATTTTGGGCTTTCTCCTTAGGAAACCCATTTCCATGGTTGCATTGCCAGGAGTGCTTTAGAATAACCCTACCGTCCTTGTGGGGCAGATTTTCTCCTATGTGGGATTCTGCTAAAACTCAAGCTCTCTGTATTGTTGTAGGATAGTCTGTGCCTTTTGTTTGTTTCTTAAGCCAGGGTCTTGCTTTGTTACCCCAGCCCTCCGTGAACTGGCAATCTTCTGGGTGAGCTTTCTGAATGTGGAGGCTGTGAGCTATGGGTGATAGCTTAGGCTCCATCTCGGGTGCATTTATATGGTTTGTATTAGGAGATGACTCAAATCCCTCATTTTGTGTGGTGCTTTTTTTTTTCTCACTTCTTAACGTGTGGGGTCATGACTGGGAGACACTCCTGACTTAGTGAATAGCCAGGGTGAAATATGTGTGGCCAGCCATGATATCCACACTGAGCAGTGATAGCTGACCATCACTGCTGGGAATTCTGAGTGTAGTCATCCTGTTGTTCACTGAAGGCCAGGCCCTGTGTTGTATGATGCAACCTTAGAGGTAAGGAAACCAGGACTCTCAGAGGCTCAGTTATGCAAGGTCAGGCAGTCACTAGAGGGGTGGTAAGGCAAATTAAACTTGTTTAGGTGTTTTAGGGACTGAGCCAGCGCTGATGTGATGGTTCATACTGTCCCAGCAGCACTGGGGTTTAGTGATGTGTCATTGAGAGGACATGGAAAAATGCTTCACACACACACACACACACACACGCACACGCACACGCACACGCACACGCACACGCACACGCACACGCACGCGCACACGCACGCGCACACGCACACGCACGCGCACGCGCACACGCACACGCACGCGCACGCGCACACGCACACGCACACCGCCCCCCAGCCCAGTTGTCCTTCATTGAATTCAGGGCACATCTGGAGAGAATGGCATTTTATGACAGCTTTCTGCAGGCAGCCAAGCAGCAGGACTAGGACTCCAGGAAGCTGGAATGGATGCGGGGGTGGGGGTGGGGTGGGGTGGGGGGAAGGGGGGAGTCAAGGTCATGGGTTACTTGATCCCCAAATACCAATGGTTACTCTGACCTAACAGTATGTTACATGCTTTTCTGTAATTGTCCCAAGCACTCCTGAATCTGGTAAGTCTCTTTCCAGCTTGCTCAATGCCATATCAACTTGTAGAAGAAACTCCAGGACTGAAGGAGGAGGTTAATGAAAGAAACTTACATTTTAGAGGTTACTAAAATAACACTCATTGAAATATATTCCTTTTGAGTCCCCTAAAGGCATGGACTTCGCATGAGTCTGGGGCAGAGCTTGACTGGGAGAAATATTACTCCTCATTTGTATGCTGTGACGAAGTTGGCTTTGCAGACTTGCGCTGGCCACAGGCAGTGCCCGACAACTGGATCGCATTAGTATTCATGTCCCATTTCCATGGGGAATAGAAAGTAGTAGTGCACAGGAGGGCTCGGGTAATTAGAGATGAAGTATCGATCTGTGAATCAGAGCCCGCACCTGCACAGTCGCTCTGCATTAGGAACCATCAGCAGGGACCTCTCTGTGTGCAGGAAAATCACACGCTGTATTCAACACGATCCATTTTCTTTTTTAATTCAACTGTGTTTTACTAAAATTCAAGAGCTGATGGCTTTCACATACAATGATCATCATGAAACATTTTCAACAATGATAATGGAACTACCAGATTTTTTTTTTTAAATCCTTTAGAAAAAGAAACCAGCTTTCTGGGAGAAAGACAGTGATGGACCACTTCTGCATGTGACAGCTGTGTGCGTTCTCGTGGTCTTGTCTGGGTGTGTGGGGACTGAAGGGGCTCTTGGGACAAGGCAATGATTTAGATCAGAGCATTAGACATTGCTGTGAAGCCAGTCCATGCTCCCATGTGGGATATGTGTGTTTCTCCAGATTATCTGGCCCTGGGTCTGCTGCTGTCCACTGTAAAGGTGGGACAGATAGCTGTTTATACTGTGTTTTAAAAACTTATTCATTAACACAAAAAGGAATGTGCATGCTTGGCAGGGGCTGACATTGCTGTTGTGTAGGAGAGAGGACAGCTGTAGCAGCTGAAGGTTGTGGGGGACTTGGGTAAAACAGTGTCTCCTGACATAACAGCATTACTACACTCAGAATTCAGAGCAGCAAGACCTACACATGATCAAAGCAGTTAATATTCCACTATAAATGGGGAGGTGCATACGGCCCCTACCCCTAACTGAGGGGCTATTGACATGGGTGGGTGCTCAGAGAGGAAGAATCATATATTTTTAGAGTTGTGGTTCTGATAGGTTGACTATTCTCATCTGGATGAACCCCCAGCCATTCAGAAGGCACGGGACAAGGTACAGGAGAGGAAAGGCATGCTTCCTGCCTTCAATAATCTAATAAAAGGTTAAGATGCATCTATAAATATGATCTGACTCTGGCTTGTGGCCACAGGGGTGGAAGAAATTCCACATGTAGCAGCAGCTTTGGTCAAAGATGCAGACAGGGGAAGGGAGCCAGATCTCAGTGTAGCTCGGGCTCATTGCACTCTGGGAGAGCTCAGTGTCCTGCAGTGCCTGCAGGAGAAGCTTCAGACCCAGGGTGGGAACCAGATCTGACCCCACCACCATCCCGGCAGACAAGCAATTCCAAACAACAGCTTGGTTTGGAGAGAGAACTCAGTCAGTTAAGCACACGCCAGAGGACCTGGCTTCGCTGCTTAGAATCCTTGTGAAAAAGCCCAGTGTAATAATGATGCATGCTTGTAATTCCAATGCTGGGGAGTCAGAGACAGGCAGGTCTCTAAGACTCACTAGCAAAGAGCCAAGCCAACCCAGCAACTCACCAGCTGTAGGCCAAGTGAGAGACTCTGTCTCAGAACAAGATAGGCAGCTCTTACGGAATGCAACAGAGGTTGATTTCTTGCACACACACACACACACACACACACACACACACACGAGACAGAGAGAGAGAGACTGACAGCTGTAAGAGCGAGAACTACAGATCACTTGCCCTTTACATAAAATGTGGACATTGAAAATGTAATCCTTGACATTGGTTCATTATTATGGTCATTTCTTCTCAAGATAAATTATGAGTTCATTCAGTTACTCTGGCATGCTACCTGACTTTGACAAAGTAGGAATTGGGGTAATATTGCATAAATGCTGGACCTGATGGATATTTTTCAAATTACACTGGAAATGCTATTCTTTTGCTCCTTTGTTTTCCTCTTGACATCCATTTGAATTTTCAAAAGCTGGTTCTTAACATAACATTGAGAGCAGGACAAAGCACATGCTACCAAGAAACTAAGCCACAAGGCTCCCGAGTTCAGGGACAGTCTGGACTACATAACAAAACCCCATGCCGAAAAGCAGCCCTTAAGACTTTTGTCTTCATATGTTCATCATGGAAATTCTTGGACTTTAGCCCGTGTATCTTTGGGAGCTGATAGTAGGCTTACAGCGATATGAAAAATCCTGTGCTCTCCCCTGCTGGTTGCGCGCCCATTATTCACTGGAATATGAAGGAGGAAATACCTTGGAGAGCATCCCAACATTCTCGTTTGAAACTGACAATTTCCAGATGGTAGTGTACAGGTATCTGTAATAAATGGTCTGCGTTATTCTGTTATCTTGAAATACCGTGGGAAAATATATTTTACAACAATCTTAATTTTGTTAAGAGCTGATATAAAATTTTTCTACTGAAATGTCATATATTCCCTACACGTTGGCTAATAGACATGTGATAATGCTCACAAGTATATTTGATAACTGGCAAAGGGTATTGGAGACTGCTGTGATAGTGCAGGTAGACCAAGAGGCCTTGGATGATAGAGGGGAAGGGACAGGAAGTACAGCAAAGTGGGGGTTAAGGAGTGGACTAAAGTTGGAGCGATGAAGAAGAGACCCCAACCCTGAAGGATTGTAGAGTCAGGGGACTAGAGGAGGCTTCACGTGATGAAAAACATGGCGGAGCCAGACAAGCACCTATGCCTATGATGCCAGGACTTCAGCCTTGGTTTAGGAGAAAAATGAAGATGTGACAGACAATTAAGCCAGCTGGGAGAGGGCCCTGGTTACGGTGTGAGGAAGGAATTGCAGCAGCAGAGCCGGGTGCATGGCATGGGAGGCCGTGTTGGCCCTGCGGCCGCCATACTGTCTGCGGCTTTTGGCTCAACTCCAGGGATAACCACTTCTACTACTATGAGCTTGATCTTGTTAGGGACACTCAGGGATGGTTAGCAGAAGGTCAATTTTGGACACTTGGGCGTAGAAGAGGCTGAACAGTAAAAGAGAGAATAAAAAAAAGAGGACACAGGCAGCTGTTTGCAGTTTAAGCTACTTGTGAAAGGAGAGAAAAGAAAAAGTGGAAGTTTAGAGAGACTTCGCAACCTGGCCATACAGCATAATGGGAGAGCGCTTGCCTGGTGTGTACAAGGTTGTGAGTTCATTCTCCAGTACTGCAACGGCTAAGTGCTTATTTATATAAGTAAACAAATAATGCATCTGAAGAGCCTACCCGCCTTTCTCCTTCCTCTTCTCTCTTCTCCTTTCCCGCCTTTTCCCCCTTTTTTTTTTTCCTTCTTCTTCCTCCAGAGCATGACTGTTTGTCCCTTAAACACAGGTGTTGTCATTTCACCCGGGATCTTTCCCCACTGGGCAAAGAAGCTGTCTTTTGTCCGAGGGCCCCCTGCATTTCATTCGAAGGTAGTGAAGAGTGAGGTGGGGTCCGGTTTCCTGTTTGTCAGTGCTGGACATTAATGGACGCACGTGGGCTACTGTACCTCCAGCCCCTTCACTCGCTTTCTCCAAAATCTCATGCTTAGAAAATACAAATAATCGTTAAATGGACTCCAATTCCGTGGCCTCCGTAGGAGAAGCAGGTAGCTGTTTGGAGGAAGGAGGAAGGTGGGGACCTCATGCCCTAAGCTACGTCTGCTGAGACCTGTGCTGTGACAGTTCAGTGATCTTCTCCTTGGGCAGACACTTGAGTTGCTACACCGCTTAGAAAAGAAAACCATGTCAGAGAGGTTAAGTAACTTCAAGTGGTGGGGCTGGCACGCAGCCCCAGGCTGTGTGATTCTTCACCCGCCCTCACGGCTGTCAAACAGCCTCCCCTAGGAAGGAGGCCGAGGCTCGGTGTTGCGTCAAACCCTGTGATGCCAGCCTACTCTCTGATATTATACCTCTTTGCTTTCAGTTGTGGTGGGAGGATGGGAGAGAACTTTTTTTTAAAGATTGTTTTTAGCTCTAAACATGGTTGGTGTCTACTAAAAATGTATGTGCCTAGGGTTCCCAGAAATACTTTCGTGTTTTCAACCAAGAAAAGCTTTTCTTACTGTACTAGAGTCTAGAACGTGTAGAACATATATTACTTTTAATGGGAAAGGCCTGCAATCCCCCTCCCCCCACCCTGACATGCACTTAGCAAACCTGTTAGACTTGTGGTAACCTGGATGGTTGATGGCTCGCATGCTCGGGTGGCCACCGCGAGTACGGGCTGTAGTGGGCCCTTCCGCTTTGCCCTTTCCTTCCTTGGGCCTCTTGGCTGTGACGCTCTCCTCTCATCTCCACCCCGTGCTGTGCAGAGGACACCACAGCGATCCACATGGGCCTGCCTTCACGTGCACCTCTAACACCTCAGCGCTGCAAGCATGGTTTCTGAAAGTCTGTCTCCAGGACACATCAGCCCTGCTCCTTATCCATGCGGCAGATGGTGAGACTCATGGGATACATATTGAGAACTGAGCCAATTTCTAAGATAGAGAATAGGAAAAGGAAGTGGGAAACTGAGCCTTCTAGAACTTGCTTTTAAAATGAAGCAAATAAATGTCCCACCCACTACCTTGCCCCCCTGGGTTAAAGCTGACATGGGCAGGAAAAGTGAAGAGGGCATTTGAGGGAGACTGACTGTCAGTCTCATTTCCCACTTTCTTTTCCATATCTCCAGAGAGAAAGGGAGATCAGGAGACACAAATGCCAAAGGGTGTCCTGTATCCCTGGTGGAGGTCCAGCATGTAAAGTGCCTTTCACTCCACTTCTGCATCTCTATGTCTGCCCGGATCGCTGGTGGGGCTTCTGGTACTGTGCCCAACCCTCTTCCCACTCCCAATACAGACATTGGCTCATGGCCTTCCTTTGTTTTTGGCATGAGTAGCAAAGGCCCTCCAAATGTAGTGGCCTAACTCCTGAAGCCCATCTACAGCCAGCAGGTTCACCAAGAGAATTAACTCAAAGCCAAGATGAAGAATTCCTCCCCGCTCCCCACTTCATACTTACTGCTGCGGTCTGGTTGCTCTGGCTGCATTGTCTGAGTTAGCTTTTGGATTGAGTTTCCCATAAGTCTGCTAGGTCTGTGCTGATGGCAGTTACATCATACTAAAGCGTAGGCCTTCAGTTACTGTGAAAATCTCTTACAATAGTTCTACAGCTTTAAATATGATTTCTGTTTTCTCTTTTTTAAAAAAGATTTATTTATTTTATGTATATGAGTACACTGTATCTGTACAGATGGCTGTGAGCCAACATGTGGTTGCTGGGGATTGAATTCAGGACCTCTGCTCACTCCGGTTGGCTCTCCTCACTCTGGCCTACAGATTTATTTATTATTGTATCTAAGTACACTGTAGCTGTCTTCAGACACACCAGAAGAGGGTGTCAGATCTCATTATGGATGGTTGTGAGCCACCATGTGGTTGCTGGGATTTGAACTCAGGACCTTTGGAAGAGTAGTCAGTGCTCTTAACCTCTAAGCCATCTCTCCGGCCCTTCTGTTGTCTCTTGTTGCCAAACAGACTTTTATATGTGTATATATATATATATATATATATATATATATGTGTGTGTGTGTGTGTGTGTGTGTGAGTGTGTGTATGTATGAATGTGATGTGTGTGTGTATACGCGTGAAGGCATCAACAATCTTTGTCTTTTTTACCATTTAATTGATAACACACTACTTAATATAGAAGTAATTTTTATTCAGATTCCAGAATTGTGAAAATTTCTGATTACCGTGTGTGGGGATAGTGTTAGGGTGTAAGTATGTGCAGGAGCCTCAGGAAATCCTGTGGTAAGAGGAGAGGAAGTGGGGCTGTCCTCTATGTAAATGAATGAGAACTTCCTCTTAGGGGCATGTGCTTAATATGTGTTGTAACTTTTATTAAATCATAACATTTGCTATCATACATAGCAATGCTGAGCCCCCTAAGGTGAGGAGTTCAACTTGTCATGGCTATGTGTGTTTTTAGTCATAAACTTATGCATAGCAATCCAGTCTTTGTGTCTTCTACAGATAGCAGTTTTCTCCTCTTCCTCCTCCTCCTCTTCCTCTCCTCCTCATCCTCCTCTTCCTCTTCTGGGTCATCACTAACCAAAACTCTAAAACAGTATGTTTCTAGTCCAAAGTGGCCATTATATTCACATTAACTATCTCTTCTGTAGCCTTTGAGGCAGTTACATATTAATTTTATGATTTGAGGCAAGAAAAAATTTCCCTAGTGACTTTAATACGATGACATGTATTTAACCCCAACCCCTTTCCAAGCACTCATCCTTCGGAAACGTGGCTGATACCCGTGTCATCAGGTATATCATAAGGCAAGGCCCTGTTACAGTAGGGCTTCTTGGGATGTCTTGTTGCTTACATACATAATTTGCATGTAGACTTCCTCCCCTCCCCTTCATCCCTCTTTCTCTGATTCATAACTACTCTCATGTCATTAAAATGTGTATTCCTAACTTTCTTTAACTTTATGAATTGCACTTAGATTTTCTGGCAGGAAACCGGTGAGTGTGGTATAATGGAGGACCTTAGTTCTAGGGAGGCAGTTGTCAGGTCTTCTGTGCATCTGTGACCCGAATCTTTGTAGATTTGGTAGTTCTTGCCCTCTTGTGTCGGTTGACCTCTTAGATTTTGACTTCCGTTCAGGCTAGTGGTCACAGCATTGCCTCCGAAACTGCTGTACCAGCTAAGATCAAGAGCAAGACTATGACCGACTTGTACGTCTCCTGTCACAAGCAGGATGCCAGCTCAGCTCCCAGCTTACGGTCTGATCATAGCAATTAAGGTGTGTGGTCATGTTCTGAGCATAGATGCTTTATTTTCTATCTGAAAACGAAAAGGAAAAAATTTAGTAAGCCACATATTTAGTTGACGGTCTCTAAATTCTTAGCCCTTGCCTGCTAAATAAAGAGGTTGGTTGAGGCATCAGAAAGGGAAGTTTGTGAGTTGCTATTTTTTTCCCATTTAAACCTTCCCTTCCATTAGGTGCACATTAAATTTAATGAGATCTGAGCATTTGCAAATAGGTAAAATAATGGGAAGAAACAACTACATCTATTTATTCTGGAAAATCTGGCTTTTCCTTCTCTACTGGCAGTCCATTGGGAGCCACTTACATCTCTTACAGGAAGATGTGTTTCCTCCTGCTCATACCCCAGGTCTCACAAACCAGCAGACACTCTTGCTCACATGCATGGTTTTGTCGTATAAAGGTGATGAAGAGAGCCATGCTGAGAGGAAACCTAGGCACCTGTTTAATTTTGAGGCAGACTGGTGCCAGTTCATTGCTCGCAGCCATCTCTGCCCCTCACTCAGTCTACCTGTTTTGGTGTTGTATAGCTCTGTGAAGGAAGCTGGGTGATAGTATTAGCATCCCACTGGAAATGAGAGTCCTGTGCATGTGGAAAGGGTTATTGGTCATCTTGTGTTTTTGTTTTCAAAAACTATCATTAGGAGAAAGGTAATTTTTTGAAGATGGTCAAGTTCCTCTGAGGAAGAGAAACCACTGATGGTGTTTGTGAATGACTGACTTCTGATGGTATCTGTGAATGACTGTCTTCTGATGGTGTCTGTGAATGACTGGTTTCTGATGGTGTTTGTGAATGACTGACTTCTGATGGTATCTGTGAATGACTGTCTTCTGATGGTATCTGTGAATGACTGGTTTTTCAAATGAGATCTTTAAGGGACGAGATGTAAGACCAGAGTGAACCCCGGTGGCCTTGCTCTTCCCAGCGGCAGGGCTCCTTTAGTGATGGGGGCATTCTTCAGGTAGAGAGCCCTGACACAAATAACAGCTATCTTGATGGCATCAGGGGACTGTTCATAAGACGAGGGCATTTGGTGTGCAGGTGGGATTTTTTTTTTTCTCCTTGTAACATGAGATTATAGCTGGATGGCTTGTCAGCGGACTACAGCTGAAAAAAAAAAATCCCCAATGGCTTGTGCCAACAGAGCTAATGACTGTGACACTAGATTCCTGGCAATGCTAATAATGAGCCAGGACTTACAAATCCCTCTCTTAGCCCTGGGACTTGGAGAATACTTCTCTTCAGTAAATGGTTAGAAATCATCCACTGTGAGCAGCTGTCAGGCTGCTCTGGCACCGTATTGCTTGTTAGAGAGAACGGGTTCTGGAATGCATCGATGCTGACTGATCAACGGCTGTCCTGAAGACGGTCTTCCACCGTATTCATTAATGAATTTGAAAGTTGAAACTTTTGCTTTTAAAGAACTAAGCTCTCATACTTTGAGACTCGGGTATCTTTTTCCCCCCCATATATCTTAGGAATCCGAAGATATAGGTGTCTGGGAAAAGCAATTATGAATCTGCATTGTTACTACCCATATAGGACCTTATGTAAGATAATTTAGATTTTGTTTTGAGTTAATGGGATAAGGTGCAGTGAGAGTCATACATAGTTCTATACCGTTTGACAAAGCCTGTGAGCTGCATTCCATTTTAGGGGGCATGTGTTCTAATTTAAAAGCCTTTAGAAGCATTTGGGTGGGTCTTGGTAGCCATGCACACCATGAGCTTTAGCTCTAAGTTACCAGGAGAGTTTTGTGGGGAAATTTGTTTATGCCATGTCTCAAGTCCTGTTACCTGAAGATAAGTAACCAGTACTAAGGTTTTATAGGGTGTTTTCCTTTTGGAAAGCGCGAACAATGTTCTTACTATTTCAGGAACCCTGTGGTGGATGAAGTGTCTGTTAGGGAATTTGATTCACCCACGGACCTTCAGACACATGCACACAAGACTTTGAGCTAAGCCTACTCATTTTATATTGGCGATTAAGAATGGCCAGCCCACACCATGCTTAATAAGGCCAGTGTGTGCCTGGGGCCCCAAGAAGAGAGTATCCTCTTTGCTTCTAGGTTTCTTGTGAGTTTCCCTCACATCGAGGCAGATGGACCTTTACTCCTCAGACGGTCAAGGGGTTACAAAGATCCAGCGCTGCTAGAGACAGCTGCTTTCCCCACAGCTGCCATCGCTGTAAAGGCGGGAAGCAAACACTGCTTTACCTGAAGAGGTATTTTATTGTATTATCCAGAAGGAGCATAAATCTTTCCAGAAAGCTACTCTGCCCTATAAGAAACCCCACACTTTTCCGTTGCAGGCTGTGGACTCCTAAGTCTCCAGTGGGTGGTGTCAGGCAGCACAGAGACGTCAGAGATAGCCAGGCTCTCTGCTGGGTGTACATCTCAGCTGTGCTTTTTATGAGGTGACTGAGGCTGAGATGTATTAAAACTTGCTTTACTTTTCTTCACCTTGATTTCCTCACCTATTAAATTAAGTGATAATAAGGCCCACATAAAACCATTGTAAGAGCCGGGCGGTGGTGGCGCACACCTTTAATCCCAGCACTTGGGAGGCAGAGGCAGGTGGATTTCTGAGTTTGAGGCCAGCCTGGTCTACAGAGTGAGTTCCAGGACAGCCAGGACTACACAGAGAAACCCTGTCTGGAAAAACCAAAAAAACAAACAAAAAAAAAAAAAAAAGGATAAAAAATGTTTAAAAAACATTGTAAGAATTAAACAGTCTATCATTTCCACTCAGTATAAATAATAATACACATGTAACTGTGTACAGTAAGTTTTTCCTTATCAGATTCCTGAGGGATCACCGAAGTAGACTTGAAGGATACTGTGTAGGAGACTCAGGCCTCATCGCATGATGCGACAAATTCACGGCAGTTTTTAAAGAGCTATGCTGGCTGTGTTTCTGAATCTTCCTTTGTTTCAAACTGTAGGCAGTATGCTCTGAGCAAGGCTCCTGACCCTCCATAGAAAGGAAACCTCTTACTGGCACCAGGAGTCTTCTCATCTAGGAGAGACTAGATTCTCCCAATCTTGGGCATGCTTAGTTCCCTAATGGAATCTCAGGTGAGAGACAATTCAAGGATGATTGTGTAAATACCCACTGGAGTGTAAGAGCAATTTGACTTGGGGCTTGCTCAAAATTTATATATACATGGTTTTTTCACTTTATTTTTCCTCACAAATCTAAACAGGCAGATAAGAAAGTTGAAGCTCAAAAAGTCAAGTAATTCATCCAAATTATTACAGGTTTGTGGTGGTACTGTGATTTGAACTTGGGGTATCTGGTCTCTGGGCATTGCCTTTTATAGAAAGCCCCAGATTTTTACATGCAACTGACCCCATCAGAAACGCTCTTACAAATTACATAGGACATGGGTCCATCAGTTTCTGCCAGGGGTCATTTCTGCAAGGGGTCAGAGGACCTTTCCCTAAATGCCACAAAATAATAATCAGGATATTTCATATCATATTTTGTTCGTGAGAACTCCTAGAAGTTTCCCCAGTTCCTCATACCACTATGTAGATTCCTTAAACAAATCACTCCCTTTCTATAATGTCATAACCTTTCCTAGTTGTAGCTGACCACTGGAAATTACTTGTCTGTGGTTATGGTTATGGTTATGGTTATGGTTATGGTTATGGTTATGGTTATGGTAGCCCTCTCTCTCTTGCTTTTCACTACTTCTGCTTTGCCTCTGGTTTGATTTTGCATTTAGAAAACATTTTAAAATGAAGAGTATATATACATATAGGTAGTATAACTAGCATAAAAACAACGCATCTCCTTTGCTCTCTTCTATACCAATTCTTATCCATGGTATTCACACCATGTTCCAAACTCTTAGGAAAAATAAAACTAAACATACAGTAAGAAGAAAGATTTAGAATATGGTTTGATCACTGTCTGTGACTTATCCAGTACATCCATGGCAGTTACAAAGGAACCCTTTGAGAAGCTCGTGGGCTGCGGGTGGTAATGATGGTGCTGGCAGTCTTGCCTGCTGTCCATTTCCTCCTGAGGTTTCTATCTGTTTCTATACTGTATTTTCCCATCATCCCCCCCCCACCCATCTTCAGTTTGCTCCTGGATCTTTTTAAAAGAAATATTTGAGCCACTTGGGGAAAAAAAAGAATAGTTTGTTGCAATATGAAAAGAAAATACTTGCAACAGAGGCAGTTCTGAAGTCGACCATCTCTGTGGCAGAATATGTGCTTTGGATGCACCGAGCTTTGATGCTCCACCGTGGCGGCATGATCACGGGAAATGGCTAATTGTAATGGAGCAGAACAAGAAGGGTGTATTTGCGTCTGTAGGGGCTCTTGTCTGGGTGTTGGTTAGGAGCCCTCTGGGGTGCTTCCATCCTCCACAGCTCTGCAGCACCTGTGCCCTGAAAGGCCACTCGCTGACTCAAGAATAGCAAACACAGCAACCACACCCAGGACAGTGACAACACCACAGGGAACTGCCAGAAAAACCCTTTTGTTCCTTCCTATTTCCACCATTATGTCGTTCATTACCTTTCTAATGTGGCGAAAATCAGGAAATGATTTCCTTTAGAGGATAGCACTGTCTGCTAGCCTAGCAGCTGGAGAATTATGAGACGTATGTAAGGAGGGAATTATAAGTAGCTCCCCATAAAGTATAAAGTCTCCTGCTTGTAGACCAGCTATTGCTAGTTACGGGCAATGGTAGAAAGGATCCCATCAGTTCATGTTTATCCGCTCTTACTGGCAAAACTTTTCTCCCAACTTGAGAGTCACAGAGGATGCTTTACGCCCCTTGTCTTCTGCTCATATTTCCTCCCATTACTCATCTGCAGCTCAGGGGCATGTTGTTTTCCTAGAGCACGTTTCATCTTGGCACTCCCCACTCCTTGGATTTAGAGTTAGATTCTTTGTTTCATGCATCCAAAGCAGGCAGTGTAAAGTTGTCAGGAATACTTAGCTAAGACTCATCAACACCTTTGAAAACTTGAGCCGGTGCAGTGCAGTGAGCCAGATACACAGAGCAGCAAGAGACAGCATCAGTTTTAGTGTTGCCAGCCACCCGCGAGGATGCAGTGTAAGATCTGGACGAGCTGTGCTAGCTGCAGTGTGCCACACTGGCACAGTGCAGTATATAGGAAACCTCTGTTCTCTTTCGGGTTTTATGATGCTAAGAACCAGAGGATAATTTTAAACGTGTTTTTTTTTCTTTTTTTATTATTTTCTATATTCTTTGTTTACATTCCAAAGGCTTTGCCCTTTCCCAGTTCCCTCCTCACCATATGTCCCATAAGTCCTCTTCCCCCTGTCCATTCCCTAATCACCCCCCCCATTTCCCTGTTCTGTACTCTCCTACAAAAAGGGATCCAGTCTTTTCAGGACCAGGGGCCTCTCCTTCCTTTTTCTTGGGAATCTTTTGATTTGCTAATAGTGCCTTGAGTGTTCAGAGCTTCTGGGCTCATTAATATCCACTTATCATGATTGCATTTCATGTGTATTCTTTTGTGATTGGATTAACTCACTTAGGATGATATTTTCCAGAACCAACCATTTGCCTACAAATTGCATGAATTCATTATTTTTAATTGCTGAGTAGTATTCCATTGTATAAATATACCACATTTTCTGTATCCATTCCTCCTTTGAGGGACATCTGGGCTCCTTCCAGATTCTGGCTATTATAAATAAGGCTGCTATGAACATAGTGGAACATGTGTCTTTATTGCGTGCAGGGGAATCCTCTGGGTATATGCCCAGGAGTGGTATGACAGGGTCCTCTGGAAGTGTCATGCCCAATTTTCTGAGGAACCGCCAGACTGATTTCCAGAGCGGTTGTACCATCTTGCAATCCCACCAACAATGGAGGAGTGATCCTCTTTCTCCACATCCTCGCCAGCACCTGTTGTCTCTTGAGTTTTTAATCTTAGCCATTCTGACTGGTGTGAGGTGGAATCTCAGGGTTGTTTTGATTTGCTAGGCAGTGGTGGCGCACGCTTTTAATGCCAGCACTTGGGAGGCAGAGGCAGGCGGATTTCTGAGTTCAAGGCCAGCCTGGTCTTCAGAATGAGTTCCAGGACAGCCAGGGCTATACAGAGAAACCCTGTCTCGAAAAACCAAAAAAAAAAAAAAAAGCTTATGAAAATGCATTGGCTTACAGATATTGCTGTTTCTTTTAAATAAGAATATTTTGTGCTCCAATAAAACAGTTGCCAGCATATCAAGACCATTGCAATAACTGAGTTCCTGATTATAATGATTTGCAGCTGCGATCCTCAGGCCCCGGTGTATCATTCGTGACTGTCTCTATTTCTGAAAATCGTGTGCCATTTTTCATTCCTGTAAACACGAATTCTGGTTTTACAGACTGGATATACTTTTCTCTCGGTAATTTAAAACATCATCTAGGTGCAAATACAGGTTACGCACTCCGCTGCGTTGTTGTGCTAAACGATACACAGTGATTTCTAAATTTCTCATGGAGTTTTCTTTTGGCTAACACAGTCACACAAACGAGGAAAACTAGAGGCAACAGAGCACAGTGAAGAAGAGATCATGGGGGCAGACTGGTGAGGAAGCACCATGCTACGAGAGAAGTGATTACAGATAACTCCCGAGAGGCGCGCTGGCGGGCTGCTCGAGTCCTGGGGCCTTTGGAGCTGCCTCTGAAGCATGTTGTAAACATAGAATAAGACATAAGCTGCAGAGATACTCAGATATGCTGTGGAGAGCGGTCGGGCAGAGCCAGCACTGTCCAGATAGGGCTGGAGGATTGTCTGCTTCACTTGCTGCGGTGATGGAGAGAGCCTAGCATCCCGTGACAGTTAGGACTCTGGTCTCCCAGCGGTTCAGGAGGTACCTGCTTCCGTTCCCGTCTACAGGAGACTAAGACCGTCTCTGCCTGCTTAGCACTGCTTTTTCTTCCTTGGATGCCGATGCCTTTGCGCACTGGGTTTTTATTAATGCATCTATATCATCCTTCAGTGTCATACTTAAAAAATTTCCCCCAAAGGTAGAAGTGATAGTACTTTTAAAATGCGTTATTAGTTTGATGAGTGATTCAAGACTTTTAGACTCTGGCAATTTGGTATGATTAAGGGTTAGAAGGATTTTACAATCATGCAAAAGATCATAAGAAAAGTAAAAGGTAGACTAGCAGTCTAACTGCTACTGGAAGGCGGGAGTGAATGTTTAATTTAAAATTCAACGTATAGCCTGTGCATATATTTTGAAATCCCTATCAAATTAGTTTATATTAATTACTATTTATATGTGTGTTACACAGTTGACATTATATTGTATCTTTTTCATTGATTGCATGATAAGTATATCCCCATATAATAATAATACTTGAAATTATTATTTCAACAATCCCATTACAATTATGTGGATTCATCATAACTGACTTAAGTATTCTTGCAGTGTTAGAATATGCAAACTCAAAGGAAGAAAGTTTGTATCTTTCTTTAGCATTAAAATGTGCTGGGTCTATTTAGGTTCTTATGCATCTCTGACTTTGGATCCACCTTTAAAAGGTGTGATAGTGAGCACTTGGGAGGCAGAGGCAGGTGGATTTCTGAGTTCGAGGCCAGCCTGGTCTACAGAGTGAGTTCCAGGACAGCCAGGACTACACAGAGAAACCCTGTCTCAAAAAAAAAAAAAAAAAAAAAAAAAAAAAAAAAAAAAGGTGTGATAGTGCTACGTTTCAGAACCAAGTTAACAATTTCCTATTCTCTCCTAGTGTGTCCACGTGACGCACTGTTGGGCCCACTCAACTGCCAGATGAGCGGGGCAGCCATTTTGTTTCATCCTCTGAACAGTACCATGGCCCCTTGGTGCTAATTCTCCTTGGTCCTTAGTGAACAGAGGGGCCCAGCTAAAAGCCTTGCTTCATCTACAGGCAAGACCCTAGACAGCACATTAATAAAAGTAGCATACATGAACCGAGATCTAGAGAGGGGGCTCTAGAAATCTATTTAAAGGTGCGTGACACACCCCTTCTGTTCTTCCATGATCCTTCCTCACAGATGAGATGCTCTGAGGGCCGTGTTGGACTTTAGAATCCATCCTAGGAGTAGTGGGCCTGTGGCCAGGGAGAAACATGGTCTCTTGATGACCTCAAGGAACCCTCGCAGCAACCTGGAGTCACCTCTTTCACACTTGGGAAACGCCTCCCTCGTTTTAAGCCCATTGCTTTGAACTTGCTCCTTACAGCTAGTCTCTACACAGTTGCCACAATCTTTTCTATACTCCATCAGGACATAAGCAAGTCCTCGGCAGAAGTGAATAGAGAGGCAAATGCAAAGATGGTTTTTATTACTGAATGATAGTAATTCCACAAGTGTTTGTTGTCCATAAAATATGAGTTTTTTTTTTATTTTCTATATTCTATGTTTACATTCCAAAGGCTTTCCCCTTTCCCAGTTCCCACCCACCATAGTTCCCATAGTTCCTCTCCCCCCCCATCTGTTCCCCAATAATTACCCCTCCCCCCTCGGTTTCTTTACTAAACTGGATGCAATCTTTACAGGCCCAGGGTCCTCTCCTTTCTTCTTCTTGGGAATCATTTGACTTGCTATTTGTGTCTTGAGTATTTAGGGCTTCTGGGCTCATTAATATCCACTTATCAGTGATTGCATTTCATGTGCATTCTTTTGTGATTGGGTTAATTCACTCAGGATGATATTTTCCAGGTCTAACCATTTACCTACAAATTGCATGAATTCATTATTTTTAATTGCTGAGTAGTATTCCATTGTATAAATATACCACATTTTCTGTATCCATTCCTCCTTTGAGGGATATTTGGGCTGCTTCCAATTTCTGGCTATTATAAACAATGCTGCTATAAACATAGTGGAGCATGTGTCCTTATTGCATGCAGGGGAATCCTCTGGGTATATGCCCAGGAGTGGTATGCCAGGGTCCTCTGGAAGTAATATGCCCAATTTTCTGAGGAACAGCCAAACTGATTTCCAGAGCGGTTTTACCATTTTGCAATCCCACCAACAGTGGAGGAGTGTTCCTCTTTCTCCACATCCTCGCCAGCACTTGTTGTCTCTTGAGTTTTTAATCTTAGCCATTCTGACTGGTGTGAGGTGGAATCTCAGGGTTGTTTTGATTTGCATTTCCCTGATGACTAATGATGTTGAACATCTTTTAAGGTGTTTCTCGGCCATCCGAATTTCTTCTGGTGAAAATTCTTTGTTTAGCTCTGTGCTCCATTTTTTGATAGGGTTATTTGTTTCTTTGCTGTCTAACTTCTTGAGTTCTTTGTATATATTGGATATTAGCCCTCTGTCGGATGTGGAGTTGGTGAAGATCTTTTCCCACTTTGTTGGTTGCCGTTTTGTCCTTCTGACAGTGTCCTTTGCTTTGCAGAAACTTTGTAATTTTATGAGGTCCCATTTGTCGATTCTTGATCTTAGAGCATAAGCTATTGGTGTTCTGTTCAGGAACTTTTCCCCTGTGCCCAAATCCTCCAGGGTCTTCCCAAGTTTCTTTTCTAATAGTTTCAGTGTGTCTGGTTTTATGTGGAGGTCCTTGATCCACTTGGAGTTGATCTTAGTGCAAAGAGATAAGATTGGATCAATTCGCATTCTTCTGCATGTTGACTTCCAGTTGAACCAGCACCATTTGTTAAAAAGGCTATCTTTATTCCACCGGATGGTTGTGGCTCCTTTATCAAAGATCAAGTGACCATAAGTCTGTGGGTTAACCTCTGGGTCTTCAATCCTGTTCCATTGATCTGCTTGCCTGTTGCTATACCAATACCATGCAGTTTTTAACACAATTGCTCTGTAGTACTGCTAATCAGGGATATTGATTCCCCCAGAAGTCCTTTTATTGTTGAGAATAGTTTTAGCTATCCTGGGTTTTTTGTTGCTCCAGATGAATTTGAGAATTGCTTTCTAGATCTATGAAGAATTGAGTTGGGATTTTGATGGGGATCGCATTGAATCTGTATATTGCTTTTGGCAAGATGGCCATTTTTACTATATTGATCCTGCCAATCCAGGAGCAAGAAATATTTTTCCATCTTCTGAGGTCTTCTTCGATTTCTTTCTTCAAGGACTTGAAGTTCCTGTTGTACAGATCTTTCGCTTGTTTGGTTAGAGTAATGTATTTTAATTTTAGATTTCCCCATGCTCTAGTTTCTCTCTCTCTCTCTCTCTCTCTCTCTCTCTCTCTCTCTCTCTCTCTCTCTCACACACACACACACACACACACACACACACACAGAAATCAAATATGGCAGGTATTGTCAACACAACATATACCCAAACACCATCGTTTACTTATAAAAGGCCCCTTTGACATAGAAGGCATTGCCTATGTGCTGGCAAAAAGTTCCTTCCCTGAGAGACTGAATGGAACACACAGCACACTTAATGATGGGAAACATTATATCCTCTACTAACAGGTGAAATTATTCCGTACCCCTCCCCCCATAACAGCTCTGACAGCCCTTAACTGGCTCTCCCTCTCTCTGAACACTCATCACTTTCTCACATCATATCGTTTACTTTACCCGGCAGTTTATTTATTTTTTATTTTTATCTTTAATTGCTCCGGTGAGGAAGTATCTCTTGTCAGCAACATACCTACAAGTAGTGACGGTCAGGGTCACTTAAATTCTCATAGATTGTGTCACTTGCTCATGGCATAGCTGGTAACTTCAAGTCCTATAAATTGTGGCTAGGTCATCTAACTCAGAAAGTATGCCCTGTGGCAGGGCACTTGCCTACCATGCTCAAGGCTCGAGGTTGGAGTCTCAGTGCTGAGAAAAGTAGTGCACGCTGAATTCCTATGGTATATGATTTTTCAAACTGAAGGTTATTTCTGCTGACAAAGCATTGTATTAAATTAGTTATGAAATGATCTGGAAGCTCTAGGTAAATATTATTCCTTAAAATAATTTGTGTGTGTCTGTGTGTATATGTCTGTGTGTCTGTGTGTGTGTGTGTCTGTGTGTCTGAGAGGAAAATTAAACAGAAAGAAGAGAGGAGTCTCATATGCCCCTCCCAAGTCTCCCATGACTAACATTTTTTTTTTTTTTGCATTACTATGCAGTACTTTTGTTACAATTGGCAAGCCATTGTTGGAAGTATCATTAACTAAAGCTGGTAGCTTACAGTAGGACTCGCTATCGTCTTATACATTCTGTGGGCTTTTGTTACAATTGACAACCCATTATTGAAAGTATCATTAACTGAAGCCGGTAGCATGCACTAGGACTTCTATCTCCTTATGCATTCTGTGGGCTTTTTGCAAATAACAGATGACATGCTGTTACATTGCAGCATCCTACAGAATAGCCCTACGCCCAACCCTGCAAAAAAATTTCTGTCCTGGTGTGCGCGTGTAGATATAATTCTTCAACTCATTTGGACACCTACCAGAGAGCATGGCTTCTGGGTCATGTAACCATCCCTCATTGGTCTTTAGAGTGCGACCGCTGTGCTGGGAGGTACCTAACAGAGCTAGGCAGGGCCGATGCTGAAAGCTAACTTTCCCATGTTCTGCTCCCTCAGAATCTCCTGCAATTGTGTATAAATGGCCCAAGAGTGTGCACAGAGCAGGCAAGCATTGTCTCACAAGGGCTTAAAGCAATTCCCATGTTGTCAGAGCTTGAAAGCATTCATAACACATCCCATGTGTTTATAGTGTAGATGCCATGCTAATTAAAAGGTAGTTTACACAATTCAACAGCCTTTGCTAATTTTCAGCAGTAAGAGAGGATATCACAAACACTTGGCGAAAGCGTTCACACATGCCGCGGCAAGGCTTCTGTGTTTGCCACACCCGGGCTTGCCATTACTTCACTTTCTCCTTTTATAATGAGCCTGAGCCGAGCGGTATATTTCCGACTCAGGGTTTACTGTATTTAGCAAGTATGTGGTCCGTGCTATCCTCGTGGCATTTAGAAAACCTTAAAGGAAGAGGACATTGATTTCATCTGATGATGTGTGGGTCATGTGATAGCACAAAACTACCATACTTAGCCCTCTGCTGCCCTAACAAGTGTAGAGAAATCCAGCTTTAGCCTGGCCATGTGGGGGATCTCCCACGGTGCTTCTCTTCATCCAGCCCAGCTCTCTGGCCACCTCCTGAGCACTAAGACCTAAACCCTGACTCACCCCTGCTGGCTCCTGATTCTGTATTCTTGATGTGTTCTACATACAGGTTTTCAGAGATCTAAGCTAACAGCTTTCCCTTCTTCTTCTTCTGGCTAATTAGCTGTTTGTAAGGTGGTTTTCTTTTCTTTTTTTTAATTCTCCTATCATTTTCTTATCTTCTCTCTGAGGATAAAAGCTACCACTATATTATTCAACTCGGGATTGCTACTGAGCCCTTTCTGTGTCCCAGATAATAAACAGAAGAAAAAATACACAGGTGGGGAGCAGAGCGTAAGCCTCTGTTTGTGAACCAAGTCGTGGAGCACAGATCAGTTTTGCTGTGCTAGATCTGAATGCTAGATCATGAGGGCCAAAAGAAGATGGGGAGGGCAAATGGGAAATTGGAGAGAGAAGGGCGATATGTTTTTGAACTTGACATACTCTTGTAATATCTTTGAGTTTCAATGCAAAGTTCAAGTGAAAACTAGAAAACAGGTTGGGAATCCAGGCTCCCCTGCCCCCCTTTCATTCAAAACAAAGCAAAACAAAAACCCTGATAATTTCAAATCAATTATAGTAAAGCTCATGTTTCTTGGTTCACGGCTATTGCTAACCTGGTTTTCTCCTCCTGCTGGTGTCTCTTGGTATCCTTCTTTGCTAACAAGTCACTGATAAATACAAATATTCCCCAGTTCCCCCAAATAAGTTTAAAAGCAGCCCACTGCTATGCATATTTCTTCTATATGTAGCCATTTTGCTTCAGAGACCTGATTGCTAGCCACAAAACAAAGGGTTATCTGTGTGTGTCCAACTTGCAGTCCCATGACTTGGGCTCCTCGGTGTCGTTGAGGCTGTGCATGTGTGCCACCATACTGGTAAGGCATAGGTGGTGTCACCACTGCTGCTCTTGCTCCTCCTCCTCTTCGTCGTCCTCCTCCTCTTCCTCCTCCTTCTCCTCTTCCTCCTCCTCGTCTCCTAACAAGGCAGCATACATAGTCACTCCTGTGAATCATAGTCTAATTCCCCCTCTGTTCTCCATGTTTAGCTTTAATCATTCATAAATTTAAAGTCATTAGACTACACTAATTGTCCTTCACTGTACAGAGTTCAGGTAAATTGTGTTTATTACTTAGGCACCTGGGGTGCTGAAATGCTATTAAGACCTCTTTATAAACGTAAAATTCTACATATTCATTATGCCTGTGACAGATGCCGGAAACAGTATGAATGTGTTAGAGAGTCACACACTGGCATTTCTCCCTGCTTCCCGATGTCTCTTCCTGCTTCTCTCACATTTAGTCAGGATTAGGTTCTGAGCATATTACAGTCCATGAGCCAGTCTTGGTGGCCTGAACAGTAACAGGGATTTATCGTGTCAACTAAGTCCAGAATCCAATATAATGACTTCACTGTGCTACATTTGACACCAAGACTTTTTGTGTGTTCTACCACAATAGTATAGGTTTCTATTTTCTATATTATTTCCTGGTACGAAATGATTACTGAACTCTAGCCACCCCATCAAGGAAATCTCTACCACCTAAGGAATAAAAAGTAGGCAGGCATAAATTTGTTGCTAGCCAAGGAATTATTATGGTTATTATTATGAATGCCCACATACCGTCTCAACAGTAAGAACAGAGTCAAGAGGCCCTACTCCTGAAAGGGGGACAAGAGATGCCATTTTATTTTTAGACAGTATGTTCAGCTTAAAATCAGAGTTCAGTTATTAAGGATAAAAACATAACAGGCAGCTTTGCTTGGGTTAGACAACATTAGCCTCTTCCTCGTGGGCAGAATGTGCCTATTATTTGTACTGTCGAGTTTCTCTTGTCTGAGTTCCTGCAACTGTGTGGCTGCCATCCTACAAAGCATCTTCATTAGAGCAAACAGCAGAACAGCCTGCCAGGTTTCAGTTTCCCATCATGTCAGGTCCCATGAAGTGGCAGATCCATACGTCCTCAGCCGTGCTGACAGGGAGACAGGGAAGGCAGAAGAGCCAAGTCAGGGGGTAGCACACTGTTCTTGTGAGAACCCCTCGATCGCACAGTAATTCGGGTGATGTTGGCTTGAGGTCTGACATTCCCATGTATGCCTTCCTTACTCACGTGATACAGGTTAAACTGGGAGTTGGCCTCTTGACACATAGCAGAGCCTTAGACTCCCAAAGATGTAGTACAGCTATATACAGTCTGTCCAGGAATCTCAGTTGCTAAAATGGTACTCAGCTTTAGTTGGATTCATGGTCCTCATGAAGAGCAGCATTTTGCTACCCATTTCTTGGGAATAATCGCCTCTGCACTCCAGGGTTCCTGTGCTACACTGAAGTGGATCTGAAGACGTTGTCATAACAGGTCTGGCTCAGCACTTAGCATGGTTATATCAGAAGAAAGTATGTAGAGAAAAAACTCTGGTTTTTCTTTTCTTTTTTCTTTCTTTTTTTTTTTTCCAGAGTCAAAGATGAGAAGGACTAGTCACATGGCTGAATATGTTGAGAAGTCAGGTATTCTTCAAACAGTGCCTTCAGTGTAGAGCAGCAATTTCTCCACCTAATTCATTTTCACACCTAATTCATTTTCACATCACCCTCTTCACTACCGTCTTCTCTTATCAAAATGCGTTGTGACTGGAGTCACGTGGGGAACACAGCCAATGACGTGCATTCCTAGACAGTTTGTGCTTTTAAAACTCTTGCCTCTTGACATACTCAATTTCATAAGCCTTCTTACGATATCTTCATGGCTGCTTTTAGAGAGTAGGAAATGAAGATGAGCAGATCGCTGTCTGCTGAGGCTGACCCGGTGTCAGGTGGCTTGCCTGTAGATACCTTTGTGTTGTCATTTCTGCTTTTCTCTTTTATTCCCTTTCTTTTCTGGAGAATGCCAGTCCTGACAAAAGCCTGAGTTCTAGTCCCCGCCACTAGGAAGGTCTCCTTGCTCCCATCTAAGTGTAAATGTTCTTTCCGGGAACCGTAATGCAAAGAACAAAGATCACACATCCAAGGATACAGCTCCCTGTCACAAGATGCACACAGATTTGTAAAGTTTGTGCTAATTTCAAGCAAAACTTCAGCCCGGGGAGATAGCTCAGTCATTTAAGTACTTGTTGCTGCACAAGGATATGAACCTGAGTCTGGATCCCCAATATTCACATAAAAGCTCAACATGGCAGCTCTGGCCTGTGATGATGTGAGCACTAAGGAGACAGAGAAACAAAGAGTCTAGGTTGGTGGGTGCCAAGTTCAGCAGAAAATTCTGTTTCCAAATGCTAAGATGAAGACCAACAGAGGAAGGCGAGAATGTTAACCTGTGACTGCTGCGTGAAGATACACGCATGAGCACATACACACACTCCTTCTCTAAATAAATGAAAGCAAAAAAAGTTCCATTTTGTCAGCCTTTTCTCTTGCTTGCCTCCGCCGCCGCCTCTGCCTGGATGGCTCACTGTATTTGCATACTCTACTTGTCTAGTTGCTGTGACAAACTGCCTTGACAAAAGCAGGACAAAGGATTGTCACACGGTTTCACAGTCTAGCCTGTCCTGGAAAAGAGGAAGCCTGGCATTAGAAACTGGAGGTGGTTGGTCACGTTGTATCCACATTGTATTCACCGTCAGGAGGCCGTGGAAAGTTGACCGCTAGCATCAGCGAGCTTGCTTCTTTATATTTCTTCCAGCTCTCAGCTCCTGGGATGGTATTGCCTGCAGTGAAGTGAATCTTCCCACCTCAGCTCACCAGGCTTATATGTAGTGAGAATTTTGGTTTCTTTAAAAATGCAGATTAAAACAATGGGTTTTCATTTTAATCCCACATGTGGGATCTGGGTGGCTTCAGATTGTCCACAGCAGCTGACTATTATAGTGCTCTAGCAGCGCATGGTTTTGCCAGCAGCAGATTGTGTGTGTAATTGTGTGGCGTTTGGAATTCTGGGCGCTTCCCCCAGGGTATATAAATGCTATGACCCCGAGATATATAAATGCTGTTGGTGGATTGTTGGTTGGTTGTTTGTCCATTATGGTTTGTTATGTAGTCTTGTACAAAGAAAAGAGAAGAAGAAAGTAGATATCCTGATGTCGAAGATGAAACTTGCCCCTAGGAACTCAGTGCCCCTAATCAACAGGAAATAGTCTAATGAGAACATCTCCCTCTTCCCCCTCTTTTTTTTCTCTCCTGTTTAGTGTTAGGGGGTTCAAAGGGAAGAAATGGGGTGGAAGAAAAAAGAACCCACAAAGTAGCAAAAGCCTGGCGGCTACAGGCTAAAGCCTGTCAGTATTAACTGGCACACAAATAAAGGTAGAAACAAAACAACAACAAAAATATGGGGGGGTTATGGCAGTGAATACATAAAATTGAAAGTAGTGAGTCCCTCCATGACTCCAAGGCTGTCTGTCATTCACAAAGTGGTCCTGGCTGTTCCAGTGACGACCCCTCCCATGCACTCCTTCCCCTGTTTCCTATCTTCAGATACCATTGTGATAACCTCTGTGGAGTTTTGTTTATTTGGTGCCTGCAGACTCTTTCCCCCACTGGAACATCCCATTTCTGTTGCCTGCATCCCTGTACCCTCAGCACCTGGAACCTGCGAAGCCCAGAGCAGGTGCTGGAGGAGGGAATTTTATTGCATGAATACCTGGGAACACTTCAGAAATGTAATCATGCCAGGATGGAGTTTGATTGTTTCTTGTGCAGTTTGTTAAAGTGCTGCCATTTAAACAGATATAATCAAACTGAAAAGGGAAATAAAAGCCCGTGGTACAGCTGGCCTGCTCGCTCCATCTTGTTAGTGTTGGTGCTTGTCACAGCTGCCAAATTTTCCTATATTTAGATAGTTGTTTTATTTCGTCCTGTTTAGACTAACTGTAATTTTCCTCTCCTTGGGCATCCTCTTTGTTTTTCCAAGGACGGAATTACACGAACCCCACTATAAAACCAATTGATGGTACAATGATTAGATTTACTCCCATCTTAGCTTAAGTTTTGGTCATAGAAGTTGAGCTGGTGCATGCATGGAATGCCCCCCCCCCCACACACACACACACGCACACACACACTAGTGTTCTTGGTACCAGAAGAAACTCTGCACACTACCAAAGGAGAAATAGAAACACCAACCCAACTACAAACTTTTCTGTCTATAGTGATGGCCTGCCCACAAGCTATGCTAGTACAGTGGAAACACAAAGCCTGTGGGAGTAATAAACCAATCCCTGATAACTTATGGCCCACTCCATAAGATGGAATCCATACCTGACAATGCTGGGTTGATCAACAACCTGAGACCAGATAGCCCAAAGACTAAGGTAAAACCAACTGCCACCCTCCTACTAAAGGAACATAGCAATAAAACGACTCCTAGTGACATTCGGCTATACTCATAGAGACCACAGCCAGATAATTTACACAGAATGAGAGAGCCCTTGGAACACTCAGCCCAAAAGGGGATGTCCCCATCAAATCCTTCCCCTCGGGGCTCAGGGAACTCAGCAGAAGAGGAGGCAGAGCCAGGGAGAATGGGGACACCAATGAGACAAGGTGCTCTAGCGCAACAGGACTCACAGAGACTAGGGCAGCATACGCGGGGTCTGCATGAGTCTGCTGCAGATGGGGTCCTAGAGCTGAACGGAGACGTGGGCATGTGCTGTATCCATAACCCAGGGGTTATCTCCAAATGGTAACTGCTAGCAAATGAAGATTTGCTTTTCTCCAATAGTCTCTCAGTGGCAAAATAAACTGCTCTAAAGGGTCTATGGCCTGCCCTCCCATCAACGGCCAACAGAAAATGAATGCAATGGCACCTTTGGAGGTTCCTCTTCTTACAAGCTTATGCCAGGGCTTTTTATTTCTTTCTTTTTAACTTCTATCTCTTTTTGTGTTTTGTTGTTGTTGCTGTTGTTTTTAGAACATCCTGATTGCAGTTTACCCTTCCTCCCTTCCTTTCCTAGATCCATACTTCTCTCTTCCCTTCAGAAAAGAGCAGGCCTCCCGGGAATATCCATGAAACACAGCATAACAAGATACAATAAGACTAGGCACAAACCCTCATATCAAGTCTGGGTGAGACAACCCAATAAGGAAAAGGGACCCAAGAGATACCCCACTCACACTGTTGGGGGTCCCACAAAAACACCCAGCTAACAGCCATATTGTATATACAGAAGACCTAGTGCAAACCCATGAGGCAACGCGATTGCCTCTAAGTCTCTGGGAGTCCCTGTGAGCCCTGCTTAGTTGATTCTGTGGGCTTTGTTCTCCTGGTGTCTTTGGCCCCTTTGGCTCCTACTTTTCTTATTTTTTATATTCCCTCCCTCTCTTCCTCCTTCCCTCCCTCCTTTCATTCCTCCTTGTTGCTTTCCTTCCCACCTCCTCTCCCTTCCCCTATCCCCCCTCTTTAACCCTACAGGTTTTTTGCTTCTAGTTTTGTGTTTTTATGGATTTCTGATTGTGTGAGTGAGTGGGTCTGTCTTGTGCCTTTTCTTGTGCTCTTTCCTTCTGCTTGTTCGTTTTGTCATTTGTGTGTGTGTGTGCGTTTATATCATTATATTATATATTATATCATATATCATATATTATTCCTTAGAAACTTGTTTGTTTTCTAATGAGAGATGAGCGAATTAGGTGGATGAGAGGAGAATCAGGATGGTATTGGGAGGAGTAGACTGAAGGGAAAACATAATCAGGATATATATTATATGAAAAAATTATTTTCAATAAAAATATAAAATAAAAATAAATATTACATATTGATTATCCCTATGGAGTTAGAAGTATTGTCTTGGAATAAAAATCCCTCTATGAAATTTTAGATACTAAGTAAAAATCTAGGATAGCATTGTCATTTGACTCTGCAATGCATTTCTAAAGCAGAAATTGCCTGGTAGCCCAAAACGAGTTTTCTAGATAATACTTCCTGATGATAACAGAATAATGTGTTGTCTCAGGTCATTTGCTAAAGCTGTTTACATTGGAGCCTGTAAAATGTCATTTCCCTTTTAAAGGTTACTTCATGTATGTAATGAGCCATGCATGGCACTTTGAGTGTAGAATGAAGCCATGGAGCCATTTGTATACTTTAGCCTGGTGCCTGATAACTCCAGCCTGGTTCAGTTTCATGAACTCTCCAAGCATTGCCAGTGTTTGCTACAATAATAGCCCTGCTTCTCACTTGTTTGTACAAGGAAGTTCTGTAATTGATAGTGTGTATGCCTGGAAACCAGGCATCTGACATAGCAGTAAGTGCAGCTCCAGGGGAGAGTATAAGCTGGATGACAAGAAAGCAAATATCAATAGGTTCGTATTATGGAGAGCAAACTCAGAAGTACACTAGGCATAAACAAAACAAAGAAGCATTTGAACCCCAGAGGGAATATTCCACCTGCATGGATATAGTCTGCTCAGTGAGATGGTGCGAATGGTTGCCACTCTTTTTGTTTATTTCCCAGTAAATAGAATGATAATGTGAGATAGCCCATTTTAATATCATGCCGGTTTCATTAATCACCCGTCCATTCTGTCTCATTAATTTTAATAGCTCTTTACACTCATTGATGCTTTATCGCGCATTCAGAAACGCTCGACTGTATTCTGAGTCCAGCCCCCTTGACGTCATTCAGCTGCATCAGTCTGTCCTACTTGTACCTTGCATCCCTTCCATTTAAAAACTCATTACACATTTGTGGGAGCTCAGACACTATGAAAGGAGGGAGACATGCGAGATTAAGATCCAGAAATGATGATCAAAACTTAGCTTTTTGGTGATCAATTCTTTGTAATTAAGTTGGCAGTTCATAAAATAATTTCCCTATTCTAGTTAGGAGATACATAGAATGTGAGGACTTATCACTCATTTAATGGACAGAGGTTGACCAGTTGTCCTTTTAGTACTGATTCATAATAAAAATGATTTGTAGTCCTTTGATTAATTTTAATATATGGAAGTGCCTGTAAGGAAAGGAAGGTAATTATTTTCCTAAATTAAAATGGCAAATTTTCATCACAATTTAAAAATTTTTAAATCTTTAATAATAAGCATAATATGGGCTAAGAGCTTCACAGATAGAAGATGCATTGAGAATTAGTTATGCCTTTATGGCTTTTTTTTCTCAAATATGGCAAAATTAGACCAAATGGGCTTTTTATTGTCTTGGTTACTAAGAAGTCTCTGTTGTGTTCAATAAAGGTGACAACTTTGTACTTCAGGACCTCCTCATTCCAGTAGATAAGCAGGCCCCTCCAAAAAGAACACAGCTCTTCCTAGATGAGAGGTTTCCTTTGGTGGGGACAGAGTTGGCAGTGTGGCCTAAGTATAGCAAAACAGGTTTGTCTTTTGGAAGGAAAAAGGAGATGTGTTGTAAGACTCCTCTAGTCTTAACTTACCGGAGACCCCCGAGTGGACCATGCAGAGCTGGAAATCGATGCAAAATGCAAGAGGAATCTTATTTAATATTCAGCATGCTAAGGTTGCCTTACACATGGGGAGAGAACAACACACGCTGGGCTGTGTGGGCCTTTATACAGTCCTCAGGACAGCCACCATTAGGCACAGTGTGATTGGCAGAACAGTGTTACCTTTAAACTAATTGGTTGTTGGGATGAGGTAGGTGGTCAGCTGATCTCTGGAATAACTCTGGGCCTTCCTGTGGTCTGAGGAATGTAATTTAGCCTCTCCTTTCTAGGAGGGGGAACACTTGCCCTTCTGGGAGGGGCAAGTGTTCCATGACCTTTTCAGAGTTCTTAAGTTAATCCTTCCAGTGTCAGGACACGGTCCAAGAATGGAGTTGTGTGAGAGTTCTGAATGCTTGTGAGAAAACACCAAGAAATTAAGAGTCTTGTGATCTGTTTCTTTAAAACACAGATTGTTCTTAGAATGTGTTTTTGTGTTCCTCCAGGTGTATCAGATAGGAGTGCGTTTTCTTCAACTGTTATTATTCATGTGCCTCTGTGGAAAAACATGGTATTGCTATGTGTGGCTTGTCCTTATACTCATACACTTCACTCAGGTGATTCTTCTTAACTCTCAGAGTATAAATTGTCAGATGCTCTGAATAAAGTTGGTTATTGCATGAGACTTTAGTCTGCTTCATGTTTAGGCCCCACTCTCCCAGATTCATGGTTGCTAACTAGAGTAGTAAACAGAGGTGGAAAAGGGGTATTGAAATACAGGGTCAGATAAAAATGTTAGGAATGTCTGGAGTCACTCCTTGCCTCACACAAGAGCAGCCTGATGGGTGAATTGACTGACAGTGTCATCAGCTGGCTAAGGCCAGGCAGAACCCCAAGAGTAGGACTTCATTATCTTTCTGGTCTTCTTCTTTACCATGTGTGCCAAAACCCAAAACAACAGCTCGTCCTAGAAGCTAGAAGGCCACACAGAGATGCAAGCATAAGGAGCGGCCATCTACCCCTCTACTTTCACATTCCTTTGCCTTCATCATATTGTCTGCTCATATAAATTAACACTGTACACCCTGCTCATTTGGACTTTGATTCCCTGTATCTCTCTCAAATAATGACATCACGATACAACTGTCTCTTAATGTCTACTCATATAAAATACACTCCTATCATGGCCAGTATGGCCATTTCTAGGCAGAGATTGGTTGATAGTTTCTACTAGGATATGAATTAAGGCAATACAGAACTTTATTCTTAATAGGTTTGAATCCATGACTCATGTCATTTGACATAGTACTTGTTGACTCCCAGTAATGGTATCCAGATGTGATAACAAACTAGCTTTTTTTTATTTTTGGTTTTTTCGAGACAAGGTTTCTCTGTATAGCCCTGGCTGTCCTGGAACTCACTCTGTAGACCAGGCTGGCCTCGAACTCAGAAATCCGCCTGCCTCTGCCTCCCAAGTGCTGGGATTACAGGCGTGCGCCACCACCGAACCGCCCAGCACAAACTAGCATTTTTAAAAAGCAAGTGAAATTTCATGTGTGGCAAGTCAAGCTTAGAGTGCTCTATATTTTGAAGAAAATGGAAGAAACAGATTTCTGTTCCCTTTTAATTCAGTCTCTTTAAAGTGTTAAGAGGTTGATTTCTCCAATATTGCTTCACAGAAGTCAGAGACCTTGAGCCAGGCTCACTGCAGTGGTCATTTGCAAGTGACAGTGTGTAGAGGGGTATAATGTGGCTCACACTGTGACGTGCTACAGCTTCCAGCTTCCAGGACAATGCTTTGTTTTGTATTGTTTTTTGTTTGTGTGGTGTTTTTATTTTCTTTTTGGGGGGGTGGGGGAGTGCGGGGGCAGCATTGCCAGGGCAGAGAGGAGATGCAAAAGGACTGAGATGAGTGGGACTGGGTTGCATGATATGAAACTTAGAAAGGATCAATAAATAGTAAAAGTAAAAATAAAACAGTAGCAAAGATACAAGAGAAGGTGGTTTTTACTTATGTAGGATTTAGCCCAAGGTGAATATGTAAAGAAAAACAATAATTGTTTAAAAAAAAAAAATCTTGATGGTCATTTAGGCCTTAGGCCACAAAGGCGGCTTCTTGTTCTCTCCTACAGCTAAAGATCATCTGATTGTAATTTGAATTATGACCTCAACAAAAAGAGTCTTCCTCCACTTAACCTGATTGATTTGAGTCTTTTGTTTGAGAAGGTTGGGGGAGGGTTACATCAAGCTGAATACCCAATACTATTAATGAGACCATACATATGGTGAATGAGATTTATTTGAATAGCTCAGGGGTCTCTTTTGTTGTGAACAAGGGCTCTTGCAGATGGGATATCTCTGTCACCAGGTGTGCCTTACATGGTTGGATAAGAGTTGCAAGGAAATCCACCAGCACAATGGCTTGAAAAACAAAGATATGCATGTATAGCTTGTGTAAAAATCCCATAGGAGTAGCCTGGGACATCTCTGTCTCCCACGGTTGTCAGAGGCTTAAGTTCTTCTCTATTTGTTGTCTTGCTAGTCTCAAGGGAGTAGATGGCAAACGCCCAGGTTTGGAACCCTTATATTTAACAACATCAAACAATTATTTAGAATCTTAAAGAAACGTCTTTGTTTTATCGACACTATACACTGTAATATCTATTAACATTTGATTATTGGAAATTAAGACTGAAGGATTTTTGTAAACTTTTTTAAATTAAAAAAAATCTTTAAAATTAACAAAAGTAGGCCGGGCGGTGGTGTGCACACCTGTAATCCCATCACTCTGGGAGGCAGAGGCAGGTGGATTTCTGAGTTTGAGGCCAGCCTGGTCTACAGAGTGAGTTCCAGGACAGCCAGGGCTATACAGAGAAACCCAGTCTCGAAAAAACAAATCCAAAAACACAAAAAACAAAACAAAAAAAAATTAACAAAAGTAAATCCTTTACATTTAAGGTAAATGACATTCTAAACAACAACAACAAAAAACTTTTCTAAAATTAAAATATGGGATTGTTTTGTGATGTTCTTCTTTAGTACAGATCAGCTAGATTGTTCCTACAGTCTGTTGTGATATGTTGTGTTGGTTGAAGAAATTTAAATGAAATCTAGACTCCCAAGATGCAATAATTTAGAAAAGTAGAAAAATGTTGGTGTGTCTATCGGGGGATCCAAAATAGAATTTCTCTTCTTCCTGTGAAATATTTATTTGATTTGAAAGTATTGTGCAAGAAAACTTACTCATACAACTAGGACATGGTTGAGGGAGGCTCGAATTGGGATCCTGTCGCTTGGGTCTGTTTCTTTATCGCTTTTGTGAGGTTTCCCATGGCATCCCACACAGCACCACTTGTATCACAATTGTGCCTGGCAGCAGGAAGGGGTCTCTTAATATCAATTAATTTTTCACCTGCTCTTCCTGCTGGCTCGCATGGCTGTCACTGAGGAGCAATGGCTCAGAGCTGGCTGTTTCTCTACGCTTAGCAGCTCTCAGAGTAACTGCCGGTGAGACAGCCAACACCAGAGAACCCGACAAACAAAACATGTATTAGAGACAGTGTTTAGTGAGTGTTAAACTTTTCAAACTTGAGTTTAGTAGATGGAAAGCTCTCCAAAGGGCCACAGGAAGCAGTTTCTGGAGGCAGAAAGCCAAGACACAAGAGCCAAACAATGGGGATCTGTGGGTAAGACAAAGAGGTAAGTAGTGGCCAGACTGTTCATAGCAAGGAACATGGCCTGGAGCAGTCAGGAGACAAATGAAGAGTAGACTTTCTTGCACAGTCACAGTGGACCGCCGAGCCAGCAACAGTCTATAGTGGCAAGAGGAATACTCTACTGTATTCTATATAGAAATGAGGACAGAGTGCTAGGTTTTCCCTCTCTGGAGAGTCAAGCATGGAAATGGGTGAATAGCATCAATGTTGGAGCTATGATCCATCTTCCTAAGACAAGGAAATGTTTTTTATTTTCTCTGGAAATTCCCCTCCCCCATCTAGTGACTCTGGTCCACATGTCTACTGCTTCCTACCAAACAGCGCTTTCCAGTAGAGTTTCCCCTCCCCCTCCCACTACAGCCTCCAAGGCTAGGTTTCGTATGTGCTGCTTTCTTGCATCTTGTGTTTATAGCTGCTATAGTCTATAAAGTACTTGCTTTGGTTGTCTGGGAGATGGCAAGACTTCCCCAAAGATAGAGAACTTGTCTATGGTGTCTTGATGCCTGCCAAGGTGACTAATTCATGCTAGCTATTCAGCATGAAAAATTGCATGAATACAGAGGAGTCTGTGGACTCCTCTGTTGATGGTTTAAGAGTCAGGAAGAAGTTGCTGAGGAATCTCTGGGCACAAGAATGAATGTAAGGCTTTGTGTTAAATTACTTGCTCATATTAGTCTCCCATTCTGCAAATTCAGTATTAAATTATTAATAACATGCTTATACTTGAAATAGCCCTATAAGCACGGAAGAGCTCCAAAGGCCGCTGTTTCCTGTGCTAGCTTTAAATTTAAAGCTAATTATGATTATTGGATAATTTGAAAGTGGCAGTATATTATTAATCTCTTAATGCTGCTCATAAATATAGAGCAAGTGTCTTTTAAAACACCATTTGAAACTTCATAGGCTAGACCTACTCTATCTGAACAAAACTTGTTCACCACAGAAAATGGCTAGATATGATAACTTGTATAATTTAATGTTGATATACAAACAAAAAAGATCATCTGAGAAAATCACTTCTCAGAGATAACTAGTAAGCAGCTAGTTGTTAGGGTGTGTGTGTGTGTGTGTGTGTGTGTGTGTGTGTGTGTGTGTAATGTAGTTCTCTCTCCATCTCCACAGTTACTATAGTCAGGGATTCAACCAACTATTAATAAAAATAATGCAGACAAATTGCACATGTACTGAGCATCTACAGTCTTTAAAACACTAGACTGTAACACTTTTCACTGAGTATTTTCATTGCATTAGATATTATGTTTAGTCTTGAGAGACTATAAACTCTGTGGGAATATACATAATCGTATGTAAGCAAGCAAATGCTACCCCAGTTTATATAAAGGTCTGAGCATCTGCAGATGCCAGTATCCTCAAGGGGTCATGGATCAACTCTTTGTAGATATTGAGCAAATAGAGAATATGCTCTACCTCTTAAACATGTATATTCTCCTTGTGATCTGATTTTCAAATAAATATACCTGTTATATTAGTTCTCCTTGGCCCCCATGATGCTAGCACATCTGGGATAAACAGTACCATGCATCTTGATGTATTCCACATGATATCCCAGCTGCACCGCCCCCGCCCCTCTACTTTCTCCAGAGCTGTGCAGATCAGCTAGGCTCAGGAAGGTACAAGCTAGAAAAATGGAGAGATGAACCCTGCAGCTTTCAGCCAGTGTAGGAGGAAAGGGATGAGCACATCACAAGTGTTCTACGTTGGAACTGCTGTGGACGCCTGAGAGCTGCAGGAACTTTCCAGTAGATCCAGATGCTGCCACCTGCAGCAGTAATTGGCTCCCATCCACAAACCGTGTCCATGTCCTCCCTCATCTGACTTGCTTTCTCCTCAGCAGGCTGGATCCAGTTCTTCATCCCAGCATCTGCTTTTAAAGGAGGCCAAACTCAGAGAATATCAACCTCGTATTGCTGATAATTACGTTTATTCCAATCTTTTGTTAGAAAAAGAACTGTAATAAATATTTATGTACCAAACACCTTTACAAAAAGGCCTGGTGCTTTTTGGTTTTGTTTTTAGTATATAATAAATATAATAAACACTGGGTCAAGGACGTGCACATTTTAAAGGCGCTTGATACATGTTTGCAGAATATTGCTTTCTTTTGGCATTGATGATCCCTGGTATTAACCTTGTTAAATATGTTCCAGGCACTGCAATAAAATAATAATTCTGTCCAGTTTTGTTCTCTAATTTCTAATATTGAACAATAAACATTTTATTTAAACGTTGCATGTTTGTATCTTCGCTCCACTTTTTCATGTATGTTTACGCATCTTAGTGTAGGATCCCTTTACATGTTAGAGCCATCGGGCCTTGGTTACATAGGACCGATGCTTCTAATAGCCATTCTTGTTGGCTTCATTCTCAAATTCCTTTCCTCGCTGCTCAGCTGCCGTCCCTTCTGTTGACCCACTCACTGTTTTCTCCTCTCTCTAGATCAGAAGTTCTCAACCTGTGGGTTTCGCCACCTTTGGGGACCAAATGACCCTTTCACAGGGGTCGCCTAAGACCATCTGCATATCAGATGTTTACCTTACGATTCATCACAGTAGCAAAATTAAAGTTATGAAGTAGCCATGAAAATAACTGTATGGTTGGGGGTCACCACAACACAAGGAACTGTATTAAAGGGTCGCAGCATTAGGAAGGCTGAGAACAACTGTTCTGGCTCCTTCATATTCTTTCTCCTTTGTCTGGCCTGTTTATGTCTGATGCTTCTTCTAAACATGCAACTGAGTAGTGCATCTCGATTCTTGCTGATTATTTCTGTAGAGAAATGTCCATCCGCACTGATGGAGATGACCGGTTGTGCTGATTTTTGGGCATAGTTAGCATGTCCTATGACTTAGGTGTGTGGGAGACCTCCGGTTGAACTGAGGCAGAAAACCTGAGGTCTCCTGGCAGAAAGGGATGCCACGCAGGTTTCCTCATCTTTATTTCTCTGATGAAACCTTCATAGAGGCCCCTGTGGCCTCCATAGAGGGCCTGTGGCCTCAGGGCCAGGGCCAGTCTAGGGAATCTTCTACTTTTGTGTGTTTGGCAGATCTTCAGATTACTTTCAAAATTGATTGCAAAATGTGCTGAAGGCACACACAAGAAGAGCAAGATCCCTTTTAAAGTCCAATCAATATGAAAGGCATATGCTTTCACAGGATCAAGTCCAAATTACATCTTCACATCACAAGAACTTTCAAAGCTAATACAGATGCCATGAGCCTCCAGGGAGAGGCTCACTTTGCTTTGTAGCTTTATAATTGTGCATCTCCAGGCCCCGGGGGAAAAAAAAAGAAAAGGATGCTTCTTACGTTCTGCATAGTGTTCCGGGCTACTCACTACTGACAAAGCATAATCTTTATGATGAAAGATAATTAAATGCAGTCTATTTGCATCGTTTTTGAAATATGAAATGTATCTTTTCATTCTGTTTTGAATTGTAATAAACTCTATAGATTGTTTTCCCGAACTGATACGACTTATAATAAAGTGTACATCTGAGTGCGTATGATTTTTCAGTATTTATGTAATGTAGATGTTAAACATCATACATACATACATACATACATACATATACATACATACATACATACATGCATGCATACATATGCATGCATACATACAGGTGAAAGGTGGTGCTAATGAGAAGCTCAGCAGTATGACTGTGCGCCAGGGTTAGGTATAACTTCTCAACACTGAGGTGAGATGTCACAGAGGGTGACTGACCCCATTCTCCTGTGTCAAGGAAACATGCTAGGCTTTCACAGAAAAACACAGTATGTGGGACTTATAGATTGAATTCAGCGTGAACAAAGAGTGATTTTTCTAATGTGAGTTCACTGCCAATGTGGAAGCATATTTATTATGCCTGGTTTTTGTTTTGTTTTGTTTTTTTACAGTAAATCCTGGATATAACCAAAAGGTATAAGGTTGAAACATGGCTTGATGGGAGTGTTTTCAGGGTAGTTTCAGCTAAAGCAGTTTTGTAAAAGGATTGTGTGTGCATGTGTGTGTGTGTGTGTGTGTATGAGTGAGGTGTGTGTGAGTGTGGTGTGTGTCATTACTAATACACATTAACTTAACTCAGGGAGTAAATATGATTTTAGCTTCCCATACATATTCCACAGAACCACACATCTGTTGCTTAGGCTGTACAGCAGCAGTGTACTTAGGCTGTCCTTCTTTAGTCACGTGACAGCCAGAAGGGAGTTTTGGGGTTTTCTCATTTTGACACAGGGTCTCATGGAACTCACTATGGAGTTCTGACTGTCCTGGAGTTCACTGTGTGGATCAGGCTGGTTGAGGACTCGGGTTCCACCCGCTACACACACACACACACACACACACACACACACCCCTCTGCCTCTGAAGTTCAGGTACCACCATGCCTGAAACAAAAGGGAGTTTTGATAGAGATAGGAAACTGAAACTTTGTCTCTAAAATGCTAACTTTTGGTATAGACCACTTACCTTTCACATCTTTGATAAAACAACACAAAAATTGATGTTCTCTTTTTAATTTTGAAAGAAACTACCATTCCCTGAGCTTTGGCACTCACATATGTATGAATGTATGTATGTTTAAATGCATATGTATGCATGATTATATTTTTATTTAATCATTAAGCCCTTGCCTGGTAAACCGTATACTATTTATACAGTTTCTCTGACTGTTTAACACCTCTTATCTCTTTAGCCTAAACTGACACAGTTATTTCAGATGGTAAAGTGATCAGACCTTATCTATTTTTATGTTAGATTCATGATGGGGTCTCTATATGGCAGATAATACAAAGACACATGATATTACTTACTCTTTAAATAAAAGTTAAAAAAAAATAATTATCACTCATGTTGTTATATATGGTCTCTATATAAATGAAGGCTTCAGGGTAAGCCCCAGCTGTGCCCAAGGCTCCATCCTGCCGCTGGGATTGGGTTTGTTGGGAGTGAACAGAGCCACAGATGCCTCCTCTGGGCCTCTGTATTATTTATTGATGGATGGGCTTGCTGTTCAGTCGGTGTCTGCGAGCAGATGTGCATAATGTAATGAAAAATCCCATTGTACTTTGTGGTTTAGATTGAGGGTGTTAAAGGTAGTTTTTCATCTACTATAATGCAACCTTAGTCTTAATAAGATACTTTGTAAGTCAGCTTAAAATGAAATCCGTTGATTTGTAATTTAGTAGCTGGTAAACATCATTTGGGAAGTGTGGTCTTATAATGCTGTGTTAGCTTAGACTGCTGTAACAAAATACACTGGCTGGCTGAAATGTATCCCTTACTGCCCTGGAGGCAGCAAGCTCCTAATGAATGTCTGGCAGGCAGTACCGTCTGGTGAGGGCCCACTTCCCTCACCAGACCGTTTGCAGATGGCCACCTTTTACTGAATTCTCCACATGCTCTCTGTTCTGAGCATGTGCGTGGGAGAGGAAGGACGAAATATAAAGGATCTGTCTCCAATACAGGGATGTTGGGTCTTAAAATATCAGCACATCAGTGCAGGATGAAAACACAAAACACTTTGTGATACACTTTTAAAAATTAAAATTCACTAGCTGTTGGCCAATACAAATATGGAGACAGGAAGACCATGTATCTCACTGGTGACTCATAACAGAACCCTCAGTGTAGAAGGCCTAAGAATTTCTGTAGATTAAGCAACATTTGGGAGATCTTTTCAGTGTAACAGCACTCAATGTTATTAGGTAATAACCACTTACACAAAAAACGTGGAATACATTCTCAGTGTCTGCCCAGTACTATAATTGCCCATTCTTTATACACCCAGAGTACCTGGGGGTGGGGGTGGGGGTGGGGGTGGAGCACTCGGAAGGACAGACAGTACATGGGCCTGCTTAGCTGAGTTTGCAGCTCACTCTTCTGTACCGACCAGCTAGGTACCTCCCCTTTTATTACTGTACCCCGCCAAAGTGGGCTCTGGAATGACACTTTGGTGCTTATACTAAACTGTGGGCTGTGCCAGTGTGTGTGTGTTTGGGGTGTGTATGTGTCTCACAGTAGCTCAGATAGGGGGGACATGATAGGAATTGCCTTATACAGTCAACACAGGTAAGCACACAAGGACTGGCACGGAGCCCCCACACCAGTCTCAACAGGGCACCCATCTCAAAGCCAAAGGTCCTGCTGCTCAGTGTCTCCTTCCAGTGGCCATGAAGGAGTGTGACAGATTTACTCCCCAGTCACTGTTAGGAGAAGCATCCGGATGCGACTCACTTAAGCTCTGCCCCCCCCCCAGCCCTTCCGCCAGAGGCTAGCTGTACGGGGGCTATTTTAAGAGAGGTCGGGTGAGAACCACTGCCTCCAGCAAAGAGTCCCTGCTGCAGATGGTTACTAGAACCAATTCAGCTCATCTGTGCCGAACTGTAAAGTGACAGTGAGTGATTTGGAATCAGCCGTTTTACAGCCGATACTACATCACCACTAAGTTCAGGCCATGGTCTAACCGCGCGTGCCAGGTTCACTTGGGAGCCCCGGGAATGCAGAATTCCCCAGTCAGGATGTACTGAATCGCAATCTGTGTTTTAGCCATCATGAGCTTGCCGTGTCCTTTGTAAATCTTTTAAGGCAGGCACCTGCTAGCTGAATTACTTTGATGACTGAAAAGTTGTATGTGGATTAAATGAGATAATGTGTTCAAGTTACCGTAAGTCTGTACCGAGCTTCAGAACGTTATTTACACGTTTGGGTGTGACGCAGGAAGAGGCCGCTCCTCAGCTACCAAAGCAGTAAAAACAGACTTACTGAACTTCTCAGATTTCTGACCTATTAAAAAGAATATTTTTATTTATTCTTTGAAACTACCATATATTAATATAGTATATTTTGATCATATTTGTCACTGTTGCATTTTATAAAAAGAGAAGGAGAGAAGGAATATGTTCGGTGGATGTGTAGTCAGGTGTGGGGGAAGGGGTGCCTCTTCAGGCCCAAGCTGAGACATCCCTTCCCATGAGGGACGAGCCACACGAGGGTATAGCATAGAATAGAGTTTACTCAAGGCATGGGGAGGGGAGTAGAGACAGAGAAAGGCAGAGAGAGCGAACAGAGGAGTAGAGGCCAGCCATGAGCACATGGGGGGAATGGGGAGAGAGGACAGAGTGAGAACAAGAAGGGACGAGAGGAGGGGCAAGCAGCCCCCTTTATAGTGAGTCAGGCATACCTGGCTTTTGCCAGGTAACTGTGGGGCGGAACCTAGACAAAATGCTAACAGTCACCACCTCCCCCAAAGTCCCGTAGTTGTCTCCCACACAGTCTTATTCCTTACTTCACATCTTTTAAATTTTTATTTTTTAATAATTTCTTATATGAATATGATATTTCATTCATTTTTCTCTCCATTTCCTTCCTCTAACTCCTCCCATGCCCTCCGTCATCCTCATGGCTCCTCAGTCCTTAATCATCATTGTTACAGACATACATATGCTTATTTGTTTGTTTGTTTATGCAGACAGTCTGACGAGGCCCCTTAGTGTAATCCCTATCTGTTTTAGAGATGGATCCCTTAAGAACAGCACTCATTCCCTGGGAAAGACTGATTCTCCCTCTCTCGACAACCATTAATGTCAGATCAGTGTGAGACAGACCCGTGTCTTCTGCAGAGGGCAGTCAGACGGCAGGACCACGGAAGCCATGAGTCTAGATGCTGAACATCCGCACAGGGAGAGCCCTGGGTTTTAGAATAAAACACACGCTGAGAAGCTGAAAGAGGAAGCAAAGCCTCTGGATTTTCCTGTGCCTGCAGCAGGACAGGATGGCCACCATCGGAGATCTGCGCTGCATCTTGAGGGGGAAGATACACTGTGCCCCGGGCCTGGAGATTGATATATCCAGAAAGCTCTTCCAGGCCTGCTTGAGGCCTCTCAGACTCCTTTCATTTGCACTCAGGACCTGCTGACCTGTCTCCTTGCGCAGAGGTGCTGAGGCTGAGGGAAATATGCACATGACATAATGTCCCCCTAGGGATCTTCAGCTAATTGTATAAATAACTTTATCAGAGGTAAAAGCAGTAAATAACTGTACTGCCCCTTAAAATAGATTTTATGCTATGCCCACATTTGAAAAACATGCTTATGTATGTATATTTAAAAATAAATCTATTATTTATATCTATCACATAGGGAGAAAAACTAAAACGTGCTATAATTTAAAAATGTTAATGCTGATGAGAATTTAACTTGTTTTTATTTCCATTACTTTCTGTGTTTTCTGGACCTTCAATGAACACGTATTGTCTGTATGGTGTAAAAATGTAGGGACTTGCAAAGCTTTTGAAGTTGCCATAGTGTTTTAATATAGGCCATTTCATTTGACCTTCATTTCTGCCCTGCCTTAGTTAATTTTCTGTTGTTGCAGAGAGATAGCATGGCCACTTGTAAACGAAAGCATTTAATTAGGGGCTTGTTCACAGTTTCCGAGGGTGAGTCCATGACAGTCATGGAGGGAGGTGTGGTGGCAGGCAGGCAGGCAGGCATGGTGCTGGGGCAGTAAACATTGGACTGATCCACAGGGTCTGATGGATGAGTTAGAGAAATGACTGAAGGGGCTGAAGGGGTTTGCAACACCACAGGAAGAACAACATCTACCAGCCAGACTCCTCGGAGCTCCCAGGGACTCAGCCACCAGCCAAGGAGTACACATGGAGGGACCCATGGCTCTAGCTGAATATGTAGCAGAGGATGGTCTTGTTGGGCATCAGTGGGAGGAGAGGCCCTTAGTCCTATGAAGGCTGGATGCTCCAACATAGGAGAATGCCAGGGCAGGGAGGCGGGAGTAGGTGGGTGGGTGGGTAGGAGACCCTCATAGAAGCAGGGGGAAGGGGGATATGGAGTTTCAGGGGAGAGGGGGGGGACGGGAAAAGGAGATAACATTTGAAATGTAAATAAAGAAAATATCCAATATAAAAAAATGTTCTAAGCTGAGATTATGGCAATGATCACATGATATTATACTAAAACAACTTGTACACACATTAACTTGTACATGTTAAAGTTCATCTCAATAGAGATGGTCAGAAGTTTTTTTGAAAAAAAAAAAAAAAGGAGTTTACTACATGGTCCACAAGTTGGAGGCAGAGAGTCTAAGAGCTCCCTCTTACACTGAGAGACTGGGTCTAGTGGGAACTCATGAAACCTCAAATCTCCAGTGACACACCTTCTCCAACAAAGCCACACCTACCTCCTTATCCTTCCCAAAACAGTTTCACCCACTATTCAAATAGGACCCAGCATTCAAATATATGTGCTAATAGGAGCCATTCTTACCCACATTCTTACCACACACCCCACAGTCAGTCAGTGAACGTCAGTGGTATAGAGAAAAGAAGGAAATAGACACAACTTAGACCCCCAGCAAATCAAGGACGGCCAGACGACACAGTGTGGGGAGTGTTGGGCCCATAGCAAATGAAAATCAGTCAGGAACAGAATAACTGTAAAGAAAGGAAGCGGAGAGAGAGGAAACACAGAGGCTAGCAGAGGTAAGGGAGGAGGGCGTGTGTGTGTGTGTGTGTGTGTGTGTGTGTGTGTGTGTGTAAAGGCAGACCTAAGCAAGCAGGTGGGTTTTTTGTTTTTTTGTTTTTTGTTTGTTTTGTTTTGTTTTGGTTTGTTTTTTGGTTTGGTTTGGTTTGGTTTGGTTTTTTTGTTTTGTTTGGGCAGGACCGGGTTTTTAAGGCAAACAGGGGGACTCTGTGCTAGGGTGAGTTTATAAATCTTGATTGAACATTTTAGCCAAATAGTGAATTTTGATTGTTGAACCTTGTTTTTTACTGTTGTTGTCCTTGTTGTTGTTGTTTTGTTGTTTTGTCTCAGGAATGAGTCAGTGGCCAAATAAGGGAATGGACCTCAGGCGCTAACTTCAGGAATGAGCCCTAACGAGATTAACAAGGGGGAGAAGGGTGAAGGGCAAGGCCTTGATGGCTCCAGGATTGTGGTGCTCAGCCTGTGTCTGCTGCGCCTGTTAGAGAGCCCTTGAGCAGACACTGTAAATTCTGCTTCACGAAGTGTCCCTTTCTTTCACCTCAGTTTCATCAGACTCACAGAGAGGACACAGTGACCATTTCAGCAGGGGGCCACACAGTCTCGTTTGATTGAAGTTTAGGAAATACTGCGTTCCAGATTCAAAGCCTGCATTTATTTACTAAAAAAAAAAATTAAGACAGATATCAGTAGCTGTTGTACGAATATCAGTAGTAGTGTACCTAAGTACCACGACAGCGCGTTAGACATAGAAAGGCCTAACAGGTATCGGCTGCTGATCATCCCTGTGTTCCAGCAGTGATGATCAGGAAGATGAGTCATGAGAACAAATATGGATATACCAAGAGTATAGGGATGGGGTATGTACGACTGACCTGATGGTAGTGATGGGTGAGACGTGTGTTTGAGGACATTGATTCTGACGTCACTGGATGGTCCATCTCTGTCTCAATTCAAATCAGCCCATCTCTGGTTATTATGGGTTTGGGGATTTGTGCAAATACTTAGATTTTTTAACACTATATATTTTTTTTGTAAGACAAATAGTAGACACCATGAGGAATGATTTGTCCTAGAAACTTGGACCACAGGTTGAAAGATGGAAGGTCTGTACTGCAGGGATTCCTCTGAATCATCCTGCTGAAGCAAAGCACGGCAGTTGAACCCTGGTCGAGGCGTGAGGAAGATGGCTTTGTAAATCCCGGGGCCTAGGTGTTCCGGGGCAGGCTGTCCCAGTCGTGAGCAGTGTCTTTCCGTGAGTGCGATGGATGATTTGCACCCGGCTCTGGAGGCGCAGCTGTTGATATATTGCAGGAATACAGCTGAGTGACAAGCAGCATATGCAGATCTCCAGGTTCCCGAGAGAACGAACAGTGTGGTGCCTGCTGTTTTAACAATATTCTAAAGCATGTAAAGTCTATTTCTTTGTTATTTTTTCCAGACGCCTTGGTTGTGGAATACAAAACACTGCTGGTATAACTACCCTTACCAGGTAAGGAAGCCTGATTTCTGGGGTTTACAGACAAGGAGATATTTATTCCTTTGGTCAACTTCCTAGAATCAGACAGGCCGAGTAGTCACTCATATTCCGGTATCGCACCTGCTTGTTAATGCCATGGCCTAGGGAAGACAGGACTTTGTGTATCCTTATTGAGATGCATAATCAAAGTCTAGTTGCTTTATCAAATAGAATAAACCTGGAAGGGTCTTTTTGTTGGAGAACAAGATGTAGCCACTTTAATGGGTGGCCGGTTCCTGCTTCTTAGTACAGAGGAAACTCTGAAGGCCTGCTGGCAGTGCAGGCTTTCCCCAACAGCAAATGTGAACATTCGAGTGTGGCGCTGGAGCGGACCTGCTGAGTTCTGTTGACTTTGTAGCTTACAAGTGGCCTCTAAAGACGCAAATCACCACACACCGCTTCTCCAAATGCAGAAAAATGCACTAACGCCACCACACATGGCTGAATTGTTTCAGTAAAGTAAAACAGGAGACACTGTCTTTGAAATTCAGTCATAGTCCTTAAAAGGGAGTGTTTTCCATCTCAGCCCTTGCTGTTCTTTTGCATCTTCTTAGGAGTTCATTACTATTAGCACAAGTCTTTGCCAGCCCTCAGTCAATCAATATTGGAAGATCCAAGGTGGGCCTGGGAATTTTCTAGTTAGTTGGGACTTGTCCTGTAAGGGTAGCAAGTGGAACTGGGTATTGTACTGAGCACCTTGGGGTACATTTGGACTTCCTGTGCGCTTAAGGCTAGTGCAACTGGTGGCGGCTGACACTGGGTACTCCTTCAAGGCTAAGGGAGAATCGAAATAGAATTCTGCTTTGCATTGGAATCCCTTAATTTATTTAGATTAGGAAAGAATTTACATAAGCAGCCTGACAGAGTCAGAGAAAGCTGAGAGTTCCTGAGATAAGTGTTAGAGACTGAGGCAGGCGTGGTGGACAGAGACCAGACCCTTACCTTAGCCGAACCCAACTGTACTTTACTGTCCACACCTGTCTGCCTTTCTACTTGGAAAAGAGCATCAAAGGCGTCTAGCCCACTTTCGCTGGAATCTTGGCATGGCACCCACAACTGTGCCTGCCCCACATTTAAAAGGTAAATTCTGCAGCAGGAAAGACTCTTGAGACAAATGTCACATAAAATGTAACGCTTAACCTTGTTTTTTAACTGTAAGTGTAGCCCCAAGTAACTCTCGCATTCTGCCCGTAGCTGAGAAGTTGCTTGGTTTCAGATGAACGCCTAGGACTGTCCCCCAGAATGTAGCTGTGGGCTGTTTCACAGACAGCACCGTAGTTTCAGTACGAAAAGAGAATCTGAGTGGCTAGGAGATACGGTTATATTTAAAAGTGGAAAATACCATTAGGATAGAAAGAAAGACGCCCATCTGTGGGGTTAAGAATGGTCTTCTGCTAGTAGGGCATCATAGCCCGATATTGAGTAATTCTGCCCAGCACTCCCCGAGTTGAAGATAGATCTCTGGCAACAGTAGTTAGCCTTGACAAGTGCCATATGATAATAAAAATTAATGACTTTCCTTGTGTAGGAAGCATAGGAAATTAAAGACCATATATGCAAGTCATATGTGTTGTATAAGTCATATGTATATATATAAATACATAGAGCAGATTATAGTCCGGAGTCTGTCTCAAGCCTTCAGTGCTCTTTTAAATATTGAACAAGCTCATGAAATATTCATGATGTCTTTAACACATATATAACCGGATAGGTTTTTTTTTTAGGTGAAAAATAGTAGTGTACTTCAGTTTTAAACATTCCTTCTTTCATATGAAAGTGCCCGTTTGTTATAACATGTAAGAATTCCATATGGGTCTGTATTCTAGGGATAAAAGTAAGACAGGGTTACATGCAGTTGACCCCTGGACAGCTCGTTACAGGGGGCATGCATGCTTGAGGCAGGAGAAGTCTAATGCAGGGATCAGGGCCTCAGCAGCTCTGAGACCTGGATGCAACCTTTTAACCTGAGTTAATTGATAGCAATTTTCTGTCAGCGGTATAATCTAGACGCGAAACGAGAGTAGTAATTTTACAGATTTCAGGATGCTCGGAGTGAGTCACGGGGGTGCAGAGCGGCCTGTGAGTGCTGATCACATCAACGCTCTTGCATGAACTCCGCACTTCCAGACGTGATCTGACTCACCCTGTGACCCCCTCCGAGGCATTTTCCCAGATGAGGATGCCAGAAGTCAGAAAATCTCATCAATTCCAACCAGGGCCATTTTCCCAGGCTGCATTGCTGACAGCAGCATTTGCCTAAATACCTTGTTAATGTCCTTCAGCCTTAAAGAGACATGTCAGGAGGAAGTAGATCTCTTTCAAGGTACCACTGAGCACCGAGGCTTCTTTCGGTCAGTGGCTCACAGAATTCCTTGAGAAGACATTGTGAGAGCCATTCATGAGTTCCCCCTCTCATGACCTCCCTCCTGCCCAGCCATCCTCCAGTCCCCAAATTCCATTCCATTGAATATCAGGCTTTACCACATGGGTTTGTAGAGACGCCAGCCTTAAGTCTGTCGTAATTTTTCTTGCCACTTAGAGTTCAAAGATGCTGATCTAATATCTCAGCCTATAATGTACCTCGTCAGAAATATGAGCGAGTCACATAGTTTTCCTTGATGCCTGTACTGAGCAAGTGAGGGTCATCTTGTGATAATTATCCATTACGTCGTGATTGGCAGGTGGTGCATATAACATTAATTCCCTTTACAGTATGGAGCGTTACCATCTGAACAGTGGTGTAAATGTATTTGAAGAGTTTTAGAGTTTTGTTGTGTTTTTAACCAAGACACTTCATTATAGCTCAATAAAAATAACTAAAAGTAGCTCATCAAAGGGTTGTTGACAAAACATTAAATTTTATGTAATTTTTTTTTGTGTCGGTGAAAAATATACTCACTGACTTGACTGCCTCCCTGAGCCTCTGAGGCAGTCAGAACAGGCATTATCGTCCATGCCCAACCCCTGCCATTTTGTAAGTAAGTAACTTACTACCAAGCAATGGAACTGGGTCTTCATCTCAGACATCCTTGCTATCTGCTTCGTCAAGTAGGTTGGCAGCCTTCCTGCCCCTCTAATCTTTGAATAAATATTTTGGATCATTTGTTTTGAATATAGCATCATATTGAACCTTTTCTAAACACACAGCTCACTTGAACTTATGCCTCACTGACCATTCCGGAAAGCATCCCTGCCACCCACTTGTTCTGTGCTTTGAACTGTCACAACAGCTGTCCTGTGTGTGCTCTAGGACACGTCCCGAGTTGCCTGAGGGATCTTGTAGCTGCTGTCTGTGAAAGAACCACAGAAGCTGTTGTTCCGCTCAGTAATGAATCCCAAACTGCCGTGGTGGCTCGTGCTTTCTGGGTTTGAGATGAAATGGAATTAATGTTCTCAAGCTGTGGTCTGTAGACAGCCTCTAGAGCGCCATTGTCTACCAAGGAAACAGTGGGGTTTGCGTGTGTTCAACAGCAGCCTGACTTCCCAGTCAGTGTGAGCTTGTGGCTTTGGGGATACAAGTTGGGTTTCCTGTTAAGTAAATCTTCCCTCCTTTCTCTTCCTCAGCCGCTCACTGCTGACCTTCACTACTATTACATCCTGGAGCTGTCGTTTTATTGGTCTTTAATGGTTTCCCAGTTCACAGACATCAAAAGGAAGGTAAGAGTTGTGGGGTCGCATGGGCTTGGTTTAAGGTGGGCGAAGAGTGTCAGAGGCATCCCTGAGCTCCGGGAGCTCGGGGTTAGCCCCAGTCCCTGCCCTGTTACACGAATGCTGTCTGTCTGTGTATAAAAATATCAACAAAGTCCTTATCCTCTCTAAATTGACTATAAAGAGAAATTTATAGCTTCTGAGAAATAGAGTGAAACCTCAGTATCCCCACATGCACAGACGAGTTCTCCAGTTGGCCCGATCTCTAGCCCAGTGGTTCTCAGCCTTCCTAACGCTGCGACACTTTAACATAGTTCCTCTCGCTGTGGTGACCACCAACCAGAAAATGATTCCATTGCTATTTTGTAACTGTGCTTTTGCTACTGTTAAGAATCATAAATACTTTTAGAGGCAGAGGTTTGCCCGAGGGGCCATGACCCGAGGGGCCACAGGTTGAGAAACACCGATGTAGCCTCTAGCTGCAGCTTTGCTCCCCAGGAGTTGCTTGTGCTGAGAGTGTGTCTGTGTGAGCTTCTGAGCCCTGGAACCACTCATTCTGGCCCTACCCTTCCACCTCCCTGGGAGGATACTGTGTGACTGACTGCTTCCTTTCTCCATCATGCTACAATCTCAGTATTCCCATATGTCTATCAAAATCATCTGGCATCCATCTAAATGAAATGGAGAAAGGCAGGTTACTATAATTATTTACATTCATTTGTGTGTGTGTGTGTGTGTGTGTGTGTGTGTGTGTGTGTGTAGGCACACAGGTGCAGGTGTTCTCAAGAGTGGGACTCTTTCTCTTTCTAGCAGCAGACATGTACCTGGCTAACAAAAAAGGAAGGGAGGGAGGGAGGAAGGGAAGGAAGGGAGGGAGGGAGGGAGGGAGGGAGGGAGGGAAACAGGAAAGTCTTTCCTAACTATGTCAGGATATGCTCCTAACATATCTAAGCATCAGGAGTATACGGGCCCATCAAGACCAGCTGAGGCATATTGGGTGACTCATTAACACCCACACTTGTGGCCCCTTTGCTCTTCTAACCAAGTGTTCTGGAAACAGTTAAAGAATCTCCAGTGATGCTATCCAGCCAGCTCTCCTCCGTCACGTGAAGAGCGTTCCTTACTCTGATAGTCAGACCGTTTAGACTGATGATCTGCTCTGAGCCAGGTTCCATATTAAGCTCATCTTGTATTTGCTTTTCCAGCAGCTCTTTTGTCCTGGTAGCCACATAAGTCACGCTTATGTAGTCCAGAGATGTAAAACATTCTTTTATTTTTTTTTTCCCAACTTGAGAAAATTAATGCTGGATGAATCCGTGTAAATCTCTTAAGGCCACGCAATGTGAGAATGAATTAGTGCCCAGGGTTGCAAAGCAGGGTCTTAAGATTCGCTCTGAGAGTAGACACATTTCCCAAGTGCTGCCTTGTCCTGCCGTGCTCTTGACGGGAGCCTCTTACAGCCTCTTGTAGTGTTCCCGTGTTTTATGGAGTCTTCCTTTGCCTGGTGATATGCGGAGGGCCATCTACAGCTAGCCACAGTAACCGAGCAGGGGATGGCTGGCTTTTGCTTCTAAGAGCCTTGTTCTAGGAGACGTTCCTCTTCCAAAGAGGTCACTGAGCTCCTCCACTTGCTTGAGCTTTCCCATTGTGTGTATAATTTGTCTTTTCCCTAGGCAAATATATTCCCTTTTCCATAGGCAGAAATCTCCCTTGTTGTAAGTCAACTAGACATCATCTTGACCACTTTTGTAGGCTTTGAAACAGTGAAGTATATAGCTCTTTTTATATATATATATATACACATATATATGTATATTTTAGTATAGTTAAGACATTAGATAGGGAACACTTAAGAAAAATGGTAATTTGGGGCTCAGTGGTTAAGAGCACCAAGTGCTCTTCCGAAGGTCCTGAGTTCAAATCCCAGCAACCACATGGTGGCTCACAACCATCTCGTAATGAGATCTGGTGCCCTCTGGAGTGTCTGAAGACTGCTACAGTGTACATTACATGTAATAAATAAATAAACCTTTCTTTAAAAAAAGGAAAAAATGAAAATTTGACCAGGAAGTCTGTGGATATTGTCAATGTTTAAAACTTAGTTTTAAACTATTAAAATGCTTGGCACCTCTCTTTTCATTTCTTCAGAGTGGTTTTGTGTATATTCCTGACATTGCTGGCTTATTTTGGTTTCTACACAAAATGGGCATTTGGCCAGCACCAGACCTGTTTAGTAACTAGCGCAGGTGTTAATACGGAACCGTTTCCCTGCTGGCTGCCATTAGACACTGTAGCTCCAGGCTGCCCCTCTGCCTCCCTGGCCTCACGGGTCTCCAGCAGCTCCATACCATTGCACTCCATCAGGAAGACCTCCTCTTCCAGCCTCTGGTGATTTATGGTATGTACTGGCTGCCAGGCACGCTCTCCACCCTTTACGTGGAAGAATGAACTCAGCTGTCTGAAACCATCCTTTCTTCATCTTCAGATAGACTTGTTAAAGCCCTGTGGGCAGTAGAGGCTGAACGTGGCTTTGGGAGGCTGGCTGTGTGTGAAGTTCTTAAAGGGGATTAGCAGGACTTGGGACTCGGACCCCCATTAAATCGCAGCCAGCCAAATGGTCATTCCAACAAAGACCAGGACTTAGAAATGCTGACTGAGAGTTTCCTTCGCTGCCCTTTGACTCGGAATCTTAAACAGTTTATATAGATCATTTCTCTCCTGAGCACTCAAATGCCTTTGATTGTTGTTGTTTATTTTGAAACAGGGAATGTTGGGCTCAGATGTACTGCCCGAGCCTGCCTGCCTCCTGGGTGCTAAGACTAGAGGCTGGAGCCGTCATGCTCGGATGTAGAGATCAATTTTCTTACTGAGTTGTTAATCAATCTTTTTAAAAATGATCTTGATATCCAAGGGTCATCTTCTCCTTTTCACCATTATTTTTTTCCACCAAGAATCTAGAAAAGTCCCCTATAAATGAGAGGAGAGGCACTCCTCCCTGCTATGTATTGAGAAAGAATATGATGACTTGTTCATTTCCAAAGTTGGGACTTACAGAGGACACTGCAGTAAAGGAAGGGCAAAGACACGATGGACTTGTAATTTACATATGTGCTACAAAAAGGGTTCAGCCTTTCTGGAGATGTTTCCTTACCTTTTTCTTATAGTTTTCTTTTATTTAAAAAAAAATCAGTTAAGATACCATCAAAGCATTTTCTTAGTTCCCAGCACTGAGAGACCTTACTTTCCTCAAGGCTTCCTGTCTGTTCCAGTTCTGCGCTCTGGCCACCTGTTCCCGGTTTTCTGCACGTCTCCATCTTCCAAGGCAGGCGAATAAATACCCGCTCCGTTCAGAACAGCTTGCTTATGTCTAAGCCGCGTGTCCCTTCTAACGAAGCTGCTGTTTGGCTCGAAGGCCTGGGCCGGCGGCCAGTGGGCCCTGCTGATGTTCAGGCAGGCCTCGTTGGAGCAGCTCCAGAGCTGGCTGATAGTGTCCGCCTGGTGCTTTCTCTGGTTCTGGAAGGAGCACTACCTCTTGTCAAACAGTCTTGACAGAGAGAGACTTAGTGATGAAATACCGCAAAAGGAAAACTTGGTGACTGGCGTGTCTCGTTCCCTTGTAACTTTTTGTAGAAACCTGGGTCCACTACCGTAGGGCTTCGGCTCTCTTATGGAGCCTACCATGTGCCAGACCTTTCCTTTAGAGTAAAAAGAAATACATCCTTTAGTCGCCCTACAAGGACCCACTGTGCCATAGGTTGAATTGAAATATACAAAATTATCACTGTGTCCAACGGATAAAAGTGAGAACAGCACCTGGCACATAATAACCCAAATTTGACCAAATCTAAGCCAAGAACTAAAACTAAACTAGTGTTCACAGATTTAAGTATTCCTAATCAATCAAAATTAACATGGTAATCATAAAAAAGGAGCATGTGAACGTGAGCACTTCTTTCCAAAAGAATTGCTGTGTTCTTAACATTGGAAAAGCAGCTACCATAAATTCATTGGGGAAAAACCTATTTTAGCATAATAAGAAAAACCCATCCTACAGTAATGGCTGTAAATTGACCATTATGAGAAAGCACTAAGGAAGGTATCACTTAGAATGACAGTCAAGGACTCTGAGGTCCCTTACCTGTCCAGCACAGTCCCCGGTGCAACCTCGAAGAGGTTACTTTGCCTTTCTTTGTGTTGGTTTTTCGTAGCCAAGAGAGGAGGTCTCAGAACCTGATTGTCACAAGCATAAATATGCAGAACTGGACTGGTTCCTGATGCTCCAGCAAGGCGCAGTTACCGTTAGCTTTCCTGTGACCACCTATGTTGTGAGTGACCGCCCTTCCAGCTGTCTAGAACTGTATGGCTCATTGACCTCCACCAAACACACACAGCTGAGACTAGCAGACTCTGAACATCATTGGTTTCTATTGCTCCTGCACTATTTAATTGCTGTAGTGATACCCTCCAGAGGGTTCGCTTGCCTTCCTCTATGGTGATTGGTACAATTTGATGGCTCTGCCTTCAGCCTAAAACCCCTAAATGATTGACAAGCAGACTCCTCCCTTTATGCTATCTCCCAACAGAAGCATGGCATTGGTAAGAAACATTTTGTCTGAACCACTGAGATTTGGTGGTGGGGGGACTTTGTTTTTACCCTCTAATATAGCTTATCCTCATGGGAACAACTATTAAAAATATGGTGAATTATAATTTCCTAGAACTGTGTGTTTGAAAATGATTTATCAAAATCAGCAGGTCTCAGTAGGGTCTTTGAGTCCTTGGCACTAAGAACCTTTCAGGAGGTTTGTTGTTCAGTTCAACAAATTTCCCCCTGTACCAATGAGTTTGAGGCTCTTTCCCACTTTCTCTTCTATTAAATTCAGTGTATCTGGCTTTATGTGGAGGTCCTTGATCCATTTGGGCTTGAGCTTCGTGCAAGGTGATAAATATGGATCTATTTTCATTCTTCTACATATGGACAGCCAGTTAGACCAACACCATTTATTGAAGATGCTTTCTTTTTTTCCACTGTATGTTTTTGGCTTCTTTGACCTCCACCAAACAAGTGTCCATAGGCATGTGGGTTTATTTCTGGTTCTTCGATTCTATCCCATTGATTGACCTGTCTGTCTCTGTACCAACACCATGCTGTCTTCATCACTATTGCTTTGTAGTACAGCTTGAGGTCAGGGATGGTGATTCCCCCAGAAGTTCTTTTCTTTTTGAGAATTGTTTTGGTTATCCTGGGTTTTCTGTTTTTCCATATGAAGTTGGGAATTGCTCTTTCCTTGTCTGAAGAATTGTGTTGGAATTTTGATGGGGATTTCATTGAATCTGTAGATTGCTTTTGTGTTTTGTCAAAGGCTTTTCAGCATGTAACGAGGTTATTATGTGACTTTTTTCCTTGAGGTTGTTTATATAGTGTATTACGTTGATGGATTTTTCATACATTGAACTATCTCTACATTCCTGGGATGAAGCCTCCTTGATCATGGTGAATGATGATTTTGATATGTTCTTGGATTTGGTTAGGGAGATTTTTATTGAGTATTTTTGCACCTGTATTCATAAGTGAAACTGGCCTGAAGTTCTCTTTCTTTGTTGGTTTTTGGGTGGTTTAGGTATCAGAGTAACTGTGGCTTCATAGAATGAATTCAGTAGTGTTCCTTCTGTTTCTATTTTGTGGAAAATATTGGTATTAGCTCTTCTTTGAAGGTCTAGTAGAATCCTGCACTAAAACCATCTGTCTGTGGGCTTTTGTGGGTGAGGATGGGTGAGAGGTTTTTCATGACGATTTCTATTTCCTTAGGGGTTACGGAACTGTTTAGGTAGTTTACTTGATCTTGATTTAACTTTGGGACATCACATCTGTTTAGTAAATCATTCATTTCATCTAGATTTTTCCAGTTTTGTTGAGTATAGGCTTTTGTAGTAGGATCTGATGATTTTTTTGAATTTCCTCAGTTTCTTTTGTTAATGTCTTCCTTTTCATTTCTGATCTTCTTAATTTTGATACTGTCTCTGTGCCTTTTAGTTAGTTTGGCTAAGGGTTTATCTATCTCATTGATTTTCTTTAAGACCAGCTCTTGATTTTGTTGATTCTTTGTTTCCAACTGGTTGATTTCAGCCCTGAGTTTTCCTGACCCATACTCCTCTTGGATTCCATGAGAAGAAGGTATATTCTCTTATTTGGGGGTGAAATGTTCTGTTGATATCTGTTAAATCCATTTGCTTTATAACTTCTGTTAATTTCACTGTGTCTCTATTCTGTTTCTGTTTCCATGATTGGTGAGAGTGGAGTGTTGAAATCTTTCACTATGTGCAAGGTTCAATGTGTATTTTGAGCTTCAGTAAAGTGTGTTTTACAAATGTGGGTGCCTTGGCATTTGGGGCATAGATATTCAAAATTGAGACTTTGTCCTGGTGGATTTTTCCTTTGATGAATATGAAGTGTCCTTCCCTATCTCGTTTGATAACTTTTGGTTGAAAGATTATTTTATCAGATATTAGAATGGCAATTCCAGCTAGTTTCTTGGGACCATTTGCTTGGAAAACTTTTTTCCAGCCTTTTATTCTGAGGTACTGTCTGTATTTGTCACTGAGGTGTGTTTCTTGTATGGAGCAAAATGCTCAATCCTGTTTATGTCCAGTCTGTTATCCTGGGTCTTTTTATTGGGGAATTGAGTCCATTGATGTTGAAAGACGTGAAAGACAGATGATTGTTAATTCCCGTTATTTTTGTTGCTAGAGGTGGTATTATGTGTGCGTGATTCTCTTCTCTTGGATTTGTTGTTTTCTTGGGTGTAGTTACCCTCTTTGTGTTGGAGATTTCCTTCTAGTATCCTCTGTAGGACTGGATTAGTAGAAAGATATTGTTTAAATTTGGTTTTGTCATGGAATATCTTCATTTCTTCATCTTTGGTGATTGAGAGTTTTGCTGGGTATAGTATACTAGACTGACATTTGTGTTCTCTTAGGGTCTGGGTAACATCTGTCCAGGATTTTCTGGCTGGCCTCCTTGGAGGCAAGTAGAACTCTGTGTGACTGGAGTTAGAGCCAGCTGCGACCTCCTGTGTCCCTAGTGAGAGCAGGCCTCCCATGACCCTGGTTACTGTGGACCTCCTGGCAGTGCTGTCTCTGGTTAGGGTTGACCTCCTGAGTCTCTGGTTAAAGCAGGCCTCCTGTGTCCCTGGATACTGAGAACCTACTAGGAGGCAGACAGGCTGTAGGATGTGATCTCGCCCAGGTGGGGAAGCAGCTCTACATGCCTTTTTAAAGATGAAGTTTATCTTTTGCTCTTTGATTCAGATGTCTGGTCACTGGAAAGACTTTTTTGCATCGGTACAAGAGGGTGACAAGAATTTATGTGTTGCTGTATTTCACAAGGGCCCACACCTAGGAGTGTATGACATATGTCTAGGGCCTTGGCTAGCAGTCCTCCTCCCCGGGGAGGAGAGGGATCTTCTTTACCTTATGATATTCTCTTCAATTATTAGTTGCTGTTTGATCTTCTAGGGGAATTCATCTCAAGTCATTCTAGAGAGCCTAGAAAAATCTCCACTTTGGCTCATTGTAGCTCTGACTATCGTGGAATCATGACCCTATTCAGCCCCCATCCTTATAAATAGCAACAAGCCATGCTTGAGGCTTTGACCTTCCTAGAAGCATTGTGCCTCCTGCCCAAGGCTACTCCTTGCAGCCTGGCTCTCACAGTGCCCTTGTCATCTCCCAGGAGCAGTCCGTGTTCTGTCTATCCCTCACCTGATGGGTTCTCCTAGCCCTCCCCTCTGCCTCTTCACAGTCACCCTTCCCCTTATATTTGTCACTGGGAAGCTGTGAGTAGGATATTCACCAACCTGAACTCTGGACTACAGGGAACTGGCTTTAGGATCTGGCTCTAGCCTGTTGTCACAATGTGACTTTGGAGAGCTTGGTGTCTGGGTGCCTCGGCTCCCATCTATTAAAAAAAAAGAGCTCTGAGTATTCTTCCCTTATGGAGCTGCCTTCAGGAAGAAATCACAGCCTCGGAGCCTCTGCACATGAAAATTGTTAGGCAAATCAGAAGGTGCTTAGGCGTTTACTAGGTAGTCATTGCAAAAGTGGGGTTTAGAAAGAGGAGAAACACATACTTTCTACCCCAGAGGGAAAAAGAAGCTTTGAGGAAATGCCTCAGCTAGAATTCAGACTGTAGGGGCAGGTACTGGGATGGCTAAAGGAAGAGGAATGGGAAGATATGGTTGCTAACTGTAAGAGCTGCCCTGAACGCTGCCCGACAGCTTACAGCACCATCCCCAGCTGTTTAGCCTGGAGGAGATGTTCTCCACCCTCTACATGAAGCACAACATTGAGTCTCCAATTGCTCGCAGTCCTTTGGGCCTCAAGACGTTGGGAGTGCATATGAAGATGCTGGCTGGAGTCCCCACAAGTAGCTCTGGTTTTAGTTGAGCACAGTCTGCCCCCTACTGATGGTGCGGGATGCTTTCAGGTTAGACGGGCTTTAGTGCTTGAGCTCCTATAGGGACCTCTGCAGAAACTGGAGAGATCCGTCTGTGAACTAATGGAGTTCTTCAGGCATACACAAACTATATTTTTAGTGCCTCAGAAGTGACCACTTCTCATTAAAAATTCATGCAAACTAATATGGCCAGGTCAAGGGTGATTTAAACAGAACCTAGAGAGTCCATTATAAAGACCAGGTAGTTGCATGTTGACAACTCGTGAGAAAAATGGCATATGTGTATTTGATTAGACACAGTGACGTCATTTGCAATCAGTAGGTTTGGGAGCTTGATTGGGTGGAGAGAGGCGGGAGACTGAAGACTAGCTCAGAGCACTGCGAATCTAGCACAGTGCTCTGACTACCCCCACCAGAAGTGATTGTTAGCACTATCATACTGTTTCTGTTGCACAGATAACATTTTATTGTGCTCCTTTCTAGTGTAATAAAAAGTCAATTAAAGATTAAATATTAACTAATTCACAGTGGACAAGATGATGAATTCTCAATCTTGAAAGGGAGCCATAAATGTTGTACAGGGGAAAGATCAGGTGGACAGCGCTTACACAGCAGTTCCCTGCCTCATTTTTATCTGTTTCCAGAAGCCATAAAATAATGGTGCTTCTAACAACAGAGAAAATACCAGTCAATCTGGACGCACAGCTCCTGCTTCTAGAAGCTAGGGAAGCCATAGCTGGCCTCTCATTTGTCTAGAAGTTGTAGTTATTATTGATCACGAGACTTTCGATGAGGGCGTCTTCCAGAACTCCTTATGGTTTATATGAATTTCAGGAACAATATTAAATTGGTTTGGATTGCTGCAGAATAGCTGTGAAAATTAATCTCTTACATAGTCTTGGCCAGAAGAAAGTAAGGCTATACCCGCTACCTTGCATAACATAACTGAGTTTCTCACATGATGTCCTTTGGTATGATTCTAAAACAAGGGTCATCAAACTTTTCTGCAAGGGCCCGGTAGTGCGGTAAAGTTGTGGGTGCTTTCTGTTGCGGTTTTTCAGCTGTGCTACTCGAGCAAGAAATTCACCTAAGACGGAAAGGAAACAAGCGGGTGCAGGAGCACTTTACTCAGGAGCACTTTCTGGCAGTTTCTCTATCTCTGCTTTGAAGTAGAATAACTTATGAGCCTTGAAAGAAAGGAAGAAGAGTGGGGAGAGGAAGGAGGAAGAGAGGGAAACAGAGATAGAAAAGAAATCATAAGATGATGTCCATTGCAAACTCTGCTGCTGTCCTGTTTCCTGGAGCCCTAGGAATCTGTTGAATGGGTCGTAAGTGCCTGATGTCTACTATTTAAGCAAAATTACAAGTTATCAATTGTATATGTTAACTTTATTAAATTAAAGACGACTGATACATTCTTTGCATCTGAGCAAAGGCTTTTCCACTGTCTTGATTGAAGTACTTACAATCTTCATTGTCTGTGAATGTCTGCCCCAGCCCTCAGTTAGACTCTCAGAAGCCTTGTTCCTTTTATGAGGTCTCAATAATATTTTTTTCAATTCGTCCCAAATGAAAATTTAAGGAAAAATTTCTTACACATAGTGTATTGTGTACAATGTAGCTTCTTATGATGTAATTCTGTCTTAATAAAGGCGGGTACATTGAGATGAATTTGTGGTCCCTTTACAAGGCAGAAGATATCATTTTAAAGACTCTAACAGCAAACATGGGTGGGAGCTGTGTTATCTAGAATCTGACGTGTATGTTTTGCTGAGTGATTATCTCTTTTGCTTTGTTGTGCTAATATTTTGTTGTGTATAAAAGTCCCCTAGAGAATAAAAGTGCTGTTGTGTTGTTTTGTTTTCTTTTGTTTTAACAGTTGGGGACTCAGTCTTACTACGTTTTGCCATTAAAATGGTTGGCTTATCCTTGAGTTCTTTTATTTCAGTTTTTCTACTGGAATTTGGGTCAAAGCTACATCTGGTTCCATTTTTCTCTGATAATGTGTGAGGGACCACTAACTAGATGGTGGAGGCTCTGGGAATTGCTAGGGAACACAGAGGGAACTCTTGAGGATGAGCCATTCGGTTAAGAGACAAAATGACATTACAGGTGGTTTGGGTCATTGCTGGGGAAAGGGACGCTTCTGGTGCTTGGAATCAAGCACTCACCCGAAGGCCAACAATGGATCCCAGGCTCTTGATTTCTCCTACAGAAGATGCTTTGGAAAACATTGTCAACCTAAAGCCTGATATTCTGTGAGCCACACTTGCGTCTACAAGCATGCTACCATCTCCAGCAATAACATGGGAGAATGGAGATTTTCCTCCCTGTGCTGATACAATCCAAATGGACAGATTTTAAAACACAGTTATTTGGATCAAATTCAGGGCCTGTTCAAAGATATGTGCCGGACGACAGGATGTAAGTAACAGGCATGAGGACTGTGTGGCTTTAATCAGAGGGACTTGACTGTGTCTAAGATCTTCTGAAGCATAAATGTAAAAGAAGACCGTTATCCTGGCCTTTCCTGTTTGTGTAGACATGACTATAATAGAAATTGGTCCGCTGCTATGGCTGCCACTGTGAGCACCAGCAGTAAGAAAACAAACCATTTATTTATATTTATTTATTTATTTATTTATTTATTTGGAACAAGGGACTTATAGTCAAAGCTCATCTTCACAAAGCAAATTTTATCTGAAAAGCAAGGCTTTTATTTCTGAAGGTTCCATGTTATTCTGACAGGCATTGCTGTTGACATTTATATCAGATACAAATTAGGAAATTTAATTGGGAAGTGGCCCTAATCTTCCATAAGTGCTTTAACAATTTACACTTATTCATTTCAAAAATTAATAGAGAAAAGCCTTTTGTTCTCTCTCTTTGAGTAAGCTGAGAGCAGCCATTTGGGGCTGAACAGTAGGGAGGGTGGGGGTACCTAGCCTAACTGGTTTGGGGGTACTTGGCTACTTAGATGTCAAAAACTGCCTATTAAGCATAGGCAACTGTAAACTCCCTGAGCTCCTGAGCTGTGCGTTTTGATTTAGTCCTGTGTAAGAACCGGTTTGGCATAGCAGTTGGTGGGCTAGGGTGACTTCAGCTCGGCCGTTGTGCTCGAATGGTGGTAAAACACCATTCTCCAGGTCACAGGGAACAGAATTCATCTTTCACTGAAAAACAGCGGTGGAGCAGTTTGTATTGTCTGCCAGGGGCCTTTTGGCGTCATCTGTCTTTAATAACCTGGGAAAGCCCTGGGTAGTCTAAAGACTTGTTAGGGTGTCAGTAACTGAGAACAGCTATGTTGTGCCTGTGTGCAATTCCTCACACTACTCAGTGTGGTCATCATTTCTCGTCCGTCTGTGAGTTACGAAATAACGTAAGGCCCTGCTGGGTCTGAGGAAGGGGGGTAGCCTGGGTTAGCAGGTGGCTCGAATTTGTTCTGTTGTGGACTGAAACATTAACCAAGGCAAGACAGGCTATTTTCCTGCCACTGGTGGCCACCGTCAGTGCCTTACCACTAGTTTAGAGACTGAGTCAATTGAAAATACATCATTGTGTTTTAGTTATTAATTACCTAACCTTATTGATGGAACTGGCATATGGTTTAGATCTCAGAGATTGACCTGTCTATGTGAGGCACCTTCCTGGGAACCAAAGTGACCCTTGAGTATCTTCACCAAAGTGAACAAAAGCTTGTAAAAAAAAAAAAAAAGTATTAGAGGTGTCAGTGATGGCTTTTCAAAATTAGAAGCAGAGTGACACCAACAGCTCCTGTTCTATAAACTGAGGGGGAGGTGGGGCCTTTGATGGGTTGATGCTTGCTTTTGCCCACATACGCCTGAACGGGTATACTTTCTTAATTCTCTAAGTTAGATAGGTCTAAAATTAGTTGCTTAAAGATTCAAGGGTCAATCACTGGAGCTACTAAGCTAAGAGTCATAGAATTGACAGCTTAAAAAAAAAAAAAAAGATCTAATCCAGCATCTTAATTGCAAAATGAGGAAGTTGATACCTTTGCCAGAAATTACAAAGCTGGAACCTGCATTGCCAGTTGCCTCTCCTGTAGCGTATGCATCATAATTAAACTAAGAAAGAGTCGGAAAGTCTTTACAAGTCATCATGTTGGTCATAACTTTCTTGAACTTTCATGTTAAGATAGAAATTGATTTAACTGGGAGTGGAGCATGTCTAAAAGGCAATTGTTTAACTGAGTTAAAGTAGAGACTAGAATTTAGGAATAGATACTTTCTTGAGTTGTAGAGAAAGTGTCTGTGGGACCAGGACTGGTAAGTAGCTAGGAGATCAGGTGTCAATGGCCCTGAATGCGAAGTTGTCTCAGAGGGAAAAGAACAAAACAGCTCTAGAGAAGACCTAAGGCTGCCATGTTCCCCGGAAGCAAGAGATGAGTTCACATCCTAGAGCTGAGGCTGTATTCAGTTAGTTGACCTTGCCTCTATGTCAGAAAAACTCAGTGTAGCTTGGCCAAAGGACAGCCTAAGCACTGCAGACCATATTCATTCTCAGAACCAACTAGAGAGTAGTCCTAATAGAAGGTGCCAGGCGGTGAAGGCAAGGGTAAAATGCCAAACAGTTGCATTACCTTACCCTGAGGAGGACCCGCAAGTACTCTGTGACTACTCTAGTGCCATAAGCGAGTCACCTCTAAAGCCACGGAAGGAATTTTATCATTCACTTCTTAACCTGCCATTATTCTATCAGCCCAGATGTTGGCTCCTGGGATAGTTACATACCAGTGATTATACAATAGAATAGTTCTTTTCTGCACACCAAATAATGTTTTTAAGTAGTGGTAATTGGAGCTGGAGAGCTGACCCAAAGGTTAAGAGAAATAACTAGCTTACTACTTGCTCTTCCAGGGGGATCTGAGTTTGGTTCCCATGTCAGGTGGTTCACAACTGCTGTTAACTCCAATTCCAAGTGGATACAATGCCTTCTTCTAGCTTTTGTGCACAGTGCACACAGAGGACAAATATTTACATAATGTGCACACATAAATAAAAACAAAATTATCTAAAAAATAATGGTAGTAGCCAAGAGAAAACAGTAAGAATAATATCTATAGGTTCCCCCATGGCCTCTGTTCTCACCCTTCCTAATAGAAAAACCATTATGTCAGGTTCTTCCCTTGGTACCCAGTGAGGATATCTAGGCAAAGGGCACTAACAAGGAGATGTACATTACAAGAAACTCACACAATAACCAAAATAAGCCTATCTCTTAATCTGCCTCAGCCTCTAAAACAAAATTTCATATTGGCAGCTTGTACACAAGGCAAATTTACTCCTTCCAGTTCTGGAGGCTTATGAGTCTCAACTCAAGCCACTGACAGCCTTGACACCTGTAAGGGCTCATTTCCTGGTTTATAGATGACACCCTCCAGCTATGTCCTCATGTGATAGATGGGACAGCGTTGCTCTCATGGGCCTCTCATGTAGAGACACTAATCTTTATGATGATCTAATCAATTCCCTCCCTCTAATACCTTCCTCTTGATCATTAGGATTTTAACATGAATTTCGGGGCAAACAAAAAAAAAAAAAAAGAAAAAGATATAAGCATTCAAACTATTACATCATGGTAAAACTAAATATGTGGTTTATTAGGATTTGTGTAAACAACAGAGACTGACCATCCTAGGAGTCAGGTCTTCTGTCACCTTACCTTAACTGGATATCTCTTCACATATACCACATGCTTAAAATAAATAATATTGCTTATATCAGAGCCTGGTATCACAGGCACGTAATCCCAACTACTTAAGTAACTAAGGCAAGAAGATTACAAGTTCAAAGCTGGCCTAGGAAACTTAGTTAAAAATTAAAAGTAAGAAGTAGGAGGAGAAAAAAAAGTAGAAGGAGAGATGGGAATATAGAATGTAAAAGTGTTTCCCTAACACATGCAAAGCTCTGGGTTAATTTCCAGAGGGGTGTGGAAAGGGAGGAAGAGAGAGAGAGAGACTGTATGTATGTGTGTGTTTGTATGCATGTGTTTTCAGAAATTATAAGCACTAAGTATCAGAGAAATCTATATGTACTGTTGTCCCAAAGAGCTTACAGTTTGTTAGGTGTTGTTGTTGTTGTTACTGTAACAAAATACCTGAGCCAAATCAATTTATAAGAGAAAAGGATTGATATATGTTCATGTTTTCCAGGGTTCTAGTCAATGGATAATTGACAGACATGTTGTTTTGGGGTCTATGGCAACGTAGTATATTGAGGAAGGGCATATAGTGGTAAAAGCTACTCATGATATGGCAGCTAGAAAATGAGGGACAGGAAAGGGTCCACTTTCTAACATCTTCCAGTGCATTCTCTCAGCATCCTAATTTTATTCGAGTAGGTACTAGTAATACCATGACTGTGTCTAAGCCTTTGAGCATGGGCCTTTGTGGGACTTAAACATGAGAAAGGAAAAAACAAGTCTAAGTAGTGCTTTTCTTTGTTTGAAATTCTATGGCGATTCCCTCCCTCCCCCTTGTGATCTGACCCACTACAGTGTTGAACCCCATTCTCCATGGACTGGTCACTTGTATATCTCCCCCTATAAATGGGAAATCCCAATCGGGAAGGAGTTATATCTTAACCACTGAAGAACACCAATGCTGTGGTTGTGGAGATCCTCCCATGTTCCGGCTTAGAGAGTAAATGGATGGGGTGGAATCCCTCAATGTTGCTGAACACTTACTGTATTTTGTTTTTCCTTCCTTGAGGACTTCGGCATTATGTTCCTGCACCACCTCGCAACCATTTTCTTAATAACCTTTTCATATGTCAACAACATGGCCCGAGTAGGAACCCTAGTCCTCTGTCTTCACGACTCAGCTGATGCTCTGCTAGAGGTAAGCCTTTTCCTTTCATCTTGGGGAAGACAAAATCCAGAACTCAACAAAGTTCCCGGACCAGCTGTCCTGTGGTGTAGTGGATGGTGCTTTGAAACCACCAGCTGTTGCTTACTGGGTTAAATTGGCAAATCTGAGACTTTAGATTACCATGAAAATGTGTGTCCCAAGTGAGCTTTGTTAGCGTCATTAGCTAATAGGGAATTGGAAGCTCTGACCACTCCGCATTTGAATGGTTGATTGTTTAACAGAAAAGTCATTATTTTAATAGATTTTCTAAGAGTCACACTGACTTATCTGAAAACTGCTTATAACCCAGTTTAATCTTACAATACAATTGAGCAGTTTGACTTTTGTAACCAGTATACATATTATCCTAGTAGTTTTTAAGAGCAACATGGGCATATAAATTGTAAGTTTTATACCAAAGATATGTAAAGAATTTATTACTTTCAGAGTTAAACTCAGTGTTATGTGCATAAATAAATCTTTTTACTTTATGCCAAGAAATGTTGTAACTGGTCAAAATTAACCCAAACAAGTACAGAGTTTGCATAGATTTGGCTCTTGGCATCACCCTTTTCTTCTCCCTGCTGTGTCATGTTTCCGTTGCTAAGAAGAATTCTCAGTCATAATCTGTTATTGCAATCAGGCACAGATGCACACAGTTAATCTTTCATAGAGGCGGTAAGTTAAAGTTTGAACTGAATGTAAAATCTCATCAAAATTCTGATCCCCTGAAGGTTATGAAACTAAAGTGCTTGTCAGTCAGAAGATAGTTTGTGGTCATGACGATTATGTCATTCAAACTGAACTCAACTCAGCATGTTTTTAAAGGGAGAAATTATGTGATAGACAGGAAGTCCTCTGGAATTCTATTATAATTTGATTGTCTCCAGTATATGCTTAGAAGTGGACATTTATGCTGCAGCTTAGATGTAGAAATCAATCCTAGACCTTGAACCAAGGTTAATTCCTGTGGAAATCTCTGGCATGCAGTTTGGCTAGAGTTGTGATAGAGGAAATACTTGTTGGAAATACTCATCCGTCACTTTCGTCCAGAAAAGATGGCTAATCCAAGAATACAAGTATGTGGCTTAAAAGCAAAAGGTTTTATAACCAGGATTATTTTTGTCGTCATAGATAATGCTTGGAAATGTCCAGTTAATGAAATCACAAAATAGTGTTTACAGAGGATACATCTCTAGGGAGTTTGCCGCCACTGCTTATCTATTGCTTCTGATGGATGAACATCAAAGGAAAGATGTGTGCTGGTGAAAAGACAGCCAAAAGTACTTTTCTTTTGATGTAATTCTTGGTGTTATACTTCAAGTATTCATGAAATTAAAAGCTCATAATCTTGACTTCCACCCGGGTGATGGATATGTCCTCTTAGGACACGTTGCTTCCACAGTGTTGTGTTCTGCTTAGCACTGTTAGATGACTATGAATACCTGCAAAGATGCTATCAGCATCTTTTTCAGTAATTAATTTTCAGACACATAGAAAGTAACCTTGCGTGGCAGAAGAGATCTGTCATTTCCAATAATGTGTAAGTGCTGTGGACTCTGCACAACTTCAAGAAATGGGGAAGAAAAAGTTCACTTGCAGGCTGCCTGCTCCTCAGAGTCGCCTTAAGAAGCAACAGCGTAGAAAGCAGTGTGGTTGCCTCCCACTGAAACTGCTGTCATCTGCCATGGATGTCTGATCCTGCAGACATCAGAGTATTAGTAAATTTCATCTAGACTATGAGCCTGTAATAGGGCTAGAAATCCTACGGAAATAGAGTCACTGATACAACATAGTCGTGACACTGACTTCGTCTCAGAGGTTTTAAGAATAATATGGGAACTTATTTTCCCAACACACCATCTCTGTGATTGTTAAAGAAACCACAGACCCAGCTAGGCAGTGGTGGCACATGCCTTTAAATCCCAGCACTTGGGAGGCTGAGGCAGGTGGATCTCTGTGAGTTTGAGGCCAGCATGGTTTATAAAGCAAGTTCCAGGACAGCCAGGACTATACAGAAAAATCCTGTCTCAAAAAGCTCCCACCCCCCAAAAAAGGAAGGAAAGAAGGAAAAGAAAAAAATGGAAGGAAGGAAACACAAACCTCAAAGTAGACGGGAGACCAGTGTGGAAAAGCCTGTGGCCTCAGCATTCAGGGTGCAATGAAGACGTTATGCACTGGTTATGTGGTTTCTGTCCTGATATCTCTGGCTTGCTAATATCAAAATATAATGCAAGAAAGTCTCTTAGTCCTCCCTTCTCCTAAATTCAGCCATATAATTGAGTTTTTCAGGTTAGTAAGAATTTTTATTAACTCTATGACAGTTGTAGTGTATGTATGGCTGATGGTGCATTTCACTAAACTTTTGAGTAATTTACAGATGTTGGTGTGTGGCATGTGCCATTGTTCAGTAGCAGGCATCCTTAAGCATGTGGTACACTCTACTTCCCCGGGGGCTCATGCACTCTGAAGGAAACTTTTCTTACCAGTTTAACTAAATGAGCTGCATTTCTTCCTCTTACAGGCTGCCAAAATGGCAAATTATGCCAAATTTCAGAAAATGTGTGATCTCCTGTTTGTCATGTTTGCCGTGGTTTTTATCACCACAAGGCTGGGCATATTTCCTCTCTGGTGAGTATGGTGATCTTCTTTCTGATAAAGGCAACCCCTCTCAGGAAACTTTGTAGACCCTCTTATCCTGAATTCTATTCTGAATCCTTCCTAAGAAGGTTAAAGCCCAGAGGAGCAGCTGAAGGAGGAGCTCAATTGGGGAAATACTTAGTGGGCGTGTTTGCCCATAGCGGGAGGACTTGAGCTTGGTCCCCATCACCTATGGTAACACATTCTTGCAATTCCATCATTGAGGAGATGGATGCAGAGGGTTCCTGGGGGCTCCCTAGCCAGCCAGCCTAGGCTGATTGATGAGTTCCAAACCAGTCAGATAGCTTGTCTCAAAGGATACAGGTGGCATTTTTTAAGAAATGATAGTATTGTCAGATGGCTTGCCCAGACATATGCATATAGGGGTGCCGCCACACATGCTCACACCACACACATGAACACACCACACACACAGCATGTAATCTCTTTCTTTAGGAGAGTTGTATACTTTCCTACCATCTTGATGAGATCAGGTGGGTTTAAGGGCGCTATGGCCTTGGACATCTTTACTAGTACCCTGTGCAGCAGAGCTCACTTCTCTTTCAGACACTAGTCTAGATCATGACTTAAGAACCTCAGCCGCGGAGGTCTAAGTTAACAAAGGAAGCATGGTCCTGTAGCCACAGGCCAGAAGCAGCATTGCCTGGGAACTCAAGAGATATGCAGATTCCTGCGCCCTGCTTCAACCCAGTAAATCAGAAAGTCTACAGAGAAGGCTGGATTATCCATGTCGTCTTAAATCTTCATGGTGATTATGTGTGACATGAAAGTGTGAAAAACACTGCCCTAAATAAGTCTCTTCATCAGCTTGTGTTCATAGCTAAAGGGGAATGGAAAGTATGGATTCTTTAAAAATAACCCTGAAGTTCTCTGTGGCTCTTTCATGTCTGCGTGGCTTTTACTTTGCTAAGAACTAAGGAAAAGGCGTAGCAGAATGTTGGCGTCTGACAGACGTCTCTATTGCCAATCTCCCATTACTTGATTTGGGGAGAATGAAGCCTCCATGTCGCTTTAAATCTACCATTGATGGTAGATTATTCCTCTCCATTTTAAAAGAACAATGTGAATGGGAAGTTTGAGCCATAGGAAGTGGAAAGTAGGAACATGAAGATGTTATTACTTGATGTAATGGTGCCCTGCAGAAGACTAGCAGCCAGAAAGTGGGGGCCTCTAGTTTGTAGGTATATCATTAGCACTAATGAATTACACACACACACACACACACACACACACACACACACACACACCTACCTTTTCAGCCACAAGGCAGACAGACACATATACCTTCTCCTTGAGGTTCACAGCCCTTTGGACACTTAGGTTAATCATTTTCAAGTAGCAATACCTTGTGTTGGCAACAGACATTTACTAAAACCTTATTAAAAAGTATGAATATAGGTGGGAAACACTGAAGTAATTTTAAATATGATGGATCTAATTAATTCAGGGTTGCGGGTCTTTCAAAATTATTAGCATAACTAGTCATAAGAATTTAAAGAAGAAATTCAAACAAAATGTAAAGATGACTTCTCAGAACAATTGAAAACATTTTCAGATTTCTAAGCATCTGACTCAAAGAAATAGGTATCGCTCATGTAGTTTGACTTACTGCTTTTCTTTTAGAGATAAGATAGAGGTATGCCTGCCTTCTCACCAGTAAACATATAAACTCTTGTTTATAAGCTCTTAAGGTTTAGGCCTTGGTGAATTGCCGAGAACATAGGTCCACAGAACAAAGAAATCCTGTCTCACTGTCAGAGAGAACACTCATAGGTGTACCTGCTGGGAGGGCCTGTCAGTTGCTTAGAATGTTTCCCTGACTGAGCATTGCAAATACCTTGGGGCTCCTGCACCTGAGCCCTGTGCTGCAGCTGAATTGCTTTTTAAAAGTGACCTAAGGAAAACACTTTTCTATTTCTTGTAATATAATAATTGTATGCGCACTGCCATTACAACTTACAGTTAGTAAAGAGAAATCCTTTCAGATACATCCAGGAAGTCAGGTTGGGGCCTTTATCATCTGTTTGTTCCTGCATCGGTTGCTACACTGTAATGGACAGAGTTGTTATTTAACCCTTTCATGAAAAGAGCACTAACAGTATTTTAAATACTTGATATTGTGAAATGATTTTAAAACTCCTTTGTAATTAGGAAAGCACAGTTCGAAGAAAGACCTTTCAGGCTATCACCGATAGACTCCTCTCCCCTCCCTCTGCTTATGATAAATTCAATCAGTTGTCCAGAGTATTGTTTTTGTCATCCACGGGGTGCGGGGTATGGAGGGGGGAGAAGTGGGGGGAACTGCTTTCTTTTATAAGATGACACCTGGATCTATCTTAAAACTTCTAAGCCAAGGATTCCTAAACGCTCTGTGAAATCTGTTGTGTATGAACATTGTATACGCACATGCTTCCTGGGTGGAAGCACTGCGGTTTCCTCGTTTTCTGGTGTCTGTGTGTCCTTCCTTTGCTCAGACAAGTACCTGTGGAAAGCAGAATAAGTCTACATACATCCCACCTCAAGTAGAAACGCCCCGTGGTGTGCGAGTTCACAGCACATCTTCTGCAGAAGGCGTCTGTGTGTCCTTCAGCTACTCCTATAGTCGTTTTCCTTCATTTGTTTCCCAGAATTCCTCCTGCCAGGATCTTCCGACCTCAGCACGAGAAATAGCAGCACATACTGTTTGGCACACCCGCCCTCACACCACGGCATGGACTTTAAGATGGCTTCCACCTTGCCTAGTGGGGGCTGCTGTGCAGCTGAGCCCTTCTCCCTCTCCTAAGGTCGAATCATACTGCACACTTTACTTTCCAGTGTGGCATATTTGCATGCTCGATCACATAACCCGCTTCTGTCCCTCTCAGAGTTCGCCCTGCTGTTTTCAGATACCATACTAGCCCAACAGTGTCCTCTGAATTAAACCATATGCCAACCCTTCCAGATTTGTGTTACCTCTTTTGACTCACTGAAGACAAACACTGACTCCAGAAGGGTTTCTTTAGTTAAGCCAATGCCTAACAAGTGAGCGTATGTGATTTTTCACCACACTGTGAAGACTTCTGAGATCCATTATTTCGGCCCCTTGCTTCTTCATATTTTTCTATAGTATACAAAAGTCTGTATTCAAAGTCCTGCGTAAATCAGGATGCCTATATTGTCATAGGCACCCCTTGCACATATAGAAGAAAGACCATAGAGGACACAAAGGTAGGGATGGTGATGTTCTTCTGTAATCCCGACCAGCTGTGAGGCAGACAGGAGGACCCAAGTTCAGAGCCAACCTGCTTGGTTCAGAGCAACCGAATGTTGGTCTCAGAAGAAAGGAGGAGAGACATGAAGGAGGAGAGGGGAATACGCTGGGGGCATAGCGTAGTGGCGGAGTGCTTGCAGAACAGACGTGGGGCCCAAAGTTAAATCCCACTACTTGCAAGACAAGGCACAGAGGAGCAAAAGAAACTCCAAAGCTAGATTTTAGGAGACCATACCATTCTCGAATATCTGCTCTTGTCTTTATATGTGTGTGTGTGTGTGTGTGTGTGTGTGTGTGTGTGTGTATGCATACATATACATATACATGATATACATGTGTGTGTATATATATATATATATATATATATACATATACTTTTTTTTTTTTTTTTTGGTTTTTCGAGGTAGGGTTTCTCTGTGTGGTCCTGGCTATCCTGGAACTCACTCTGTAGACCAGGCTGGCCTCGAAGTCAGAAATCCTCCTGCCTTTGCCTCCCAAGTGCTGGGATTATAGGCATGCGCCACCACGCCCAGCTCTCTCTCTCTCTCTCTCTCTCTCTCTCTCTCTCTCTCTCTCTCTCTGTATATATATATACTTTTAACTCAAAAGCCCTGCTGTGTTTATGTATTTGGTGAGGATTTACCAGACAACCAGGATGAGCTACATACTGAACCTTCAGTGGAGTTTTCCTCAGGGACTCATAGTTTAAATTCCAACAGACCCCGTCAGTATTCTGTTTTATAGGTTGAAAGAGGAAGCTACAGGTTATGAGTTACTTTTCTAAGCATTTGGGTAACATTGGTAATATATGGTTTCATATTTAAATCATCTTACTGTGTATACTGAAGGGCTCTGTTGGCTAAATATAGATCAGACAAAACAGCTAAAATATATATATATATGAGAAAAAGTTTATTCTGAAGCCAAATGTGAGGTTGCCATGGCCCAGGTCCAGGCTCCAGTTATCCCCAAACTATGTTGTAACATGGTAACCATTTTATGAAGTTTTTACCATAAAGGAACAAAGAAAATTATAAATTGAGACTCTTGGAAAATACAGTAGTGGGACTTTGTGACAGGCAAGTTACAGCGTGCGCACGTGTTACAGGCATAAGATGGCCAGCTGGTAGCAGCCGAGGCTTTTTGATTGCCACGCAGTATTTAAAGAGTTGCATGTTCTGAAGGACTCAGCCAGCTAACTAAAAGGGTGTGCTGGGGTATGCCACACTGTTGGGATTCCTCTGTTCTTCACACCTCCGCCACACATCTCTAGAGCACCATGATAGGATCTTCATAGGGATTTTATAATTTCTAGCTGCCATCTTTAAAAGTGACATCCATTAAAAGGTAGCTTATTTATTTAACTCGGCATATTCCAAATAATACCATCTCATACATCGATATGTTAAATTAGGCAACCTTAGCAATAACTGAGATATTTGCATTCTTTTAGACTACATGTTTGGAAGCTAATACCTCACACTGCTGTTCATTTGAGTCTAGCTGTGTACAGAGTGCTCATCCTCAGCGTGCACTTAGTAGAAATTTGTTTGCTGTCAACTTTAGGTTTTATTACATGATGGTCTGATGAAATGCATGAGGTTATTGCAATTCTTCTGTTTTTATAAGGTTTGCTTTGTGTCTGTTTCATATGGTCTATTGTAGAGAAGCATCCGTGATCTGCTACATAGAACGTGTAGTCTTTGGTGCTTAGACGAAGCATTCGGAGAAAGCTATTAGGCCCATTTGATGTAAAATGTCATTAATTCTCAGGTTTCTCTGCTTATTTTTTGTACAGATGGCCTATTTATTGGAGAAAGTGGAGTACTGAAATTACCTTCTGTTAGTTGGTTTGTGTTCATCTCTGTCTTATTCATATGCTATTTATGAAGTTGTATGTAGCACAGTATGTACATATGTTTCATACATTTTTTAGATTTATTTATTTGTTTTATATATGTGAATACACAATTGCTCTCTTCAGACATAACAGGAGAGGGCATCAGATCCCATTACAGATGGTTGTGAGCCACCATGTGGTTGCTGGGATTTGAACTCAGGACTTTTGGAAGAGCAGTCAGTGCTCTTAACTACTGAGCTATCTCTCCAACCCCTCATATAATTTATTTTGATCATATTCCTTCTGCTTCCCCAACTCCTCCCCACCCATCTTAATGTGTTCTCTCTCCTATTCTCTCTCTCTCCCTCTCTCCTCTTCTCTCCCTCTCTCCCTCCCTCTCCCTCTTTGTCTACTGAAGTTATTGGGTTATTTTTGTGTTAGTCTACCCTGCTGTGTGGGAGCACTCCATTCTTTCCCAGTAGGTATCAGTGGCAAATGGTTTCGGGTAGGGATGGGACTTGTGCCCGTCTCCCTCTCTCAGTGCTGGAGTCTTGTCTGATTTGAGCCTGTGCAGGTCCTATGCATGTTGACACAGTCTCCGTGAGTTCATGTGTGTATCAGTCCCGCTGGAGTCTGGAGGACGCTGCTTCCTTGGAGTCATCTCCTTGAATCTTTCCTCTTGCACATAGAGAAAGCGCAAGTGCACACAGAGCACTAAGCCTTAAAGTTGGGGGTTGATAAAGACGTCTCACTTAGGGTGAGTGCTCCAGAGTCTCTCCCAAAATTATGTACATCGTCCACCTGTGGGTCTCTGTCGCACGGAGGCGCTTCTCTGAGGAGGGTTGAGCTATGCATTGAGCTTTGGGTATTTTATTGCTCTGTTTCTTTCACAGAATAGCAGTAGTAGGCTTTTCCTAGGACACACGGCCTGGTCTCAGGTGCTTCAGCTACTTTAGCTACACCAGGTACAGGGTCCATCTCATGGAGTGTTTTTAAACTGTGATTGGTTACTGTCATAACATTTACGCCACTGTTGAACCAGGACAGGAAAGCAGACCACAGATAAGATTTTCTTTATCCGTTAGAGTTGAGGGCATTAATATTTAGAGTTATTATTGAACGGTGTATATAAAGTCCAATCATTCCAATGTTTTTTTAAACTGGTTTGTTTTCTTAGTTGTGGGTTTTGGTTTTGGTTTTGGTTTTGGTTTTTTGTTTTTTGGCAGGGGGGTGTTTGGTGGGGTTTTTTTTTCCATTAAACTATAGCTTTGTTTGATTCTTTCTGGAGTCTCCTGACCGAGCTCGTTCTGCTCTTCCCTTTTGCTGCCAGTGTTCCTTTCGTGTTTTCTTTTTGGCTACGCAGCACCATTTCACATTTCTTTCCAGCAATGCATGAGGGTTCTACCTTCTCTACAACCTTTACCAAGATGCGTTGTCTCGCTGTCTTATCTAGTCCTTCTGAAAGGGGATTAAGTGCTGTCCTGGTCCAGCTTTGATTTCCTTCCAAATCTTTTATTCACTTTCAGTTGGCCCGCCCTCCTGTCCTGGTGGGAGTTGCTCATTACACCAGCCACACCGTTCCTTAATGGGCTATTGCTGCTGCTAATGATGTCATTGTTGTGTCAGTGGAACAAAATATTTTTTTGTCACTGTCCTCATTCCCTGCCCTATTCTTAACTGATTTGACTTCATTTCTGCCTCTTGGACTCTTTATTCTATTTTATCCGAAAATGACTCATCTGTCCTATCAGAGAACTGTGTAACCTAATGAGCCGAGATGCATTAACATGCCCTCTCCTCCTCTCTCGGAGCTGAGATACTGTCCAAGGAACTGGTGATGATTTCTATTTGGGGGATATCTGGGCCACATTCCAGCCCCACCCCACACAGGTTAGGGGAAGAGTTCTCTCCATACGGTGCTTTCCTAATGACATCATTGCCTGGTGTTGCTTCACTGTAGTCAGCCCCTTGTCTTGCTGTTCCCAGAACATGATGCACTCCCAAAAGTGAAACTTTTATATCCACTGTGTACAACCTTTGGCCCTGCCCACCGGCCATTCTCCTTTGGGGGGGAGGTATTAAAGTGGCACCATTCGTCTTCACTATCTCCACAGAGCACACAGTCCCACTCCCGCAGGCCAAGGAGGAACTTTTTGTTCCCATCTGCAAGATGGAGAGATGATTTAACAAGCGACTGTAACTGTCAGATAATGTAGCCACTGCAGGGATAATTAATAGGGAGAGCCTGTAAAAGCAGTACCCTTCATGTCTGCCCTGCAGTTTTACACCCTAGCTTTCTGAGCTTCTAACCCCGACTCCCGTTCTACACCACAGACCAATGACTAGCTCACAACAACCAACAACAGGAAAAACCCTGCAGACCTCCTTCCTAGAGTCATCAAGATAAATATTATAAATTCTTCCAGTCCCTTCTTCCATAGTTTTCAAGATATTCTTCTCTGATTCTGAATGGTATTGTGTCAACTCTATGAGAGTTATGTCAGCTTTGCAGAATGTAAGTTTCTGTAGTATTTAAATTAGTGATACATCATTATTTCAAAGTAATAGTCTTGGGGTGATAGCATTGGATGACACTGAAATGATCTTGTTCAGTCATTATGGTCTTCTTAATTATATAGCTCATGTACTCTGCTAACAATATACCATCTTGCAGTTTTGTGAACATAAAACTCTGGAGTTGTAAGATCATAATATGAGCATCCAGGAGGCCAAAATACTTGGCCTTCATTTTCCATTCTCAGTAACAACTTGGCTCTGTGATGCTTTCGTGGTTGTGACTAAGCATAAGGACGGAAGAGCTTCACAAATGCTTTATACTTCACTGATTTTATCAGACCATTTATGGAACGGTTTAGGATTTATCATGTAGGTTTTACTTTCTAGTACATTCATGAATAGTTGATTGATTGCTCCTTTATTAAATGCCATCCACAATTTAGGAACCTCCCAAGAATATTACAGTTAGGAAGACGTACATATTTTTATCTCTTCTGGATACATGCTTATGACCTTGTATATAACCAGAACCACATTTAAACAAGGTCCAAGATTTCACATTGCAATAAGTATTCTAGCACCCCTAAAATACATATCAAATACTTGGCCGCACTACTACCATTAAACTAATAATCACCAGTGGCCCAGATAACAAATGTTTGTTTTGATAGGGTCATCATCCAAAAACAGCTATTAGTTTAATAGCCCCTCTTTCACAAAGTTTAGTAAATTATGTCTGCTTGTATTCTCTAGTTTCAAAAATATGGGTATTCTAGTCTTGTAGTTGGACACGCACTGATTTGATGCTTTTTGAACTAAACCCACCCATCATTAGAAGCTATAACACTTTCTGTTGATCCCTCCTTTTTCCTGCACTCTATTTGTGGGTAACCCATCAAGTTCCAACAACGTCCCAGGTTTTACAAAGCTGTAATCTCAATTTGGCACAGAGTAGGCTGCGCTCAGTCTCGTGACAGCCCCGTTATAATGCCTTGCTCAGAATGATACTTCAATTCTAAATGTTTTCACAACTCTTTGCTTAGTTGATCTCCCTGATCTTTGTGGCATTTGCGCGTACAGAGAAACTTAAATTATTTCACTGGTGATTCGCCTAAGCACCCTGCCTCTGATCTCCTAATATCAGTTCACCCAACCTTACTATTTTCCTTTTTGGTTGTTGTTGTTGTTTTTTGTTTTTTGTTTTTGTTTTCTTCTTTCTGCAATAGAATACTGTCTTCTTTCACGTCACTGAGAAAGACATACCTTTTGAGCATTTGACAAATAAAATGTCATTTAAAGGTAGTTTCCTGTCTTTCTGCCTCAGCCATCACATCATATTAAAAAGCAGCACCACCATCTACCCACGAATTAGAATCGAGTAATGCAAAAAGGAGATCCCTAAGGACTCTGAAAGAATGTGGTGACGTGGTGCAGCTCAGAGGGAGACTGTTTGCCTTGGCTTGTATTCCTCCCGTTTACGAGTCAGGAGACCAGGCATATGGATTCTGTGTGTCTATCACTTCAACAGTTAAATAGTGCGTGCCTGTCTCATCAGAAAAGCTAAAGAGTGAGTGAAATGTTGTTTCTGGTGGTGCTTTATAAAGCTGTTATCTGAATGGGAAGCATTTTCAATGTAGTTACTATTAAGATGCAGAGTCCATTGTTGCCAAGCATATGCCAACTTGGTATGTTTTACATATCACTAGGTTTTCTATATAGCTAATGAACAATAAGTGACTTTGAAATAAACTTCTGAAATACTCTCTCAAGTCCTGATACCCACTGTTCACACTGTCTTCTTTTCAATCACATCGCCTCTCGGAACTCAGTGAGTGCAGGCTACTAACATGGTTGCATTTTTCTCCCAGATCCCCAGTGACCTAACACAAAACACCAGAAACCATTGTTGCTGTGCACAGACTCTCACAAAGTCAGTGGGTGTGTGTTAGGCAACTTCTTTCCCTGTTAAGTCTCGGCTTCTGTCCATTATTCAGCCAGAGATGGGCCTGTGCTGCCAGGACCTCCGCTGGCTGGGATGAGGTGTCTAACCCTGTGTGCCTTCCAGATAGCAAACCCTCAGTTCTAGGAAAATTCACGTCACCTCAGAGCGGTGCAGCGGCAACGTTGGCCTTCAGAGGCTGCTACTTCCTGTTGGCGTCTCACTATTTTCTTTTCTAAGATTTGAAACTCGTCCAAATGCATAGCGGCATGGAAGCCTTTTCTTTGATTCATTTCTGAAAATATATCTTCCAAAGGAACATGGCTTACATGCTTGTCTGAATAGCTGATAAGAAGCAGATTAGTCTCAGTTCACAAATTTGGAAAAGCTTATCCCCTCTCTCCTGAAAACCCTTGATAACTGTACTCTCAAATTTGTATTGGTGTTGTTCTGTGTTCAATGGATCAGAAAGATACGGGCGAAGCCTAGAAATGCTTTGGTAGATAGGTAACTTGGCATGCTTTTTAATAACGTTCATGTCTGATAGTGCCTTCTCCAGTCGAGTCGGTTGGATGCAGATGCTGTGTGCCGAGAGACCTTGTCTCATTGCGATTTTAATTTACTCCCACAACCGGCAGGTTGAACCAAGAATCTACAACCTCAGCTTGTAGGACAGGTCGGCAGACAGCCCATTTTTATAAATAAAGTTTTGTCGGCACACGGCCTTGCTCATCTGTCACGTATTGTCTGCGGCTGCTTTCTGCTGCTGTGTCACTATTGGGTAGTTAGGCGTGACCACCAGCGCAACACAGCATATTTATCAACTGGTCCTGTGAGGAAGACTCTTGCCATCTCTTTGACTTGGCCATTAAGAGTTTGACTTGGAATCAGAGTAGGAGTTCCGAATTCCAGTAAGATAAGACAGTTGGGGGAGTGGCACGCTAAATGCATTTGGCCTCCAGATGTTCTCTGTTGAGTTGTATCTACCTTCAGCAGAAACAGATGTGGGTGTTATTCTTAATACTGTGGCAGCACAGAGGGAACGTGCACGCCCCAGTCCTATAGTGACTTTTGTCAACAAGACAGTGTATTTTACAACACTCCCAACACAGAATTTGTGATGTAAGTGTTCCCTTCCTCCATCCTTCCCAAGCACTTGGCTTAGTGGCAGGTGCCCAACCTCAAATCTGTTTCCACTCCCAGACCTTTCAGCCCAGTTTACATCAACGCAACCTACCTGTCTTAATTCTTCCTTTGAACGAACAGGCTATAAACCCACCCTTAATTCTCACACACTCCTGTGTCTTCCACGTCTTCATGTCCTCTGTAGTCCTGACTAATTCATCAACATAAATTTGTCATGAAATAAGTGAATATTTATTTAGAATTTGTTGGTGGGCAACACATTGTGTTGTGTTATCTGAGTTATGTGTTTGATAAGGAAATGTTCTGGGTAGAACTCAATGAAATATTTGTTAAAAACCTGTCCAAAAGGACTGAGAAGCAAGTCCAGAGAAATGATATTGACCAGGTTCCATTTGTTAGAGTCCATGGAATAGTCTTATGAGACAGTGCCAAATGATTTTTAAGATTCTAAGCAGTTAAGAGGTACTTTCTTAATTGAGAGTTTTAGATTATCTTTTTAATTGAAGTATAAATTCAGTGAACAACAGCTAATGAAATGGAATTTCTATTAAATGCAATTTTACTGCCCAGCGGTGGATATTAATCAAATAATATGATCTGTGGGGATGTTTATCAATATAACATGTGGGAAGTGCGGGCTCACTCCCATTTCACTGCCGTCTCTGACCTACCACACCTATAGAAGCTACAGTCAAAACTGGTGTAGAGGGGGCTGGCAGGATGGTTCAGCAGGTAAAGGTACAGATTACACAAGCCTAGTGAACTGAGTTTGACCTATAGAACCCCCATAAATGTTTAAGACAGTAGTTCTCAACATGGGGATTGTGACGCCTTTGGGAAGTCGAATGACCCCTTTCACAGGGCTGCCTAAGATCGTCAGAAAACACGAATATTTGCATTCGGATTCATAACAGTAGCAAAATTAGTTATGAAGTAGCAATAAAGATAATCTCATAGTTGGGGGTTACCCCAATATGAGGAACTATATTAAAGGGTCTCAGTATTAGGAAGGTTGAGAACCACTGGTTTAAGAAGAGAACAGATTTCACAGATTATTCTCTGGCTTTCACGCATATGCCTTGGCACACACAGCCACATATTAACATCACACATGCACGCGCACACACACATGCATACACACACAGGCACACTAATGATAATAATGATAATATTTTTAATTAGCATTAGCCATCAAATAGTAAAATACTTTAAATGATTTTATTATTAAGCATTTTAACCAGTAACAAATGAGCAAGACAAAGATAGAGTTATTTGCGATATTGATTGATGTATTTCCATGAGTTGAGATTTTAGCTCACCAAATTTTCCTCATCTTTGGTAGAAATGGAAGGATGTTCTGTATCTTGTGTGCTACTGTACTCAAGCCCTGTGATAAAGCAAAGGACAGTTTAAGTTGGCATAAAGGTACCTTTGGAACTTGTCCTACCCCATCTATCTAGAGGTTGTGTGAAGCTCTGAAAATATCTCTGCATAGAAGGCCTTGAAATTACCACGGTTCCCGGAAAACTGCATTACATTATGAGCACGGTTTGCAGAGTCAGCACTTTGCATAAAGGGTCAGCACCCTTCTCTTTGCATTAAGCTTATGGTAGCTCCCAGAACTAGGTTAAAGCTACTGTGAAAGGGAACAGAGGAAACCAGGTTTAGATGGATAAGCAGTGAGTTATTCACATGGCTTCACACCTCCCCTTCTCTTCCTGGCGGTATGATTGCATTTTTTTTTTCTAATTTAAACTTCGAGAAGTCCTGTGTGCTCTGTGACAGCCACAGGACATCTGCCTGCAGCCCTGCCCCAGTGGTGTCTGATAGCCATCAGCTCTTTGTTCGCCCCTTGATACTTAGGAATGCATTCCAGCAAGGCAGGAGCCTTCTCTTCTCCCTGTTTGCCCAGCACTGTGTGCAGTGCCTGGTGTTGATTCATCTTTCCAAAGAGCTGTGCTCTGCATCTGCTCTGCACCCTGATTTGGGAGTTATTGTGCTAAGGCTGCTCTCCCTGTTACAGTGTGATAGGCAGGAACATTCTGAAAGCCACAGTGATGCCCTCTTCTGAGGCTATGCCTTCTACCTAATCCCCCTACAATTGTCTTTTCCCTTCTACCTAATCTCCCTATAATTGTCTTGTCTCTCCCCACATGCAGTCCCATGATGAGACGTACTGAACTCTATCGGGTGCTGTGTAGGGGTCTGGAATTGGGGTTGCCTCTATCAGACAACTGTCTCGTGTCTGTATCTCTTTGTTTCGTTCTGTCTTTAACATTTTTCTATCCATATGTCAAAGGTTTGGCCGCGGCAATGAAAAAAGTTTTCCTTATTCTAAACATAACTCCCTCAATGAAAAAAGTTTTCCTTATTCTAAACATAACTCCCTCACAGCTGGGATCATTATTTATTTCGTCTCTAACCTACTTTTTGAAACCCCACAGTGAGTTGAAATAAAGCGATCTGTTGTTTGGTTTCTGTGCAATACAGGCAGGTTCGTGTGGTGCGTGTATATTTGATACAGATAGAGATATATCAAATATATATCAGTCATACAGTCAGATTGAAAGCTTGAATACTTTGGGGGAAATCAACACAAATCAACATAGTCACTGCTGATTTCGAGACCGTGTGTGTATTCTTCTTCACGAGTAAATGGACGGATTGGAAGAGGTCTTAGATACCTTCTAGCTCTCAAGACTCTAGAGCCTACAATTTGGCAATTAGAAGGGATCGTGACCTTCTAGTAAGAAATATTTATGAAGCGGTGACGACAAAGGGCGTGGGGAGCAGGAGCACTTGGTAGTTAGGGAGAGGTAATACGCGTGGCTTACTTGTTTAAAAGTCGGCAGCCTGTGGAAGCAAAGCTGGTGACCAGAGGTCAGGAAGGCCAAGCTTCAGCTCAGCCATCTGGACATGTCCCAGGTACTGGGACTGGAGGATGCCAAATGGAGATCTGTGACGTGAGGGTAGGTCTGAGTGGCTTGTGTGCCATGCCACTCTAATAGCTAACGAATCCATCATGAGTGTAACAAACACGTCAGCGCGGCAGCGCGCGCCCGTCTGTCAGCAGCAGCAGCAGCGTTAATCAGACTGTACTTGCGAGCATATTTGCTTAGGTGTCTGTCAGCATCAGCGGGGTTAATCGGACTGTATTTGCCAGCCTGTTTGCTTAAGTCTCTTCTAAAGACCCTTACGTTTCCACTCAGAGAAACCCAGTTCATCTTATTCTGAAAAGGAGCAGCCATGAAGAACTGATCCTGTCTCAGGCGCTTTGGTATAAAAGTTGCTTAGCAGTGGGGCAGAAATGAAAAAAAAAAAAAGTAATTAAGTTTATATTTAGTGATCTATCTATACACATCTGGAGCACATTTGGGGAGGAATTCAAAAGGGCCAATGCATCGCATGCCTCCTGCTCCAGAACGAGTGTGGGAGTCAAGCTGCGATTTCCACAGCCTCAGACATTTATTATTGACTTCAAAACGTTCTCCCACTTATGTGTAATTACTATCTTAGCAAATGGCACTGAAATTTCAGCTTCTTAAGCATAAGGCAGGAGTGGTTCTTTAAAAGTAAAATAAAACATAGGCCCTGTGAGATAAAAATTAAGAATCAGTTACTTCCAAGACGAAGCACTTATGCACATGCCTTCTTATATAAAACAGTCCCTTGCTGTGTATGTGTGCTGTTGCTTGCCAAGACCAGTATGTCTTCCATAACTGTGGCATGTTCGTTATTCAGACAGCACTGGACTTTGAAGTTCTTCTGTGCTTTTTCAAATGAATCAATGCTGGTGCAACTTAATGTCAGCTAATGCTTTTAACAAAAATCTTCCCATTCCCAACCCCAATAAGGTAGGGGTGTGTGTGTGGTGTGTGTGTGTGTGTGTGTGTGTGTGTGTGTGTGTGTGTGTGTAAGTAAAAATAACAACTCATTTAGTTTCGGGCATGGTAGATTTAGATATCATGTCAACCTCCTAAAAGTCTTTATAGGAACAGTTCTCTTTATAGGAACAGTTCTCTCCGAATGGGAGGGGGCTGACACCCTCATTCTGTTTCTTCCAGTTTGTGAAAATATCTATAACCAGACCACTTCAAGGCTCTGAGAGTGTAAGGCTCCGACTAAAGCCATTTCTGGGTGCAGCATCAAGTGCCAGTGAGATTTTTATCACCACACCACTTGAGAAATATTTTTCGAGGCTGACAGCTCAAAAGGAAAAAAAAAATGATATAATAAAGCAAAGTAAACCAAGCACCGAGCTCTGTGTTTTGTAAAAACAAAACAATCAAGTATCTTTCAAACCACCATTGAGCTGGGCAGCTCGTGCCTGTAATTCCAGCACTAGGAAACCAGAGGCAGGAGGATTGTTAAGAGTTTGAGGCCAACCTAGCTACATAGTGAGTTCCAAGCCAGCCTGGGCTACATACTAAGTTCTTATTTCAAAAACAATAGTACAAGAATGTTAATGTTGAATGGAGCAGCAGTGAAATTATTCACAAAAACTACAACCTCTCCATCTAGACTACTTCTAAATACCATTAAGTTTTCACTCACAGAAACCCAATCAGTTTTGTAGGACTTGCAGTTTGAGAAGACCATATTGCAAGGAAGGCTGATGGAAGGGGAAACCCGTAGCCCCATAGCCAGACAAATAAACAAGTCATAAGCAGCAGCAGGCGGCTGGAAGGGCAAAGGGGACTGCTGAAGGGCGTGGGACAGTGAGGGGAAGAGGATGGGACGAGCATTAGCAAAACCAAGCTACGCTCGAAAATGCTGTAAGGAAACTGAACGGTGATATGTAATTTTCAGAAAATGAAAATGAAGAAGATACATATATACATTTTTGTGCATTATTGTCCAGTTATTAAAACTGTCAACACACGGGTAGGTGTGTGTATGTGTGTGTGTGTGTGTGTGTGTGTGTGTGTGTGTAGAGAGAGAGAGAGAGAGAAAGAGTGAGTATATAATATACAGTGTATGAGTGTCTTTGCTATAGGTTGCAGGTTACAGCATTTAAGACACATACTGGCCAAGGATATTTGAAAGCTATTTCCATGTAGCTTAACACTACTTTTTTTTTTAAAGTGTCTTAATTGAGCTAATGAGGAAATAGTGTTATACTAGGAATTAAAATTCCTGCTTAAGTTTTAATTCTGATGCTAATGTATTCAGTATACTTAGCTCATAACTCTCCCTACTTCAGTTACCTTCACTATAAGCGAGTTAATAGCATCTTTCTCACAAAGGGATCTGGTGGGTATTAAGTACAAATACACATAAAAGTACCTTGCACGTCTTAGAGTACCACATAGCACTATGTCTCGTGGTTTGGTGCAAGCACCTATAGGCTTTAGACGAGGCTGTGAGGTGGGATAGAGAATAGGGCTAAAGTCGGAGACTGCATGCGCTAGGAAGAGAAATTTTAGGAATAATTCAGCTGCAGCATTTTGTTGAGAATCTTCCTTGATAGCTAGCATCTCGTCATGGGGTCTTAGATCAAAACGATACTTATATAAAGACAGCGCTGGACAGCCAGAAGGAAGGCATCCGGCATCCGGGTGACAGAGCCCCTGGGGCCGCCCTTTCCCGTCAGTCCCCACTACTCTAGGCTTCCTTGCACTCAGAAGCCGTAGGGGAAGTCTGTGGTGCCTCCTGGCCTCTGGTCCTTGTCAGGGAGCCGTGTGGCCGTGACTCTTGAGTTCAGCATTTGTTCACAGTTTGGCTGCAGTTTAAAGACCGGACAGCGAGCCTCTCCCTGGCACTTGTGTCCCCTCCCTTGTGAAGAGCCATTGCTTCACGTGCCTGTCTGCCTTAACCTCCTCTTGACCTGAGAGCATGCCAGCCTCTTCAGAGGCATGAGCAATTGGGACAGGGACCAGACTGAGGAATAGGATGCCAGCATCTTTCACTAGAGCCATGCGCACTGTGAATGTGTCTGCAGTCCATAAGAGGGTTTGAGGAAAAACACAATGGAAACCTTTCAAGACTGATTCAATTAAGTGCCTCCCGAGAGAGACAGGCTGAGTTCCAACAATGGAAAATTCAATATTGGCTTACTGAAAGACACTACATCTCCCCCCAAGTACCAGCCAGCCCCCCTTTCTCTTTCTCTTTCTCTCTCTCTCTCTCTCTCTCTCTCTCTCTCTCTCTCTCCCTCCCTCCCTCCCTCCCTCCCTCCCTCCCTCCCTTCCTCCCTCCCTCTCCCTCTTCCTTCCTCCCTCCCTCCTTCCTTTCCCACCTTCCCTCATGTATGAAAGAAAATATTCTGCAGCAACCTGTTAGAAAATACCTCTCTCTTTTTTGCAATAAGTCTATACGTTGCTTGAATTCATTAATGTCACAGTCACCAGAAATTCATAAGAGGAAATGAGAGATTATAAATGAATTCTCAGTGTCTAAAATCAATAAATTGTTTAGACATAGTTAGAATTCTGCATGAAATTATCATCATTTGTGGCCACTGGCAGGGTTAAGGAAAAGAGTAAGATGATGTGCTATGCAGAGGACTTGGTCCCTTCTCTCTCTAGCAAATGAAGGAATATGATAGACATGCAGCACCCATACACCAGCTGAAACCAGTATTAAGTAATTGTTTAAAAAAAAAAAAACAGGCAATTTTTCTTTGTCCTTAAAGCGGTGCTGTGGTAGCAGGTCAGCACATAAGTGGCCTCCGAGCTGTGTCTAAAGAGGTGATCATGAGCGCCGTGATCCAAAGAGGGCAGCTGGGTGAGTGTGAGCCCCTGCCGGTGTCTGTAGATGTGAGCAGTGTCGGTAGGGAGGCCCGAAGAGTCTGAAATTAAACACTGCCGTGCCAGGGGCTGTCTCTGTGACGTGGTGGTCTCACTCTTCGAAGTGAGTGATGTAAGCCCTAGGTAAGGACAAAAGAACAGGACCTGTATTCCCCAGGGCTCGGAGGAGTTAGCAAAATAGACACATGAGTCCCCCCACACCCCCACCTTAGTTTTCATCTGCTGCTACCATTTTATGCTGCTGCTCCTGCTAAGCATAAATAATTAAATCTTTAATTAAGTGTTACATGATGCAAAGGATGACTCTGCCCAGCTTGGTACGGAAGGCATGTTACAGATAGGAGAGACATGACGGAACCTCGCTTTCGAGGGCTGTGCCCCAGCCTCCAGGTCCAAGTCAGAGCTGATTTTGAAAAGAGTATGTCAGAAGAGGAACAAGGGGAAAATGAGTTCTGCCCTTCTCTAGAACGTTGGGTACATGATGCAAGAAAGCCGTTCGTGTTTCTTGTGGTGTGCATGTTGCTCAGAATGCTCCACCCAGCGCTGGCTCTCGGCAGATGAAAGCAAGCCTTAACCAAGCCCAGCTCAGAGGAATATCAGAAGGAAGACGTTGCTGCCTTAGTATTTTCTGTATACCTTGAAATTCTGCAAAAAATTAGAAAATATTAACACTCTTCTGATTATGGAAAAATTCTCTTTATCCTAAAAATATTTTTTTAAGTTTGCTATCTTGGAAGGCGGGCACGAGTCCCTTCACTCCAGTGTGGCCAGTGCGATTAAGATCCGTCCCCTGCTGTGGGATCCTTCTAGCTTGTGGCAGCCTCCAGAGGTGCTGCCTGGAGGAGCTGCCATTGGAAGGCTGGGTTTGTTCAACTGCTGGACACTGGGGTCTTCATGGAGTGACACAATGACTCTGAGATTGTCCATAGCCATAGTCTGATTTTTAAACTCATATGGATTATCTAACCAGTCTCATCCTGACAGCCACATGATTTCCCTGCTCCCAATGTCTTTGTGTTTCTGGTTGTGTTTGGGAAGAATGTCTCATAGGAGACCTGGTTTGTATCACCTACTAGATCTGCCTGTGGAGGATTGGTGGATTTGGGCAGAGTGGTACTAGACAGTAACTGGGCCATAGGCATTTAGAAGGGTGTAGTGCCAGGAATGGAGAGGCTGTGGGAGAGAGGCCGATACAGGGTGATATTTCTGATGTAAGTCTCCTGATGAGGCCTGAAACCTCCAATTGTAGGTAAAGAAGAAGTTGCACAACAGACTCGACCCCCGGGAAGCCCTGTGTGTGTTTGAGTCCTGTGTGTGTTTGAGTCCTGGCTCAGTGGATCTGTTTTGCCCTGGGGTTACCTACTCACTCTAGCCTCACCTTATGGACCTGCAGAACTTTCAGGTGAAGGTAGCACATCCCTGGAGTGTAACGGGGGTTAATGGTAGCACTGGCGGAGCAGTGCTGGAGGTGTTGGGGATATGAACAGGACTAGGGATGAATACGGATTTGGCTGTGGCGGTACCTCATAAATGCCCATTAGGAATACAAAGTTGGCAGCTTGCGTTTGGATTTGCGGCTTTAAGAAAATAAAAAACCAATGTGGGAGAGTCATCAAAGAACCTTGACTGTGGGATTCAGCGTGGCGCTAACGAGGCAGGAGACTGTGAAGAAAGAGAGTGTTTTTCTGTGCCACAGGTAGGCATAGATGGCATAGGTCATGGCTTTGTCACTTGCGGGTCTTTATAAGAGGTGTTTGAAAAACAGCAGTGGTATTCTAAGCACTGGTCCTTGCTGCAAGGGGCATGTAAATAACCCAGAAGCCCTTGCCCAAGGCATGAACTTGGCCTCTGAAAACATCAGCATAGGTTTCACTCCCAAGGGAGGGTACATCCTGGCTGCCCTGTGGTCCTCGAGGGCCCAACTTTCAGTGAGAAAGGGAAAAAGAGAGCGTTGATCTGACTGCCACCGTTTGTCTTACTCTGCAGAGGGAGAGCATCCGTGGTGGGCGGTGATAGAAACACAAAGCGTTAGCATTTGGTTGGCATTGCAGTTGACTTCGCTTCAGCCTCTTACACTGTTTGCTTTGAACAGCTTCCGGAGCCACTCTGTGTCAGCCTCGGCGTGAGAGTCCATCTGTTACTGCCTACCCTCCTAATGGCTGTTTTCAGGATCCTAACCTTCTCGGTCTTTTTTGTGTTGCACGTTTAATGCTTTCCCTAAAACTAGTCTTGGTGTAAGACCAACAGGCGTAAGACCATCGTCGTGGCTCAATGTACTGGAGAATTACCATTGCCTCTGGCAGGAACACTACACAGAAGTGTGAGGAGGGGCCCTGCTTAGTTCTCTATTGGACCATCTGAGTGTCCAGCAAGGGCATTCCGTGGCCCACCATAGGATCTCTCTCCTCTTTCCATTTTCTTAGAAGAAAACTAAACAGCCCCATTATTAGCCTCTGATATTCTATGAACCTTGGCAGATTCCCCCAGGACACAGTCATTTCCCTCTTGTCTCACAGTAAGTAAAAGTGAGATCCTGGGCCAATACCTAAAATGAAATAGACGTACATTAAAAGTCTGGTCACACAAAGAGGTCAGGCAGAAGAGTATTGAGCCTGTCTTGGAATTGTCTTAAAGTTCCCAAGACTGTACCTGGGATTGTGAAATCATAAGCCAGCCCAGCCTCTATGGAATAACATTACCTATTCCCACTAAAGAAGATGGATACTCGGAAGGAGAGGCGTCAGCATAGGCTGAGATATAGAACAGCAGCAGACTAGGAACCGCTGTGGACCTTTGTCTAAAGTGTTTGTGGTTTATTTGAATTGCCATTGTCCGCCATTAGCAAATTTAGTTCTAGTGGTCATGGTTATCCTTGGCACCTTCGTTGGCATCCGCTCGAATGCCAAAACTATTTTAGATAATGAAGTTAGAGCTTGGTGAAGAGCCTAACACCGTCTAGGGCCTGTTCTGACTTTCTCCGTTGGAGAAGAACGTCAGGAGCTTTAATTTATATTCTGTCCTTATGCAAGAAGCAAAAATAAACAGTGTTATAGTCCCAACAGCTGGCTGTTGAGTTAAATTGATCACCTTCCTTAAAGAGGAAAGGGATTGAGACTGTGGTCAGAATATGGCTGCTATAGGCTATTGCCTTCAGGAACAGGCAAGTACCTTACACAGATCATTGATCTCGTTTTAGCAACATGAATAGTAAATGGCCCCAAGTCTGTACAATACGAAATTTGAACCATAAACACCCAGTTATTAGGTATTTAACATTAGGCTAAGTGAGCTATTCAGAGCCCAGATGGACCAAGGATGCCTTTACAGTGCCTTATATCTGAGTTGAGATTGAGTTGATTGTGTGCAAATAAACAAAAGCCTTGTCGGTGTTGCGCTGTTTGGCAGATAGAGATCAATTTCACTGTGAGCTGCCCATGGGCAGAGATTAAGGACACCACTGTCTCCTCAGCCCTGGGCCCTCTTGATCTGATCCTGTGGCTTCTCCCTCCACTGTACCAGGCTTTACTTCTCTGAATGGGTTTAAAGACTTACGTTTCTGGCCTTTTCTTCAAAGGACAGTTTCTTCAAGATCCTGGAAATTTAAACAAGCTCTTGGAGTGTCCATGTAGAAGAGGATAGGAAGAAACTAGAAAGACAGGTAGTCAAGTGCTAAAAGCAGTCTGTAGACACGGCCACTACCAGGACCCTAAGGACACTGCTAGGAACACAGGCTGGGGACAAAACTTTAAACAGATATTGCCTGGTAAAATCTTTCTCACAAAATCATTAAAAGATGCATAAAATCACCACCTTTCTACTGGAAGAGAGCCAGGGTAGATGAGTAAATAATTATTCAGAACTGTAACTCAAAATTGTAGGTTTTAAGGGCCAGCGAACTGGCTCATCAGGTAAGAGGTACTTGCTGCCAAGCCTGGCGACCTGAGTTCAATTCTTGGGGGGGGGGGGGAGGGGGGATAACCAACTCCACAAAGTTATCCTCTGACCTCTACGCACATACTGTTGCACACACATGCTGTACTAAATATAATAAAATTTTAGGTTTAAAAGTGCAGAGAGGAATTAAAAAACAAAAGGGAGAAAAAGCTTGCTCACAGTGGTTCCTGAACTTGTTTATATATGTATGGAAATTGTCTAGGAATTGTTTTAAAATTTTAGTTGCTCAAACTACACTCCAGATCATGACAGTGTACTCTCTGGAGACAGACCAGACGTCACGGCTTCGACAGTCCCAGGGGGCTCAAGTGGCAGGATGGAAACCACTGTCCTGTTTAGCAGGCTTTGTGAAAAATAATACATATATAGCCTGACCTCTGACTTCTTCAGAGAAAGGAAAATTAAGTGTTATTGAGAAAGGCACCATTACAGTTAAAAGCTGATGTCGTCGTCTCCATGACATGTGGTATGGTGTAGAGGATCTTAATTTTTTTCCATTAGCAACCCATTTTGACCCCAGAAACATCTTCACGACTGAAGGGATGTAACATAGGTGTGCATCGCAACATTTATTGATGATAAAGCATAAAGAAATTTATTTTAAAGCAGTTCTTTGGGATACGTGTAATTTATCATCTATTAAAGATCAAAACAAAATGTCATATTCCTGGAGTGTATGTACTTGTATGTTTTCTAGTACAGAATTGAGTCTTGACTGGACACTTAGTATAGCAGGCTGTGGAGCATCCTTGATGTGTTTTAGAGTTGATTCATGCTTTGGTTATATTGTTGTCCGTGGTGAGAACTCCACTTGGCATCAATGTGCTGTATAAAAATGACAGAAGTGTGTTTAGGGCTATTCCAGAAATCGTTAAAAATCCTGTTCTTGTCCCCAAACAAAATCATTTAATTTTTGTTTTCAGTGAAGCTCAAGTCAGCAAGGAAATCCACAACTTTTAAAATCAAATCTATTGGGCCTGTGAAGTTGGCTTAAGTTAAAAGAACTTGCTCTTTCAAGGACCCAGGTTCAATTCCCAGCACTTATATGACAGCTCATAACTACATATAACACCAGACACAGGAAATCTAATGTCTACCTTCTTCTAACCTTAATGAGCACACCATGGTACATACATACATATATATATATATATATATATATATATATATATATACATACATACACGCACAACATTCATACATGTAAACTAAACCTTAAAATTTTTAAATAATAAAGTAAAATGAGACATTCTGATGCAGTACAATCCAGTGTAAATCTGATATTGACAACGTTGAAGAATGACAGTAGTCAAGTATTAAAAGCCTTTGTTTTCTGTAATTGGATCATCGTGTGTTTATTCCAGCAGAAGGCTTTCTTTGCACAGTAAAATCACTGCAGTTGATAGTGTGCAGTAGTCTACAGGCTGAGCTGAGTAGCTGTAACAGTGTCTGTCCTGTAGCACTGTGTACAGGGAGTGGCATGTGGTGACCTGTGAGCCCAGAACCAAAGCTGCAGTACAGTCTGTGATGGAACCCAGACAGAAACATCTCATATTCATTACACACTTGGATTTTGGTTTTGGGTGGGGTTTTTGGGGGTTTTGGGTTTTTTTTGGCTTTTGTTTGTGTTTTTAGGATTTTTTGTTTGTTTGTTTGTTTTGGTTTTGATTTGTTTTTTTGTCTTTTACCCTTTAGTCAGTTACAGTCCCTCAAATAGTGTCCTAACTCACAATTTGGGAAGCTACGATATATTCTACAGACTTCAAAATCATATGTATATTTACCAGTTAATCAAGAAAGTTTTCTTTTTTTGAAAGAAAATATAGACCACCTATTATATCCCTACGTCTAGGCTCTTAGTGTGGACATCAGAGGATCTGGGGCAAGAGCACAAATGGAATCTAGATATACACCGTATTGTCTAAATACTTGTATTATAACACAAACTGTCAAATGCAATCAGTATTCTTAAGATCTTCTCTTTTCTCGTGACTAATGTGCTGACTATTAAGAAAGAAACATCACTTCACATTAGTGCAACCGTTGGCTCACCTCTTTGCCCACCAGTATAACTGCATTCCTGAGAAAGATTTTAGGATGGATTAAGGCGTAGGCCCATGCTCAAGTGTTTACATACAAGCGCAGACAAGCACATTAATATTGAGTTAGAGTGTCTTAAAGCAAAGGCCTGCACTGGCCAGGAGAACACAAAGTATCCAAAAGCATTTGCGAGCAGCTCCACATGGGTCCACAGGGCTGTGTTCAACATGGAAACAGCACTCGGCATCTCCTGATGGAAGTTTAAACTCATAGCACAAAGCAACGCGTCTAGGATGGCTTGGAAATGGATCTGTAGGTGGACCGGAATTGTGACAGGGTGTGTCCCGCGGTGTCATGTTACATATTCCACGTCACCGTCTTGCACACGGATTGAAAATCAGATGCAGGGACATCGTTGACATCTATCGCTGATGGCTTCTAGTTTTGTTAGGTTGGACAGCAATATGAGGAGAGGACTGTGGACTCGGAGTTCTAGGGCCAGCTCATGCCTGGCGAGCCTTCTGCATTCCTCCTGCCTCGCTCATGTGGAAGCTGGAGACGCCCTGACAAGGAGCCTGGTGGGACTAGCAATTGCACCACAGCTAAGCTGGGGCCTTGCTAGTAATCCCTGTGGCTGTGGTCCGCTTTGGCATCCTCCTGCAGAAAGCCAGCCACCCTTTGTCAGAGCGGCATGAAGCCGGGGGTGGGAAAAGCTTTGCTCTTGTAAATAGGACATTTGCTCCAACCCTGGATTGCTTCACGCGCTCCTCCTAAATGCAGCTTCGTCCTTTCCTCCTTTGCATTCCTTCTTACTTTTACTCGTACAGAACAAAGCCTTTGCTCTCTTCTTGGCTTCCTTAGGCTGAGTTCAAAGTTTCACGAGCCACCTAAGAATAATGCATCTGTCCATTGGGGGATGTTCACTTGACGGAAACAAGCAGACCGCGGGAAGTTTTAGGTAGACCTGGGAGGAGATGGCACGAAGCTTTTTATGTCTTTGCTTAAGGAGCTTCCAGTAATCACATTATCATAGGCCTTTGCTTTGTAGACATGAAAAAAATGAATTTATAAAAGAATAGTAAGGTGCCCAAGTGGCAAGCCAAGATCTGAGCCTAGAACACAGTGTTTTGACTTCTGCTTGAAACCTAATGTGCAAACTGTCAGCTCCTTTCTGAGGAAGCCCACATCTGCCCACACTGGAAACACACTTGGTACGCCCTGCAGCAATTATTCCAATGGTTAACACTATTTCAGTTATTTTTTTCCCAGAATACTGTCTTTGCTTGTCAATTGCCTTGTTATTATTCAATGTAGTTTTCTTGCAAAGAAAAACATTTTGAAAAAGAGCATTTTGTCATATCAAAATCTCTGTATCTATAATTCTAGAGTTTGGGGCTTAGTTATGATTTCCTTTCGGTTTTTTTTGAGCATTTCACCATTTAGTTTAGTAAATTCTGACTTACTCTGAAGGGTTAAGTCTTTGTATATATAAAAAAAAAAAATGATACAGTAGATCTTGGTGGCAGCACTTCCAAGATTTTAAGAGACATTTCTCTACGATAAAATATAAAACTATGTCCTTGAAATCTTAAATAAAAACAGAAAAAGTCAGAGGGGAGGAAGGGGGGGGAGAGAGAGAGAGAGAGAGAGAGAGAGAGAGAGAGAGAGAGAGAACACTGCTTACAACTATATACAGCCCAGATTAAAGCTCTGTCTTTCCTGCCCACATGCCCTGCAGATGTGTGCCCGTACTACCTCTCTTGGGTGGAGTTCTGGGAAGCCAGGATGCCACAGTGAGCACACTAGAGCAAGGGATCATAAGACAGGTCATAGTTTTCGTGTGGGTGCCGCGAAGTGAAACAGCGGAGAAAGACTGTGTGACATGCAGAGCCAAGAAACCAGAAGTTTCGGTGGTCAGAGTTCCAGAGCCAAGGGGACATGCTTAATGGGAAGAAGGAGCAAAGGGCAGTGCGCCATCCTGTCTGCCAGCACACCGGCTGAGCGAGCTCCGGTCTCTTGCAGGCCGCATACCATGTACGTACTAGAGGATATGTGTGCTGCATTTATCATGTGATGCATGTGTGACATGTGGAATTTTTAGTGCTTTCACATCAACCTACTCATGATTGAGTAGCCCTTATCCAGACGGTTAGTGACCAGATGTTTCAGATCTCCACATTTGCATAAGTTTTATGACTGAACTTCTCTAATCTAAAAGTTCAGAATGCTCTAAAGCCAGAAACCTTCTGTATATAATGTTAGTGTACGGAAAAAGTGATTTCTAAAACTGGATTCCAGAAATTCTAAACAGGGGTGTTTGCCACACAGTTAACATGCATTAGGAAAGCACTTCCCTCCTTGAGAGGGCCAGGATATCTCTCATCCAGCTCTCGGTGAGGCCCCATGCTAGGGCCCACGTGATATGCTAAGTTTAAGACCCTCTTGACTACATTGCTGTCCAAGAAAGAAGAGAGAAGGCGCGCGTGCCTGCAGTCTCTGCTCTTAGCTTTCCACGCTCCTGCAAGAGCTGGCCGCATGCGCTCTTTTCTTGAAGTCGAGGCTATCAGAGATAGGGTTCAAGTTCAGATTCCTGCCAGGGATAAAGAAATCACATCCATGTTTGCCACAGACAGATAGGCAAGGGGAACAGTTATTCAAATGTGATCAGACATCGGGCCCCCTAAGCTGCCCTCCCAGGACAGCACTTGCTGACTACACCAGCAACGGAAAAGTCCAAGTGTGAGTGGGCTGCCCTGTTCAAAGGGGGAAAACACACACGAACCCTTCAGTCCTGCTGAAATAGTGAATGGCCAATTAAGATATAGTTTAGGCCTGGAGTTGTTATTCCCCTTTCAGAGTGTCTTTTCTGGCATGTGGCACTCTTTGGGACCAAGCCCTGACTCTGCCTCTGGAGAAGAAATCTTGGCACTCTTTGGATGTTCTTTGTGGCCTAATTATTTTATGGTTCTCGGGATATTATTCTAGAAACACAAAAGCCACATAGAAATCCTCGGAGGAACCACTGACTACACACGGAGGGACCCATGGCTCCAGCCACATATGTAGCAGAGGATGGCCTTTTCAGACATCAATGAGACAAGAGGCCATTGGTCCTGTTAAGGCTCAATGCCCCAGTGTAGTAGAATGCCAGGTCAGGAAAGTGGGAGGGGAGGAGTTGGTAAGCAGGGGGGAGAGGGGATAGGGTTTTTTTGGGGGGGATAACATTTGAAATGTAAATAAAGCAAATCTAATTAAAAAAAATAATGAAGAAAAAACTCCTTGGTGGGAATAGAGAAGCAATGTTGCAGAGGATGTTGAACACAGCTAGGAACCACAGTTTCTCCCTTTTGGTGAAATACCACCCGGCACTGGGGCTTAACTCAGCAATAGAGTCCCTGCTTGACTTGTAGGAAGTCCTGGTTCAGCCAGCACTAAAAAACAAATCTACCCGTAACCCATTTGGACAGTAAGACCTCCTGGGCTATCTTCTATCACTTCCGTCACAGGAATGCTTAAAAAACATGGTGGGTGGTGCTGAATATGTGAACGTCTACATAAGAATGTGTAATAAGGATAAAAAACATAAATTCATACTTTGAAGTCACAACGTGAATGAAATATATACCATATATACATACATATTTCGTTATATTATAAATATCCGACCGTCGGAGGCGGTTCTTCGAGATGCCAGTGGCACTTTTCTCTTGAATCCACCAGAATCCTGAATTGAAGAGAGAAAGCAGAGTGCTTTAAGTTGTGTTGGTATTCTAGATGCAAACGAGAACAGCCTTGTTTTATTAAAATAAGATTGTTCTGCGGATTCTTTGCTCAACAACAAAAAGTGTTATAAACTCTTCTACAGGAATATATGCATTCTGCCAGCACATTCTGTGTTTCAATCAAAATCAATTTTAAAAGTGTCCATAAAAAGGTAGGATTGGACAAGAGTCACGATAAAGCAAAGTGGATTTATATTCTTAAGATTCATTATGAACTATTAAAATAACACACCCCAGTCAAGCTCTGAGTGGTGCATCTGCTTTTCTCCAGGGACTTGGGTGGGCTCCTCGCAGGCATCTGTATCCAGGCAGACCCATGCAGTAAGTAAGAAAGATGCTCACCCAGGAACCTCTCATCTCCCAGGGATTGGTGGAACTTTCAGAGGAAAGGGTGTCACCTAGAGGTCAAGTGTTGTCTGTGCTGGGTTTGGCGGAATAATCCCGTGTGAGCATGCTCTGTGTGTTCCTAGTGCGCCATCTAGTGGTAACGTGAGCCTGACCTTAATGATGGAAAAAAATGAAAAGGGCTTGGCCTTGTCTCCCTGGACTCTCACCAATAGAGGTTTGCTTTTGTTGGGGAAAGAACTATTATTTGGGAAAGAAAAGTATCATTTTTCCAGATTCAATACATTGAACAGAGACTCTGGGGGGGAAAACCCCTAATGCCGCCACAGTAATTACACAGACCAGAAATTGCAAATTGATGGGGTTCGTATGTTCATTTTATTTGACACAGAGAAATTTCTCCTGTTGCAGTTTATAGATGTAGGATTCACATTTATTGTGTAGTGCACAAACCTTCAGGATACAGCTTCTCCCCAAAATTTCTCAATTTTGCCCCCATGGACACATTTCTCAATTTCTCAATTTTATGTATTTAGATTCCTTACAATCACTACCCAGGTGAGGACATGAAAGTCTCCAGTTTCCCATCAGCCTCGCTCTTCCCTTTCCCTGGCCAATCCTCCCTGAGAGGCGACTGTTCTGGAATCTGTCACCAAGGGGGTTTAGTGGCATCTTCACAGGACATATTTCTAAGTCTAATCTTTCAGAAAAAGTAAGATCCTGACATCATCCTTTAATAGCTTGTCCAAAAAAATAAGGAAGTTTGCTCAGAACAGTCTAGGTTTGCTGAGTCTAGGTTTTCAGAATCCACGTGTCAATGATGTTAACTGTTCTTTGGCGATTTTTCTTACCAAGCTCCTGTGGCACCAGGTAGGTAAGTAGATAGGTACATGGATGGATGAAATGGATGATTGATTGATTGATAGTTAGATAGATAGATAGATAGATAGATAGATAGATAGATAGATAGATAGACAGATAGATACATGCATGCATGCATGCATGCATAGTATGAAACATACCATACATAGGATGATAGATAGTATTTTCCTAGATAGATAAATAGATAGTATTTTCCTAGATAGAATTTTCATAGATATATCCATCAATCAATCGATTGATCCATAGATAGATAGATAGATAGATACATACATACATACATACATACATTCATACATACATAGTATTTACCTAGATACACTTTTCATAGATATATCCATCGATCAGTCGGTCAATCGATTGATAGATAGATACATACATAGTATTTACCTAGATAGTATTTTCATAGATATATTCATCAATAGATAGATACATACATACATGCACACTTAGTATTTTCATATTATTTTCATAGATAGATAGATAATATTTTCATAGATAGTAGACAGTATTTTCCCAGATGCATGCACGCATGCATGCATACATACATACATACATACATACATACATAGTATTTTCATAGATAGTAGATAGATAGTATTTTCCTATATAGATAGATAGATAGATGATAAATAGATAGGTAGGTAGATAGATAGATAGATGATAGATAGATAGATAGATAGATGATGGATAGAATTTTCCCAAGGGGCTCTGTGAGCATCCAAGTCGTTTTTCAAAGACGTCGCGTTATTTTTGAGTGGCATCTCTGAGACATCAGTCACAGCAGAGCTGATGGATTAATTTCTGAAATTAATGTGAGTTCCATGTCACCAGCTCTGGCACCCTGCTCAAATTCAGTCATGCGCAGCCCTGGTTCTGAAACCCTAATGGTGAGACAGGCTCCCAGCCTGCCACGGCAGGATGCTGCTTTGAGCTGTGCAGAGGATGCCGTTGATGAGTCCGTATAGCCTGTATGTCGAGAAGCGAGTGTAGTCGAAGTTCTGTAACTCCCGGACATTGCTCAGGCTTGCTTATTTAGTCGGCTACTAGATAAACAAATGGGAGACACTCGGCAAACATCTGGAGAACATGTGACTCCCAGGAGTTCTGAATGCAGCTGGAGATAGAAAATGTAAGGTGCGTACACCCCTTGCTGACAGCCTTGGTGCTTAGCCTTATTTAGACCTAATGGTCCCTGGTCTGCAAAGTGACATTCCAAGAGGTGAGAGACACTTAGCACAAGCAAGGCAGCAGTGTCGACATTATCCCAACAAACTCTCTCTCAGAAATAACTAGTATTTTAAAATATTTTTTGTCACAAGCTTGGAAAGTAGAAGAATGTAAAATGAGAAATTATAAAATTCCCTGAGCTACCAAAGGAAACCCACTTTGATTTTCTTTAACAGCTTTAAAGTACAATCTTACTTTCTCTAGCTTTCTTTTCCCTCTCTCTCCCTCCCTTTTCTCTGTCTCCCCCATGACTTTTTCCACCATTATTAAGAAATCCTTAAAATATGTTTTAGGGCCAGAGAAGTAACAGCTTAGTCATGGTTGTTGACCCAAAGTGTGCAAGAGAAGCCTAAATACAAAAAGTAGAATAGAAATAAAAATATATTTAATAATTTGATTCACTTCATAACTTCTGGAATAGAGATGAAAACTAATTTGTTAGCTATTTTATATCAGAATATTTCCATTGATTGCTACTTTTAATATACTTAATAGATTGGTACATAAAATATTTGAAATAAAAACCTTATTTCTTGCCATATTGAACGACCAGAACCTCTAATGATAATGCTGACTGACTAGCACGTGTGTTTCCATGTTTTCAGAGGAAGTAGCTCTTGTTTGTTAAAATGCTCAAATGTTTACTAAAATCTTAAGAACTCCATTTTCAAAACTTAGCAATGGCCAGGTGTGCTAGAGGCAGGCAGATCTCTGTGAGTTCAAGGCCAGCCTAGCTTGCAAAGCAAATCCAGAACAATCAGGGCTTACATGGAGAAATCCTGTCTCAAAAAAACAAAAAAAGTAATAATAAATAAAAAGTAAATAAACAAACAAATACCCTCAACAGTGGGAATTGGACATTATCAAATGTCTTTGGTGACACTGAAATAATTAGGTTTGTGCCAATTTGGCCTATTAATATAACATAATAGATTTTCTTATATTCATCCAAATGTTAATATGTCAGCATGTATAAAATACAATACAACTTTGAGTTCGTTTCTAAATTCAATCTCATGCTACTGCTCTGAGGATTTTTGCATATATGTTTATTCCGAATGGTTCTGTGGAGATATTAGTATGACAAGATTAAAGATGAAGCCTTAGACTCTCTGCAGTCCCTAATGGGTTGGAAACTGTGACTGGGGACACACTTAGGGCTATTTTGCATTCTTTTCTCCTTGACCTCTTATACCACTTGCGACAGTAAATTTCCTTTTGTGGATTCATGAAGGCCTTTCTTTTATTAACCTCTCTGTAGGCACCCGTCATACTGTTAAAGTTCTCTCTATTGTCTGCTACATATGCGGCTGGAGCCATGAGTTCCTCCATGTGTACTCTTTGGTTGGTGGTTTAGTCCCTGGGAGCTCTGGGGGTACTGGTTGGCTCATATCATTATTCCTCCTATGAGACTGTAAACCCCTTCAGCTCCTTCGGTCCTTTCTCTAGCTCCTCCACTGAGGACCCTGTGCTCAGTCCACTGGTTGGCTGAGAGCATCCACTTCTGTATTTGTCAGGCTCTGGCAGAGCCTCTCAGGAGACAGCTCTGTCAGTCTCCTGTCAGCAAGCGCTTGTTGGCATCCACTGTAGTGTCTGGGTTTGGTGACTGTTTATAGGATGAATCCCCAGGTAGGGCAGTCTCTAGATGATCTTTCCTTCAGTCTCTGCTTCACACTTTGTCTCTGTATCTCCTCCCATGGATATTTTGTTCCTCCTTCTATGAAGGATCGAAGCCCTTGGTCCTGTGAAGGCTTGATGCCTGAGTATAGGGGAATGCCAGGATAGGAAAGCGGGAGTGGGTGGGTTGGTGAGCAGGGGGAGGAGGTGTGGGATAGGGGGTTTTCGGAGGGGAAACGAGGAAAGGGGATAACATTTGACATGTAAATAAAGAAAATATTTAATAAAAAGGAATTCTAATTCAATAATATTTTAAAAGTATTAAAACATTTTAAATTTAAAACATTTTAAAATGTTTTTTAAACATTTAAAACATTATTTTAAATGACTTGGAGATTAGGTTCAGTGGATGACTGTGTATGATGATCAATCCTCTGAGTCAATCAGTATTTCAACAATAAAAATTTAATTTAATTTAATTTAAAAAAAAGTTCTCTCTCTTTTTCCTTCTGGCCTTGTGTAAGTGGCCTCTGCCTTAAATTGAAGCACAGTCCAACCTCTTTGCCACTTGGCGTGTGCCAGGGGTAGCCTTGCCTGTACAGTCTGATTGGTCCCAAGCAAAACATGCTGCTGCCCTTGTGGGTGACGGAAATGCAGCCCTGTGACAACTGAGAGGAGGAAGGGTGATTCACAAATCATGTGGGCGGAAGGGTATCATGTGACTCTGTGACAGTGACTGTCCGGATGACAAGTCAGTCCCCAAGGACTTGGGTGCATCACAGGCCAAAAGGAGAACCAGGCTTCATGCGCCTGCTTCCCATGGCCACCTGATGCTTCTGATGGCGAGTCATAGAGGTAGCTGCTTGGCGTGTGTGTTCTCCTAACTCATGAGCATATTCCAACACACTTTTAAAACTAAATACATTCATTCATTCATTCATTCATTCATTACACCCTAATAATTTTTGTTAGAAACAAATCCTTCAAATACCCATATCAAGGCATCACTTTCAAAGGCTGTCTTTCAATTATTGGTTCTTTTCCATGGGTGCAATTAGAAAATTTAAGAGCCCTCTAATGGGACCCCATGCAGCTAAAAGCCTGGCTCTCATGCATTTTCTAATCCCTGCTGTGCAAAGCATGTGGTCTTCACTGAACTAATGTTTTTAATGATACACCTTTTTTTCCCCTTGAAGTATAATACTGGGTGGTGGTCTTCTCACTACAGAAAGCCAAAGTCAACTTGAAAGACAACACAGTCCTTCTTAATGAGTTGTCAGAGAATCAAATCCAAAAGATGAACGGAATTCATAGAGGAAGCCACGAATGGTGACAGTGAAGGGGACATTGGACAGGGATTTCACTTCTAGGTGGAGAGCCAAAAGACGTATGCCAGAACAGATGTGTGTGGGCCCAAACTCTGAGAAGCAATGTTTATCAGAGCCAAAGGATGGATGCAGGCCAGTGCTTCTCGTGGACAGATATATAAACAGTGTGGTGTGTGCAAATACTTCAGGAAAGAAATCCTCATATTTGATGCAAAATGGAGCTTTGGAGGAACCAATAACCACTCTTTTATGATCCCACAAATGAACCGTAGAAGCTCAATGTTCAGAGGCAGAAAATAGAATAGAAATTGCTTTGGGGGAGAGAGGAGAGGGAGCTTCTGTTTAATGGGTCCACAGTCTTTACAAGAGAGCTGAAGGTGGGAGGTGGTGATTATACACAGTGCCATTGAAGTGCACACTTGAAACCGTGACAGATTTTCAAACAGTGAATGGGTTAAAAGACAAATGGATGGAGCTGGAGAACATCATCCTAAGTGAGGTAACCCAATCTCAAAAGAACACTCATGGTATGCACTCACTGATAAGCGGATATTAGCCTAGAAGCTTGGAATAACCAAGACACAATCCACATATCAAATGATGCCCAAGAAGAAGGAAGGAGTGGCCCCTGGTTCTGGAAAGGCTCAGTGCAGCAGTGTAGGGGACTACTGGGACAGGGAAGTGAGAAGGGGTGGGTGGATGGATGGGGGGATGGGGGGGAGAGGGCTTATGGGACTTTCGGAGAGGGGGGGGAGCCAGGAAAAGGTAAATTATTTGAAATATAAATAAAGAATATATCGAATAAAAAATTTAAAAAGAGAGAAAAATTACAAATGCAAAACAAAAAACAAAAAACAAAACAAAAAAAGCCACTCCCCAATGTCGAACAGTCAGGGCACTGTAGCAACCAATGACTCCTCACGACCTGTGTAACTTTCAGGCTGTCCCCCAGGAAGAGAGGAGGCAGTTGGAGGAGACTATTGACCTTGTACACCCTCAAAATCAGTAGGACCCCTTTGAGAACAAAATAAAATGCTGTGTTCAGTAATGGCTCTCTTTTTCTCCTCCTCAGGGTGTTGAATACCACATTATTTGAAAGTTGGGAGATCGTCGGACCCTACCCTTCCTGGTGGGTTTTTAACCTGATGCTCTTGTTACTACAAGGCATGAACTGCTTCTGGTCTTACCTGATTATAAAAATAGCTTGCAAAACTGTTTCAAAAGGCAAGGTAAGCGAAAACTCACTCTCTCTGGTACGTCCCAGAAATGTCAGGGTATTTTTGGCTCCTCTGAAATCACTTGTTTCTGATTTCATCAGAATCGGTGCTATTTCTTCCCAAACCACCTTGAACCACAAACTGCATTATCTTCTTCCCTCTAGTTCTCTTTTTAAAAAGTGTCTCTGTTGGCTTTGTTTATGATGATGCCCAGTGACCTGTATTTCCAATTTTGCATTTAATGATGACATATTGTTTATTGTAGTTTTTTTTCTCTCTGTCTCTTTAACCTTCTCCGATTATTTATACTGAACAGAAATTCAAATTTATTTTAATAACGTATTTCCTTCCATTAGAAGGATTGCTAGGTGTCTTGTGTACATTGAAGTAGTTCTTTCTCTCAAAGGAAAGAGTAAATACATCTGTGACTTTCCAACAAAACTTACTTAAGCCTCTGTTTTAAAATGGAATTGAGAGGCTGACTTAAGGACATCTCCCAGAGCCTCAGCCCCTGTGTCTCGAGCAGTAACGTTTCCAGATCATTCTCCACGCTGTTCTCTTACTCCGTTGTTTGTTCTCTTCCTCCTGCCGTCCTGGAAGGCTGGGAAGTGGAACCCTTTACATGTAAGTTTCTCGTGCTCTCTCTTCCTTCTGGGGTGACACTTGCCTGCTGGAGGGTTGTTCAGGTGCTTTGTTCCAGCCATTTTCTGCCGTCTAACCTATTGACTGCTGGGGGCTCTGTGGCAGTTGTCAGTTCCATGATCTGCAAAATATATCAGGGAGTTTTGTCACTGCCCTTTGGTAGCAGCATATGGATCTTGCTGACTCAACAGGAAGGCACCTGACATGTTGGCTGACTGAAACAGACCAAGACGAAGTGAGAGAAACTAAACTAGGTGGTCCATGCAGTGCAGAAAGGAGACCTGGGCTACAGATGGCCTGATCTGCAGAAAACAGAGAGTGGCACTTGACCCTCTGACCTCAGTGAGGTCCACAAAATCAGCCCCTTCCACAGGAGAGCCATCTGAGCAACTTGGCTTGACCTGTAAAGCTGGCTCTCAGCATCACCACTTATATAAATCCTGAGTATTTTGACAAATTAATTTCGTAGGAGATGAAGTTCATTTTTCCTGTGACTTCCTATTCTTCTAAATAAGCCCATGTTTCTTTTTTTCTTTCTTTCTTTTCTTTCTTTCTTTTTTTTTTAATCTTTTAAGACAGGGTCTCTGTGTATAGCCGTGGCTATCCTGGAACTGAATCTATAGACCAGGCCAGCCTCAAATTCACCTGTCTGCCTCCTACATGCTCAGGTGAAAGGCATGTACAACCATGCCCAGCCTGAACTCGTGTTTCTTTTGAAATGTTTCTTCTCCTCATTTGGACACAAATTAAATCAGCATGCATATAGTCCTGGAGTATGACAGTAACTAAAGATAGAGGGGGCAGTAGATCAGATTATTTTTGTATTTATGACGTTCTAATTTCCACCAGACCTGTCATCTTGCCTCTAACTGTTACTCTGTCATCTTTATGAAGGGATGATCACTAATTGCATTCCTTATCCTTGGCTTCAGGGTTTCTCCTCTGCCCCTGATGCTCAAACCCAACCCAGCAAGGTTACTCCTGTCTGTGGGCTTTTCCTGTGGGTTATTTTGTGACATTCTAAATTCCCCTTCTTTTTTGACAGTATCATAATGGGGGTTTTTCCAAGTGTAATTTAGAATAAACTTACTAGGCATGCAGATTAATACCCTCTGCATCTGGAGTCCTATGCTAGCACCTTAATTTGAAACTAATAGACTTATAAATATAATGGACCTTTACATAATAATTCTTTATGACTCATGCCTTTTAAATTGAAATACTCTTATTCCCCAGTCATTTGTTGCTTCAGTATCTACGTGTATTGTTGTGTTCTGTTTTGTTTTTGAGTGACATTGTCAATATGAGTTCATTCTCACCTCCGAGGGATTTGGGGTAAGGCTCAGTTGTGCTCATCGCTGGTTAGATTGGAACAATAGTTTTCAGCTTTTACTGTCCCCCACCTCTACACACCTACAAATGATTACGTCCTTCCTCCCTAATGGCTTCACACAGTAGATTCCAAGACTCTTGAGTTGATGTGTTAGTTGTGCAGAGAGGATCTGATTTGAGAAGCCCTCGGTAATTCAGAAACCCCACTGAGAAACTGAGACAGTCTCTCAGCCCTGCCCCTAGAGAATCACTGAAGACAAGACTTTATAAAGCCTGATCAACAGGATCCTCTGGCCATCCAACTTAATAATTAGTCGGATGAAGCTGATAGCATTGGTGCATACCTATAATCCCAGGACTCAGGAGGCTAAGGCAGGATTCCTGCAAGTCTGGGCTACATAGTGAGACCTGGTATCAAAATAAAAATTGACTAATTAAGGAGCTTACTTGAAGATCTTAAGGCCCTCCAAGTTAAATCGCTGGCTATAATTGAGCGTTACATAGAAAAGGATTCAAATTATTTGTTTTAAAATCAATAAAGTACTTACCACACTATAGGATTTTTTCCACACTTCGTGTTAACATGCAGGTGTATAACCCAGTGTCTTATTTTCCTGTTCACATTACTTAATGAAACTGAGTAGAAGATTGAAGAAATTCGCACATAATAAAGAATTTTTGACAATCTGGCCAGCAGATTTTTTTTCCTAGCAAATGTTGAAAGCTATCTCATTTAGAGAATCAGCAGAATGTTCCCTGGTGCCATTTGTTATTATATCATCTAAAACAAAATTTCAATGTAATTTTAGCAAAAAGAAACGTGAATTAAATATAGAATGATCAATTACAATCCCAGGTAGCAAAGATTTGCTTTAATGGCTTGAGCTAATGTGTGAATATCTCCACTTTTTGTAGTAATTGAGCTAACCTTAAATAATTATCAATTAGAATGTGGTCATTAGTGAATCAATTGACTTGTTTGTGTGCAGTTCCTAAAGGGCCATCCTCATGGTACAGATGCCACCATCACTGTGGGTAAGGGTGGGATCCATGGTCTAGACGTTGTCCCTGATGGAGGATACCCTTCAGGCCCTGGGATGCCTAAACTCGGTTACATTCTTCAGAACCTACTTTGTCATACAAAGTATTCCTCCAGGGAAGGAGGGACCCTGCTCCCATAACAGAGTTCTTATCCGATTTGTTTTCTGTAACATGTGAATAAGTTCATCTTCCTGTGAGGTTGCATGTGCTGCTGGGCATGCCCAGCCCTGCTGGTCCTAGGAAGTTGGTGACATTCCCATTCTTGAATTCTGCAGGTGTCCAAGGATGACCGGAGCGACATTGAATCTAGCTCAGAGGATGAGGACTCAGAGCCTCCGGGGAAGAAACCACACTCCTCGACAACCACCAACGGAACCAGCGGTACCAACGGGTACCTCCTCACTGGTCCTTGTTCCCTGGATGATTAATTACCCAAAACTACAATTTCTGAACAAAGGGAACTGTTTGTTCCTGGAAGTATTTAATAAGTTGCAAATGCAGTTCCTTTTATGATATCTCATCACCAGAGACAAAAATTAGGATTCTCGGAGCATTCTGAATAGTGTACTGCCATGTGTCCTGTCTGTGAATGAAGAAATCCATTCTTTCTATGTAGGCATGCTGTATGTAACTGACACAGGGAACAGTATTTGCATTTGTCTTAGGATATTATTTATTTTTTTTATTTGTTTGTAAATCTGTGGACGGACAAGGATCCCCTCACTCCCTTTATCCTCTGGGCTCATGATTGACAGTAAAGCTGTCCCATCTGCGTGTTCCCCTTTCCCACACTGCAGTCCAGTGTGCCCTGACCATCAGCTCACTTGAGCCCCAGTCCCATGCAAGATCCCCACGCAGTTCCCAGTAGGTTGGCTTTCTTTCTGTTCTGCACCCATTTTATAATTGCCTGTATAGTTGGTGACCATTGTCCCATGTGAGTCTAAACAGGATGAGCCAGGTGTTTTCATTGCCAATTTTTGTGATTATTTAGCAGTTCAAATGAGAGAGGATGGCTGGGGCGGGGACTTTTGAATTTTATAGGACACTGCCTTGGAATAGAGTTTGTCTCTTGTGCACAAACATGAGATTTCTTTTCTGGGTAGGTTAGTCCAGAGTTGGCCATGTTGGTAACAAAGTTATTTTGCCCTCCAGTAAAGTCAGTGTTCCGAGTACGAAACAATGCCGTTTGCTTAACTTCCCAGATACAAAGGGACCCACATACTGAGTTCTGGAAATCTCATAAGGATAGCCACTGACTTCAACCAGGTCTTGCCATGACTTCTGCCGTAGTAGCCCACTCTTCTGTCCTGACATATAAAAAAAGAGGAAGCCAAGAATATTCAGAGGCAGGAAAAGAAAAAGTCTTGTGGGAGTTGGCAAAGACTACCTTCCCTGCAAAGCACTTTATTGCAACCAGCTTTCAAGAGAAAGCCCTATCTAGTATTAGACTTTGTATTTTGCTGAGCAAAATAAATTGAATGGGAGAAAGACTATTAACCCTTTGCCTTCTTCCTCAAATGCGTCCCATAATGACTTTCTTATTGCTAGAAGCATCCACCCCACAGGACAAGTCGGTTCTACTCAGTACTCTGACAACTCGTGGGGGCTCCTATGAATTTCTCAAATGGAGCTATTTCCAGAAAAAAAAACAGTAAAAATTCTACTGGAAAATAGCGACAGCTGTGGGAAAAATTACCAAAGAGTCATGAGCCCTCACCCACCTCACCTTCCACCCCCACCCCACCCGCAGCCAGTGTCATTTTGTGTGGCTACAGAAACCACACAGATGAGCCACGGATTTGATCCCATCAGTAAAAAGGGAACTGAATGGGATTACAAATATTCATGAGTCAAACATCACCTAAAACAGGACTCCAAAGCAGTCAGCACTGAGTAGCCAATAGCCAAAGGTTACAGTGATTTGACAGTCCTGCTCAGAGCCACCCACACTCCATTTTGTTCTTTTAAATTAAATCTGCATACCCATACTTTGAAGCCTACGAGTTAACAGTTAAGAGGACTCCTAGAGAACTCTCACTGCAATATTAAATCTTTTGCCACCAAATTACAAAACAGTATTTTCTGGTATAGTCCAGACAATAATTTTAAAAGCTTGGAAACATGTCTAGTCGTTACCACAGAAGACAGTACAACTGACTGTGTGGGTTGAGCCTTACTGATCTATTAATCAAAACAGTTATATATCTAGGAGTAAAACTTGAAAGTGAGTTTGTGAGACCAGTGATCAGACACCAGAGGTACTGTAAGTAAATAATCAGAGCATTTGCTCAAATGCAAATGGAAGAAAAACAATAGCCGTGTCGAGATGGTGAGATTTTGTCATCAGCTAAGCTGGGGAACCTCCCCCTCTCCAGCTAATGTCTGGGTACATCCTCCCAGCGGTGAGATGGGTTTAACAACCACTGGATACTTGTATTTGAACCATGTGATGCTCTTTAGCACAGAAGAATTTTAAGACCAATCTGTGAATTCAGAACACTTATATGAAATGAAGTAAGTTGACCCTGTCTGTACCAAAGGGGGATCTAAACCATCTTTTCCATGGAAGTGCTGTGGGACGAGGGACACGCTTTCTCACTATTGCCATTAGATTGGCCCAGTCTCCAACGTGTCTGTTGATTTTTGTTTCATTTTACCTTTGTGAGAAAATAATTCTGTTTGGCTCATTGAAACGGGGTTTGTAGGCTTTTTCTGGGATAGAATATTAATATCTCTGTCTAATGTTCTCCCAAAAGTGGACGGATAAGACTGAGAACAGGCACTGTCTGAGGAATCTTATCCACATATGCCAGGCCGTAGCTCTCAGAAGTCTGACTTGTAAATCCAGCTTTAGGTTAGTTCTGAGTGGTGTTCTTGGAATTAGCGTAGCTTGTGGTGATGTCTCCCTCTTCCTGGTTGCATCCAAATTCCCCAGGGTACCAAAGTGTGTGTAGAAAGAACTCTAGAAAAAGTAACTTTCATAGCTTACCTAGATTTAGTGGGGGGGGAGGGGGTGGAAAGTAGGAAATCAAGTAGAATTTGGCCTTGAGTCAATAATTGATATAGCCATGTCTGACTTATGTGTGCATATGTATGTTTCTCCAAAAACTGATAAAACTAAGTTATTACTGATTCATCATGGTCATCCATATTCCTGAAAAAGAAAATACGTTCAACCATGAACTCTACCAACTTTCTTTCTCTTTGGTTTTGCTTCGTACCAGCTGAGAGTAGCAAAACCCTTTCAGCCTCTCAGTCACAGAGCTCTCTAAGATAGAACCCCGGTCCCAGAGCATCTGCTGCCACAAATAAGACACGCCCAGTTCCCCATCACAGGCTCAGTTCTGCGGATGTCGAGAGCAGAGGAGCAGTTGCACGGGTCAGTATAGTGGGTCATTCAAGTGTTTGTTGTAAAAAATGCAAACAGTTGCCACTTAACCCCATGGTGCTGATGTCTGCGGGACTGCCAGACAGGGAATATCCCAAATTGTCATTAGACTGTGCCATTGGCACCAAACGCTGATGAACAAGGCAGCAAAGGCAGGGACCAAGCAAGACCAGTCATCTTCAGTCCATAGGGTAGGTGAGTCTCAAACTGGTAAACTCTTACCTGAGTCATACACTTGGCAAAAGCACTGTGGTGCTACCATGGTCCCAGAAGGTGATCATAGCCTAGGTACAGAGGCAGTGATGTCTGCTTGTGTGTCAGGACACTCATTGATGGTCGCAGAGTGACAAAAATGTGTCCCTGTTGTGACGTGGCATATGCCTGGACTTTCTGAGCACACTTAATGCCTCTCCTTCGTTTTAGATAGAAAGGTCTGAATCTTCCACCTTGCATTTGGGCTAAGGAAAAGTGAGATTTTGTTGTTAAAAAGGACATTGGGGGTTCTTCTGGGTCTTTGCTGACCAACTCTTCTGAGAGAATGAATGGGCGCCTTTGGTTGTCTCCAACCCAGTTTATATTACGAATCATTTGGGGGTAAATGAATGTCAACGTTGCCTGGATATTTAAGTATTTCCCTTAATTTGAAAAAGAAAAATAGTGTGCAGAATTACCCCAAAGGTATGGATGAGGACCATTTATCAGTATGGGAGATGATATCATTATTCCGAGAGAGGCCTCAACACCTTTGGAGATTAAAAGTTAAGTGTTGGCACTTTATGTAGTGTTTGTGGTATTATGGCTCCTACCTGCCTGTCACTTTTCTTGTCTTTGGCTTATTTCTGCTTTGTCAATAAGTCATCATAGCCCCGCAGTGTTTCTAACACCCAAATGAGAAAAACATCAAACAAGACTAGTGTCAGCCTGACAGGAAAGAGATCACACAGAAAGAAATGCAGAGGGCTCTAACAGCTGCAGTGGCCTTCAACTGTGCTGTCCCCATCAGGAACGATCATAAAAGTTCTCAAAGTGAAACAAGACTTTTTCCTTAAATGTGTTCTTCCGAAGGATCAGGTTCTCCTCCGGAGGTAAAATTGTGCCCTTCTCCAAATGCTGTGTGCTAATTAGCAATAGTCTACCAATCACATTTTAGTTCCACGAACTAACGGGCTAAAAGGAGGGCCCTGTAGTTCACCTATAGGGCTCCAAGCATATGTGAGGGAGCCCTAGCCAAAGCTCTTGAAACTCCTGTAACCAATACTCAAAGGCAGCCACTTCTCATGAAGAAAATCATATCGAAGAACATTATCACCATAGGTAATAAGATATATAGACACCCTGATAAGAAGGTTTGCCTCCTGCAGGCTGTTGTGACTTGATGTAACCCAAAGCCTTTGACAGGAATGCATTGGCAGACGAGTGCATTGAGACCCCACCAATGCTGAGAAATTGAAAAAGCCTGGGCCATGGGGTGACTTATGGCATCCGTATAGAATCGGGTACTCTCGGGATAGCTGGGAAGTGACGAGAGGGCCCTGTTAACCTGGAGCTGGTCTCCTTTATCTCATCCACTCGTAGCCCTTAAGGCTTCTGGGACTCTGGTAAAAGAAAGCCAGATGCTGACATTTTTCTGCTTTCGGCTTACTAATGACTGTTAGATCAGCTCTCCCCATCCCGTCTTCTCTGTCTGGTCCCATTTTCAGGAGGTGGGAGAGGCCCTGCCCATGCACACCTGTTTCCGTAACGCAGGTCCACAAATACCTGCCTTCCTGGACTGTGTGTCCTCTGGGAGCCATGGTGCAGCGTCAGTCACCATAGTTTCTGTGCTCAGTGTAGAAATTTGATTTCATTCATATTTTTATTCTCTTTACCTACCGTAAATGTCATAAACTGTAAAAACTGTCCTTAATGTGAAAACTTTTTTGCCTTTTTTTTTTTTTTTGCTTTGTTTTGTTTTTTAGTGTAAGCTACAAAGCTACAAAGCTCTGGAATGGTTACATTATGATTCTGGAATGTTCCCTCGAAGCTGAATTAACATAACTGTGGACCACACTCCAGCGTAATTCCCCTGTGCACACAGTTCTCATCACTCCTGTGCCCAAGTCCTAGTCATTTACCTTCATTGGTTTTAGCTGTCATAGAAAGCGATGGCAGTTAATTTGGGGATTTGTTTCTCTTTTCCAGCTTTCCCCGGGGACTAGGATAAGTGACAGAACCTCATTTGTTTTCTAAAGATAGTTCAGTGCGTGAGCATCTGTCAGAAGTGGAATGGTGTGCCATTAGCCAATTAGAATCACTCTGTGTACTGTCACTGTGTTTTGCTGATTTTTATATGGGAATATAATTACTCATTCTTGATCTTTGGAAGTAATTGTTATTATGAGGATCATTTTACTTTGGAAACACTTTCATAATAAAGATAAACATTAAGAGTACATCATGAGTGTCCTTTATTGTAAGCACTGACCAGCTGAGTTGGGAACACACCCAACATCTCTGAGTGGGACTATGTCAGAACTCAGCCATCCGGTCATTCTTACGATTCTCCAAGTCGTTGCTACCACTGAGAAATACTGTTACATCTTCTTGTGATGTGCTAGAGTGTCTCCTTAAAATTTAGGGTGCAAAACCTTCAGTGTTAAATCTCATGTAACACTCCCATTCTGGAAACATGATTTCTAGAGAAAGCAACCTAAATAGATCAGATGATGTTGATTTTCCCCAAATTGTGAAGGAGCCATCAATAGCTGATCTCTAAAGCACAATGGGAAACTGCACCTCAAAGCAGCTTGCCTGGCATCATTGTCTTGAGGTCTGGGGCCTTTTTCCTTTTTTGCATTTGCTGAGATTCTGCCTTCCTCACGCTGCCCTTCCCATGTGTGCTTACATCATGTAGTATCACCAAAGGCATCTAATAGCACCAAAGTGCACCTAGACACCACCACAATTATATTTTTAAAAACCCACTTAAAAAAATCTTAGCAGTATTGAGGTCATCTTGAACAGTAATCTGATTCACTCAGTAACTCTAGTGAAGTCAGCAGAATTTCTCTGAAACACAGAAACATAAATGCATTCATATGAACTTTTCCAGTTCTAAAGAGGCCAATCTGATGATGCTAAGAGCATGTCTCCTAGTGGCCAAAATGCGACTTGGGCTTCCAAACCCCTTCTTGCTAAGACAACCACATCAAACCCAGGCAAATGTTTCTGCCCTCTGATTCTCTTTCTACCAGTCTTGCCCTTGCTTCGACCAGGAGCGTGGCAGCAGTGGCAGCAACACTTTACGAGGTCAAGAAGCCAAGGCAAAGGTCCGAACCAGGCACCCGGACCTACTAGAATACTGATGGCTCCTCAGAACCAGCCATTGGGCTGTTAGAGCCTTGGCATCTACAGTTTTCATTATCCCCAAAGACTAAAGCATGAAATACCAGTGATAAAAAAAACAGGCATTAGAGTTTGGATATGAAATGTCTCCTTCAGGTTTATATGTTAAAAGCTTGGTTCCTATGTGGTGGTGCCATGTTGATGGGTAGGACACAAATGAAGGAGTAGCTCTTGATCTCAGAGCAAGCTTGTCAGAGTCGCGCCTAGTCCCAGTCCGTTCCTCTTGGCTTCCTTCTTGACATGAAGTCAAGGTGTTCCTACCACCATGATGCTCTGCCCAGGTTCATGGAGCCGAACAAACACAGATGGGGGGAGCCCCTGAGACCGTGAGCCAAAACAAGTTCTTCCTCCTTTCACATGCTTATCTCCAATATGTGTGTCTCAGTGATTCCAGAGTACTTTTCACAGATTACATCATTCCTCCAGCATTGAAATCTTAAAATTCCATTAAAGTCTATATAAGTGAAAGCCAGAAATCACTGTCAGGTGGTTAAGTTGGTTGAAGAGCCAAGGAAAGGACTATTTTTAGCGGTGCCTACCAGATCAAATCAATGGCCATAAAGCACCTTCTCTAGCAAGTATGGAAAGACATTTTCTCTCCTGTGCTGGTAACAGATGCCAGTGTGGGGGGTGGAGGGTGCATATGTAGAGGAACGGCTATAAACCTGGTTGGTGACCAAGTGCGCTTCTGTGTCTGCTATCCATTGGCTGGATTCAACCAGAAAGCCACCACGCTGGCTCTACAGAGGTATACTGCAGGAGTGAGCACCTCGCTGCAACCAGCAAAGCAAAGCCCTGGGGCAGTACCATGCCAAGCCCTCTGAGACTTCAGCTAGAACTAGGTCCATCACAGAGCATAATACATGTGGCAGAAAGATCATTCTGTGCCAAAAGGAAATGTACCCAGCGTGGAGAGAGCAGCAAGTCATGAGCCATCGGCAATGAAAACTCCCATCTATTACGGAACAAGAACAGAAAGATGATAGAGGGGAGAGCATGTTGACTCCACTACATCTAGATTCCAGTGTTCTGCTGTGGGCTGGAACTTTGCTCACTCAGATAGGAGGTACAGAAGCTAAAGGCTTCTGGGTGATTTAAGGTGGGAGCTAAAGGAGCAGTTAGAAGCCAGCTAAGAGGAACTATGGAAAGAGCACACAGAAAACCAGAGCTAATAAGCTAGAACAGTGGCCTGAAAATGCAGCAAGAAGTTTTAAGTTCCAACATCCATGACCAAGGTTTTCTTTAAAAATGGGAAATGGCCATTAGATGACCTGAGAGGTCATCTAATACAGGATGCCTGGGATTGTAACAGAATGGAGACAGAATTATTGACATAGACAGTTTCCTTTCAGGGGACTTAACAATCTAGGAAGCAGATGATACAACAAGGAGCTACACATAAAATGTCAGCAGGAGAAAGCAGATTAAAGCAGCAGGGATGTCACTATACATGTCGGTTTGCCCAGAATATTGACAATGCCAGGTGCCAGCAGTGATGGTAACAGTGCTCACATTCAGACACGGTGGGATGCAGGATGCTATAGCCACTTCAGAAGAGAACTGGTAGTTTAATAGAAAATTAATGTGTTCTGGCTGGGCAGTGGTAGTGCACACCTTTAATCCCAGCACTCAGGAGGCACGGGCAGGCACATTGCTGAGTTTTTGAGGACAGCCTGGTCTACAGAGTAAGTTCTAAGACATCCAGAGTTACACAGAGAAAATCTGTTTTGTAAAAATCAACAGCAACATGTTCTCCAGAACAATCTAGCAGTCATTGCCCTTGGTGTTGACTTCAAAGGATTAAAAAACGTGGACACATAAAATCTTGTTCACAGATGTTCATAGCAGCTTTATCCACAACTTCTCAATCTCAGAAACAGCCTGAATGTCCTTTCATAGATGAATGGACAGGTAAATTCTGCTACATCCTGAGGATTATTCAGTGCTAAAAAGAAATGAGCTGTTTCTAGCTGTCCATGGAAAGCTATGGAAGTAACTTAACTCCATATTACTAGATGAAAATAGCCAGTCTGAAAAGGTTAAACATCGTGTCATCCCAAATTAACTGACATCCTGGGGGGAAAGGCAAAACTGGAGAGAAAAGAAAGGGGCTTTGGTGACTGATGACTACTGGGGTAGTGGGAGTCACGTTTCCTTCAGATGTGGCCACTAATTGACCGGCTGTGCTCCAGAAGATGGCCTGCTCCACACTCATGGCAGCATTAAGTGGACCCAGTGGTTTTAAAAAGAACACATGAAATGAGGAGGAAATGGCGGTGGTGGCAGTGGCAGTGGTGGTGACAGGGAGGATATGAGAGGAATTGGAGGGGAGAGAATGAAGGATGAACTTAAGCAAAACATTATGTATGAAATTCACACACACACACACACACACACACACACACACACACACACATATACTGGGACAAAGACACAGTTAAAAGGGCACCAGAAAGAGCATGAGAGGTTTCAGAAGCAAGCAAGCTCTGTGACACCTTGATCTTAGAGTTCACGGCTCCAGATTGTGACAGAGTAAGTCTCTACACTTGATCTTGGCCAAAAGTCAGAGAGGTAATGACAAATCACATCTTCGTTGTGAAGTCCACCCACAGAGTCTTTGGAGTTTTGTAACAGAAGCTCTTTGCTTTTACTTAATAGACGCTTTCTTTTACCCAATGGGATATATTTTAAAAATTGGTCTCGGCTCGTAGAACAATGAGGCAGAAGGTAGAGAAATGTCCTTTTGTGCTCATTGGCCTACTCACGCACCTCCTCACACACAGGTAGCCCACACCTCATGTACAATTGCCGCCCTGACACCCCAAGTCCATCATTAGTCTAGGGGGTTCTCTTAGTGCTGTGCATTTGGTGAGCTTGGGGACATGCATGACTTATGTCTGACATTTATGGAGACATACCAAGGACTTAGCTGTCATAAAAATCTTCTGTGCTCTGTATGGCTGCTGCTCCCTCCTCTGTATCCTTTGACTTTTTATTGTGAGAGAATTTCAACATGTCTGGTGTCCTGTTCGATCACTCTCGACCTAGGCAGTCTCTCACTGAACCTGGAGCTAGACTGGTATGGCCAAAAGTTCCCAGGGGTCCTCCTGACCCTGTCCCACACAGTGCTGTGGTCACAGGCAAGCACATCACCACATCCAGCTGTTACATGGGTGCTGGGCGCAGGCCCTCACAGGCAAGCACATCGCCACATCCAGCTGTTACACGGGTGCTGGGCGCAGGCCCTCACAGGCAAGCACATCACCACATCCAGGTGTTACATGGGTGCTGGGCGCAGGCCCTCACAGGCAAGCACATCACCACATCCAGCTGTTACACGGGTGCTAGGCGCAGGCCCTCACAGGCAAGCACATCACCACATCCAGCTGTTACACAGATGCTGGGCACAGGCCCTCACTTACTTCTTGCTCAACAATTCCTCTTACTGAATTAGCCACCTCCCTAGACCTTAGTCTCTTCTCACAAGAATACTTGATTAGTGTTCAACATTTCACCTTATTCCATCTCATTCACCTCTTTAAAGCCCTATGTCCCGATAGTGTCATATTCTGAGGGCCATAATATAAATTGGGGTGGTGTGGGGGGGATACATTTAGACTATAATGCAAGACCTTTTCTCACACTTCAGAGAAGAAAAGTTATTAAAACACCAGATGATTCCATAGTGACTTCCTGGGATTTTTCAGACTAAATGGCCACAGACATATCATGGGCAAAAGATTTGCACTAAGATCCCAATGACAGCAACAGCTGGAATTGACTGTTAGGCAGATGTTGAAACAATAAAGCCGGAACCACAATACTCCAAGGTAGGGATGTGCTGATGCGCTCAAGGAATGACAGGGAAGCCGACATGCATGGAGGTTAATGCAGAGATGAGAAAGAGGGCAGTGATCATATAGGCACATCCCATAAGGGTGGAGCAAAAAGTTAATAATAGGAAACCTTTAAGGATTTGAGGACTAGCATGGTTTGGTTGGTTGTCATCTTTAAGAATAAAACATTAGGCTAACGATCTCATTCACAGCCATGATCAGAAAAGCCCTTGAGGTCTTATGTAGCCGTGGTGTGCATCTACAAATGTATGGTGGACGTCGGTGATTACACAGGGTGATGAGCACGTAGCTATTGGCGGAAATAAAGAGCAGCATTCCCAGAGATGCAACAAAAAGCAAATCTTGGTAGACAAGGATAGACGGAAGATCTGGCTTTCAGAACACTCAGATCTGGGGCAGAAAAAGAAAACTACAGATCCCTTTAAGAAAAGCAACCTTGGAAAATATGCAGGATTGGCAAGGGGGCAGAGGAGGAACGCTGACTTCCGGAGTGCAGGTAGTTCTTTTTCATTATTGTTCTTAGCACCTCTCTCTGTGCAGTTCAAAGGCACCTAGTGGACTGTGAATTGATGGATGAGAGCAATTTCCAAAGAGCCTCTCTGGACAAGGGAAGCATCCAAAGAGGACGATGCGTGCTGTCTGTGGCTTCCCTAACAGCTGGCTGTGCGCAAATGAGCCTGCTTTGGTCAGCATCACGCAGAGGGGGATGGAGAGGCGATACATCACTCAGGCTGTCTTTAGGGTTTTTTTTTTCACTGTGTGTTAGGTATTAGATACCACTAGCTGTAAACGATCTCCATTAACCCACCCTAAAAGACTGAGTCTGCTTATTGATACTAGCCGCGTTCCATCAGCACCGACTTGTAAAAACTGAACCATCATTCCTAGGAAACACACATGCTCAGGGAGATTCCTATGAGAGTGATTACCCGTCCTTACCAACCAGATCAACAAATGCAGTGTTAAAACATATAAGATTAATGAATATTAAAATATCTGGTTCATTAGCATTAAATTCACAGTCAACAATACCTAACGCAAGCAGAAACCATGCCTTGAAGTTAAATAGCATCCCCAAAGCTAGCCATAAAATTAAGATTTGGTCCCAGAGCTGAGTGATTGCAGAGCTGTGCGTGTTCACCGAGGCTCGTTACACTGTATTTAATGGCTACACGTGATTCTTCTGAAGCCAGGGTTTCTCATGAATTTGAATTCCACGCATTTGCTTTTTCTCATATCTGCCTCCTTAATTTTCCTTACAGATCTTCGATTTGGTTTCCCTCCTATACTTTTTCATCTCTACTTCTTGTAGTCAACATTCTTTAGTGCACTCAACTGCGTCTGAAGCCATTCTTGAAGAGAACCCTCAGGAAATCCAATACATCGCGATGTCATTTTTTTTTTTACTGTGATTGTCCAAACAAGCCAAGCTTGTGGGGCACCTGGAGTTGGATGTGCTGGATCTCAGCTGCAAGGAGGAGAGCCTGGGGCTCTGAGGGGTGATATGAGGAGCTATCCGAGCCACACAACAAATCAACTAGCAGAGCTGGGATTGCGACTGAGGTCTCTTGCTCCACAGGTTTGTTTAAAAGAAGCCACAGAACTGCTAGTGACTTTGAAAGGCAAATCATCTAATGGCCAGATGTGGAAAATTAAATTCTAGAGTGCAGTGTGGATGGTCCCTAGAAAGCTGTGTGAATAGGGCACCAAACCCAGACACTATTGTGGATGCCAAAAAGTGCTTGCTGACAGGAGCCTGATCTAGCTGTCTCCTGAGAGGCTCTGCTACAGCCTGACAAATACAGAGGCAAATGCTCGCAGCCAAACATTGGACTGAGCATGTGGTCCCCAATGGAGGAGTTAAAGGACTGAAGGAGCTGAAGGGGTTGCAATCCCATAGGAAGAACAACAATATCAACCAACCAGATTTCCCCCCACCTACCCCCACCAGAGCTCCCAGGGACAGAACCACCAAACTAAAGAGTACACATGGATCAACCCATGACTTCAGTCGCATATGTAGCAGAGGATGGCCTTGTTGGGCATTAATGGGAGGAGAGGTCCTTGGTCTTGTGAAGGCTCAATGCTCCAGTGTAAAAGGATGCCAAGGCAGGGAAGGCGGGAGTGGGTGGGTGAGGGAGCACCCTCATAGAAGCAGGGGGAGGAAGGATGGGATAGGGGGTTTCCAGAGGAGAAACCGGGAAAGAGGATAACATTTGAAATGTAAATAAATAAAATATCCAAATAAATAAACAAACAAAATAAAAATGTGTAAGAAATCAAGTGAAGAGTAAGTCCAGAGATGCATCAAGCAGAAAATGCATGGTGCTGCAATAGATGCACAGACATGGGCGTGGGAAGGCGTGAGGAGACTGCTCCCAGTTGGGTGTACTTTTGTGAGATGTTTCTTGGTTTTGTTGGTTCTTTTGTAATACAAGTTGTCTCATTTTCTAAGTAGTTGACTTTCTTTTTTTTTTTCTTTCTTTTATTGGATATTCTCTTTATTTGCATTTCAAATGTTATCCCCCTTTCCAGGCCTCCCCTCCAGAAACCCCCTGTCCCATCTCTCCTCCCCCTGCCTCTATGAGAGTGCTCCCCTACCCACCCCCCACTCTCACCTTCTTGCCCTGGAATTCCCCTACACTGAGGTAACCCAGTCACAAAAGAACACACATGGTATGCACTCACTGATAAGTGGATAATAGCCCCAAAGCTCGGAATACCCAAGATACAATTCACAGACCACATGAAGCTCAAGAAGAAGGAAGACCAAAGTAGCTGACTTCCATTGGCATGTGAATGAGACCCATATTTAAAACGGCTTGAACTGTAAAGAATTTTTCACAGGCAGTTGAAATTCTATATACAGAGGACTAAACTCAATTCTCTAAATCTAGGGCATCACTCCAATCCACAAAATACTTATCTCCTTCCTCAGCTTAACCCTGGAAGCCTCTGATGAGTCACCCCAAGAACACAGACACACATCTGAAAGGAAGGAATGCAACATTGTGCAAGGTTACACAGTTTCAGAAAGAACCACATTTGGGGGCTGGAAAGAGGACTCCATGGTTTAGAGCACTTGCTGCTTTAGAAGAGGACTCTGTTTGGACCCCCAGCATGGGGGCTCACGACGAGGGGATTCGGTGCCACCTTCTGGCCTCTATAAGCACTAAGAATGTACTTTTGTTATCGAGACAGTGTTTCTCTGCATAGCCCTGGATGTCCTGGAACTCACTCTGTAGACCAGGCTGGCCTCGAACTCAGAGCGGGACCCTGCAGGGACGTGGTGTTGCGGCCTGGGGACGTGGTGTTGCAGCCTGGCGGGGCAGGAGAGTTGGCTTTCCCGAAACAGAAATAGAAAGATAGAACGGGACAGGTTTATACGCCACTTCCCCACTTGACTGTGAGCCTCTTGAAGGCAAAGTCTTCACCTTATTCTCCTGGATTCTCATCATCAGCCACAGTGCCCAGTGCAGCATAGGTGATCGGTGAATGCTTCAAAATAGCATGTCTTTCCAAACATGGGAGCTTCGGAAAAGTAGACTTGGATGGGGGGAAGAAATGAGTTGATTTTTTACAGATTTAGTGAAAGGTAATGGCAATCTTTTCCTGTATAAATATCCATGAAATGTTGGAAATATGGGAGTGAAACTAGGTTCTGCTACGATTTCTACTTTTTTTTTTTTCAGATGAAGGAGACGAAACATAGAAAGATAAGAAGAGCCTTCATGCGCTCTATCTAAAGGGTGGTGATTCCGCATAATTCAGTCCAAGGTCTGAGTCACTTCTGTGCTGCCTGCTAAAGCGGAACCTTGCAGGAAGTCCCGTGATAAGAGGAGCGACCAAGAAAATTTGATGATTGAGATAGAGGGACTGGGGGAAGAGAATTTGCCTGGCATGTTTAAGGCCCCCAGTCAATCTCTAACACTACAAGGAAAGTCTCTTAAAGGATGCTAACAAGAGTCACTACCTTCCCTTTTCCTCTTCCTCTCTTCCACCCTCTTCTACTTCTTCCTAAGTTTGCAGTCTGAAACCTCAAGGCACAGGGCACTGTTTCTGTCTAAGCCAGGTCAGGGAGTCATGAAGATGCAATGTGGGGGATCGGAAGCCAACTAAGACAGGACGGCATGCAGAATCGGGGTCTGAGTGAAGGAGCTGTCCACTCACCGTGTGGCAGGGAGGGTACTCACAAGGTATAAGAGCCTGGCAAGAGGCTGAGGCTGTCCCTGCAGAAAGGTAGAGCCGCAGTTCAGAGCCTCGGTGTCAGAATGGAGACAATGGAAGACTGGTTACATATATGAGAAATGGTCAAATACTTGTGTGTTAAGACAATGGAATGGAAGTTCTTCTAGAAATGAAGCTAGACATGTAGAGGAAAGCAAATGAGCTTAGTAATGTTGAGTTAAAATTGAAGGTTGAATTAGAAATGTAGGCCTTAGCCGGGCGGTGGTGGCACACGCCTATAATCCCAGCACTTAGGAGGCAGAGGCAGGCGGATTTCTGAGTTCGAGGCCAGCCTGGTCTACAGAGTGAGTTCCAGGACAGCCAGAACTACACAGAGAAACCCTGTCTCAAAAAAACCAAAAGAAAAAAAGAAAAGAAAGAAAGAAAGAAAGAAAGAAAGAAAGAAAGAAAGAAAGAAAAAGAAATGTAGGCCTTTCATATATAAATGTCAAAATAAACATGTATGTACATGTGGGGTGTGTGTGTGTGTGTGTGTGTGTGTGTGTAAAAAACCACCTTAGGGTCTGGAATCGTTGTGTCTTCAGCAGTGCCTCCTGGTCAAACCCAGCACCCAGCAACATAGTTACTTAACTTCTCATAAATCTATTCTCCACTAAAAGAAACCAGCATTCCATTATTAATTATTATTCTTAAAACCCTTATTATTTTAAAAACTTGTAAACAAAATAAACATTGCGATCCCCGAGCCCTCTGGTGAGCACCAAGGCTGCTTCTGCAACCAGCTCGCCGGCCCCTGGACCAGCGGTGTAGCGGCGGGCCTCCATATTGCAACCAGGACACAGCTGGAAGGGCCCAGGCTCTGTGGGACATCTCCGCCCTCTGGTGAGCACCTAAGCTGCATTCTGCAACCAGCTCGCCGGCCCCTAGACCAGCGGTGTAGCCGGCCCCTAGACCAGCGGTGTAGCGGCGGGCCTCCATATCGCAACCAGGACACAGCTGGAAAGGCCCAGGCTCTGTGGGACATCTCCGCCCTCTGGTGAGCACCTAAGCTGCGTTCTGCAACCAGCTCGCCGGCCCCTAGACCAGCGGTGTAGCTGCGGGCCTCCATATTGCAACCAGGACACAGCTGGAAAGGCCCAGGTAAACACCCCTTCCAGGGCTACACTCACGGGGGTATCTGCTAGGGTCTCGGAGCCAAGCAGGCGGAGTCCCGCCTAGGCTCTGTGAGACATCCCCGAGCCCTCTGGTGAGCACCAAGGCTGCTTCTGCAACCAGCTCGCCGGCCCCTGGACCAGCGGTGTAGCGGCGGGCCTCCATATTGCAACCAGGACACAGCTGGAAGGGCCCAGGCTCTGTGGGACATCTCCGCCCTCTGGTGAGCACCTAAGCTGCGTTCTGCAACCAGCTCGCCGTCCCCTAGACCAGCGGGGTAGAAGCGGGCCTCCATATTGCAACCAGGACACAGCTGGAAAGGCCCAGGTAAACACCCCTTCCAGGGCTACCCTCACGGGGGATCTGCTAGGCTCTCGGAGTTCCTTGCAACCAGGACACAGCTGGAGAAGCCCAGGTAGACAGACTCCAACAGGGGCTACAATCGCATGGGTGGCAGCCAGCTTATGATCCCTTAAAGCAGCAGTCACACATATTCACCAATAGAGAAACAACAGGTGAGCCCAGCCTCACAGGAGATTCAAACACCAGCCACTGACAACAAGGCCAACTAAAACCAGAAATAACCAGATGGCAAAAGGAAAACGAAGGAACATTACTAACAAAAATCAAGGCAACATGACAGCATCTGAACCCAGTTCTCCAACAACAGGAATCCCTGGATACCCTAAAACACCAGAAAAACAAGACTTGGATATAAAATCACTGGTCAGGATGCTGGTAGCTGAACACATAGAAAAATCTCGTAAAGAAATAGAGGAGAAAATGGATCAAAAGTTAGAAGCCTTTACGAGGCAAATACAAAAATCACTTCAAGAAATGCAGGAGAAGATGGATCAAAGAGAAGAAGACAATAAGGAAGAAAGACAAAAGTCACTTAAAGAACTACAGAAGAACGTGGGCCAACAAGTAGAAGCTATGAAAGAGGAAGCACAAAAATCTATTAAAGAAATACATGAAAACACAATCAAGCAAGCGAAAGATCTGAGCACATCCATCCAGATACTAAAAACAGAAGTAGAAACAACTAAGAAATCACAGAGGGAGACAACATTGGAGATAGAAAACCTGGGGAAGAAATCAGGGGCCATAGACACAAGTATCAACAATAGAATACAAGAGATAGAAGACAGAATCTCAGAAGCCGAAGATAACATAGGAACCATTGATTCAACAGTCAAAGAAAATACTAAATGCAAAAAGGTGGTAACCCAAAACATCCAGGAAATCCAAGACACTATGAGAAGACCAAACCTAAGGATTATAGGTATAGACGAGAGTGAAGATTTACAAGTTAAAGGGCCAGCTAATATCTTCTATAAAATTATGGAAGAAAACTTCCCCAACCTAAGGAGAGAGATGCCCATGAATATACAAGAAGCCTATAGAACCCCAAACAGACTGGACCAGAACAGAAATACATCCCGTCACATAATAATCAAAACTCCAAATGTAATAAACAAAGAAAGAATACTAAAGGCAGCAAGAGAAAAAGGCCAAGTAACATATAAAGGAAAACCTATCAGAATAACACCAGACTTCTCACCTGAGACCATGAAAGCTAGAAGATCCTGGGCAGATATCATGCAAACTCTAAGAGAACACAAACTTCAGCCAAAACTACTTTACCCAGCAAAACTCTCAATTGCCATTGATGGAGACATCAAGGTATTCCATGACAAAACCAAATTTGCAAGATATCTCTCCACAAATCCAGCCCTACAAAGGATAATAGGGGGAAAACACCAAGACAAGGACGGAAACTACACCCGGGAAGAAGCAAGATAGAAACCTCCTCTCATCAAACCCAAAAGAAGATAACCTCTCGAATATAAAAAATAAATAAGATAAATAAATATAATTTCAAAAATGTCTGGAGGTAATAATTACTATTCCTTAATATCTCTTAACGTCAATGGACTCAATTCCCCAATAAAAAGACTTAGATTAACAGACTGGATACGGAAACAGGACCCTACATTTTGCTGCATACAGGAAACACATCTCAGTGTTAAAGACAAACACTACCTTAGAGTAAAAGGCTGGAGGACAATTTTACAAGCAAATGGTCTCAGGAAACAAGCTGGAGTAGCCATTCTAATATCAGATAAAATTGACTTTCAACCTAAAATCATCCAAAGAGACTCAGAAGGTCACTTCTTGCTGGCCAAAGGGAAAATCCACCAGGAAGAGTTCTCAATACTGAACATCTATGCTCCAAATGCAAGGGCACCCTCCTTCGTAAAAGAAACCTTACTAAAGTTTAAAGCACACATTACACCTAACACAATAATTGTGGGTGACTTCAACACCCCACTCTCCTCAATGGACTGATCAGGAAAGCAGAAACTAAACAGGGACACAGTGAAACTAATTGAAACTCTGGACCAATTGGATTTAACAGATATATATAGAACATTTCATCCTAAAGCTAAAGAATATACCTTTTTCTCAGCACCGCATGGTACCTTCTCCAAAATAGACCATATAATCGGTCACAAGACAGATGTCAACAAATACAAGAAGATCGAGCTAATCCCATGCCTCTTATCAGATCACCATGGAGTAAGAGTGGTCTTCAATAGCAACAAAAACAACAGAAAGCCCACATACACATGGAAACTGAACAATACTCTACTCAATGACACCTTGGTCAAGGAAGAAATAAAAAAAGAAATCAAAGACTTTTTAGAATTCAATGAAAATGAAGGTACAACCTACCCAAATCTATGGGACACAATGAAAGCAGTGCTAAGAGGAAAACTCATAGCTCTAAGTGCATCCAAAAAGAAACTGGAGAGAGCATACACTAGCAGCTTAATGGCACACCTTAAAGCCCTGGAAGAAAAACAAGTTAATTCACCCAGGAGGAGTAGAAGACAAGAAATCATTAAACTCAGGGCTGAAATCAATCAAATAGAAACAAAGAGAACCATACAAAGAATCAACAAGACCAGGAGCTGGTTCTTTGAGAAAATCAACAAGATAGATAAACCCTTAGCCAGACTAACCAAAGGACACAGAGACAGTATACAAATTAACAAAATTAGAAATGAAAAGGGAGACATAACAACAGAAACTGAGGAAATTCAAAAGATCATCAGATCCTACTACAAAGGTCTATACTCAAAACAACTGGAGAATCTGGAGGAAATGGACGATTTCCTAGACAGATATCAAATACCAAAATTAAATCAGCATCAAGTAGACCAGCTAAATAGTCCCATAACCCCTAAAGAAATAGAAGGGGTTATAGAAAGCCTCCCAACCAAAAAAAGTACGGGACCAGATGGTTTTAGTGCAGAATTCTACCAGACCTTCAAAGAAGACTTAACACCAATACTCTCCAAACTATTCCACAAAATAGAGACAGAAGGGACACTGCCCAACTCATTCTTCGAAGCCACAATTACGCTAATACCTAAACCACAAAAAGATCCAACAAAGAAAGAGAACTTCAGGCCAATTTCTCTGATGAATATAGATGCAAAAATACTAAATAAAATTCTTGCTAACCGAATCCAAGAGCACATCAAAACGATCATCCACCATGATCAAGTAGGCTTCATCCCAGGGATGCAGGGATGGTTCAATATACGGAAATCCATCAATGTAATCCACTACATAAACAAACTGAAAGAAAAAAACCACATGGTCATCTCATTAGATGCCGAAAAAGCATTCGACAAAATTCAGCATCCTTTCATGCTAAAAGTCTTGGAAAGAGCAGGAATTCAAGGCCCATACCTAAACATAGTAAAAGCAATCTACAGCAAACCAGTAGCCAACATCAAAATAAATGGAGAGAAACTTGAAGCATTCCCACTAAAATCAGGGACTAGACAAGGCTGCCCTCTCTCTCCATATCTTTTCAATATAGTACTTGAAGTTCTAGCAAGAGCAATTAGACAACATAAGGAAGTCAAAGGGATACAAATTGGAAAGGAAGAAGTGAAACTATCATTATTTGCAGACGATATGATAGTTTACCTAAGCGACCCAAAAAACTCCACCAGAGAACTTCTACAGCTGATAAACAACTTCAGCAAAGTGGCAGGTTATAAAATTAACTCAAGCAAGTCAGTGGCCTTCTTGTACTCAAAGGACAAGCAGGCTGAGAAAGAAATTAGGGAAATAACACCCTTCACAATAGCCACAAACAACATAAAGTATCTTGGCGTAACTCTAACCAAACAAGCGAAAGATCTGTACAACAGGAATTTCAAGTCCTTGAAGAAAGAAATCGAAGAAGACCTCAGAAGATGGAAAAATATTTCTTGCTCCTGGATTGGCAGGATCAATATAGTAAAAATGGCCATCTTGCCAAAAGCAATATACAGATTCAATGCAATCCCCATCAAAATCCCAACTCAATTCTTCATAGATCTAGAAAGAGCAATTCTCAAATTCATCTGGAGCAACAAAAAACCCAGGATAGCTAAAACTATTCTCAACAATAAAAGGACTTCTGGGGGAATCAATATCCCTGACTTCAAGCAGTACTACAGAGCAATTGTATTAAAAACTGCATGGTATTGGTATAGCAACAGGCAAACAGATCAATGGAACAGGATTGAAGACCCTGAAATTAACCCACAGACTTATGGTCACTTGATCTTTGATAAAGGAGCCACAACCATCCGATGGAATAAAGATAGCCTTTTCAACAAATGGTGCTGGTTCAACTGGAGGTCAACATGCAGAAGAATGCGAATTGACCCACTCTTATCTCTTTGCTCTAAGATCAACTCCAAGTGGATCAAGGACCTCCACATAAAACCAGACACACTGAAACTATTAGAAAAGAAACTTGGGAAGACCCTGGAGGACTTGGGCACAGGGGAAAAGTTCCTGAACAGAACACCAATAGTGTACGCACTAAGATCAAGAATCGACAAATGGGACCTCATAAAATTACAAAGTTTCTGCAAAGCAAAGGACACTGTCCGAAGGACAAAACGGCAACCAACAAAGTGGGAAAAGATCTTTACCAACCCCACATCCGACAGAGGGCTAATATCCAATATATACAAAGAACTCAAGAAGTTAGACCGCAAAGAACCAAATAACCCTATCAAAAAATGGGGCACAGAGCTAAACAAAGAATTTTCACCAGAAGAAATTCGGATGGCCGAGAAACACCTTAAGAGATGTTCAACATCATTAGTCATCAGGGAAATGCAAATCAAAACAACCCTGAGATTCCACCTCACACCAGTCAGAATGGCTAAGATTAAAAACTCAAGAGACAACAAGTGCTGGCGAGGATGTGGAGAAAGAGGAACACTCCTCCACTGTTGGTGGGATTGCAAAATGGTAAAACCACTCTGGAAATCAGTTTGGCGGTTCCTCAGAAAATTGGGCATGGCACTTCCAGAGGACCCTGGCATACCACTCCTGGGCATATACCCAGAGGATTCCCCTACATGCAATAAAGACACATGCTCCACTATGTTTATAGCAGCCTTGTTTATAATAGCCAGAAATTGGAAGGAGCCCAAATATCCCTCAAAGGAGGAATGGATACAGAAAATGTGGTATATTTATACAATGGAATACTACTCAGCAATTAAAAATAATGAATTCATGCAATTTGTAGGTAAATGGTTAGACCTGGAAAATATCATCCTGAGTGAGCTAACCCAATCACAAAAGAATGCACATGAAATGCAATCACTGATAAGTGGATATTAATGAGCCCAGAAGCACTAAATACTCAAGACACAAATAGCAAGTCAAATGATTCCCCAAGAAGAAGAAAGGAGAGGACCCTGGGCATGTAAAGATTGCATCCAGTTTAATAAAGAAACCGAGGGAGGAGGGGGAATGATTGGGGAATAGTTGGGGGGGAGAAGAACTATGGGAACTATGGTGGATGGGAACTGGGAAAGGGGAAAGCCTTTGAAATGTAAACATAGAATATAGAAAATAAAAATAACTAAAAAAAAATAATAATACAACAACAAAAAAAAATAAACATTGCACACCAAAATTAACCAAACCCATAGTTTTTACATTTCCTTGAACGTCTATACAGTTAGAATAGCCCTTCTGCAAGGACGCAGGCTGCAAGGCTCAACAGAACACGTGTTGCTTTTGCAGAGGACCCAGGTTGGATAACCAGCATCTACACCGTGGTTCACAGCATCCACAACTCTGGTGTTGGGCATCCGATGCCCTCTTCCGGCCTCTGTAGGCACCAAGCACATGATGCAGCACATATGAGCAGATAGAAAACTCACACGTAAAACAAATTGAATAATCTAAAACAAGGTTTTTTAAAAGATAGTCATTCTGCAGCTGTGGCTCTTCACCTTGGATTTTACCCATTCACTGCCAACATATTTTTTATGCACGTATCCACGCTTGCAAAACGGAAAATCCGTGACAGAATTAGAACTAGGAAAAGTAATTTGCTTTCATTTCTTTTATATCCCGTGTCCATCACTTGCATTCTGTCCTTCCTTGGGCAGAATCTAGGATTTATCCTGGAAGATGAAATTGAGTCAAACTGGCCTATGGAAGTACCAACTGGGGTTGTCCTAACCTGTGAGCCAGAAAACAAGGAGGAGCTCAGAGAGCAACAGGAACATGTTATTAGGACACAGAACCAGCTTGAAGAGGCTCTCCCCAGCTGAGCTTAGAATGCTTTATGAAACGTGGTTAATGGTGCAGTGACTAAACTATGAAAGTATTAGTTTGCAGAACAAATTAGTAAGTTAACTGAAAATTTGATAAAGAGCCAGGTAGTTGCCTAAATTCGAGGCACATCTCACAAAAATATTTATTGACTGCTAAGGTTAAAGCAGGAACTTAATAGTGAAGATGCCAGACCTAGGCACCTTTCCGATCAGGTAACCAGCGTCAGGAGTGACACTGAGTCATTTGATTGGCTGTAATGTCAACATGTGATTCTCCTGACAAGCATGCACAGCATCTCCTAACCGTGAGTAACCACCAGATCCACACAATTCGAAAGAGGTTTTGTAGAATAATTAACTGGTAATCTTCCCGTCTTCTCCCCCCCCCATCTTATGTATGAGTGTGTGAGTGTGCAAGCATATGTGTGTATGTATGTGTGTGTGCATGTATGTAGGTGTGTGCTGAGTATCAGACTCAGGCCTCACACATGCTAGGCAAGCATGCTAGTACTGAGCTACAGTCACAACCCCAGCTGGTAATCGTCAAATCAATCAAAGGCACAAAAGCCACTGAAACTGGAGAGATGTACCAGAGTGAAAGAAATGAAAGGACCAGGACAGCTGAATGCGGGGCTTGGTACTGAACAGGCCTCTGTTGCTATGGAGAGCGTTGGCAGAAAAACCAACGGTAATGCATCTGTTTTCACTCCCCACTGTAGATGGCTGTTTGTGACTGCCTCAAGGAACACCCTTCTCTCGTAAGAAATACATACAAAATAACAGAGCATCTGATTAGCAATTTATTCCAGAGTTTAAAAAAAGAACATACATGTGTACAGAATTTGCAATTTGCCTGTCAAGTTATAGTTATTTTAGTCGATATATTAATAAAAGGGTTCTTTTAAATTCTATTAATGTCCCAAGAGACATTGTAACGGTTACAGATATTTGGAGGCAGCAACTGCTATATTGTAAAATGAGAACGCCATCTCTTTGGTTTGTGGTTATTTGTCCTGGTTTTGTTGGGATTTTGTTTGCCTGTTTGCCGCTGCTGTTTTTAGGGTGTTTGTTTTGGCTCACAGGTTCAGAGGTCTCAGTGTGGGGTGAGCTGGTGACACACAGCACAACAGGAGGGCATGGTGGAACTGAGCCACTCACTTCAAACAGCCAACCATCAGAGTTGAGACCAAGGGAGTCAGGACAGGTTACATCCTTCAAAGACCCTCACACAGTAACCCCCATGTCTTAGTCAGAGTTTGTATTCCTGCACAAATCATCATGATCGGGAAGCAAGTTGGGGAGGAAATGGTGTTTACTCAGCTTACACTTCCACATTGCTGTTCATCACCGAAGGAAGTCAGGACTGGAACTCACACAGGGCAGGAACTTGGAAGCAGGAGCTGATGCAGAGGCCATGGAGGGGTGTTACTTACTGGCTTGCTTCCCCTGGCCTGTTCAGCTTGCTCTCTTATAGAACTTAAGACTACCAGTCCAGGCATGGCACCACCCACAATGGGCTAAGCCCTCCTGCCTTGATAACTAATTGAGAAAATGCCTTACAGCTGAATCCCATGGAGGCACTTCCTCAAGGAGGGCTCCTTTCTGTGGTAACTCCAGCTTGTGTCAAGTTGACACACAAAATGAGCCAGAACACTACATCTCCAAGGTCTCTTGGAAACTGGGTACAAAAGGCATTCTTGACAGACTTGTAATTTTCTAGAGATCACACAACACGTTCTATTATGCAAACACTATGAATATGTGCTCTCCAAGCATGAGCAAGCCTACCTATCGCCTCTTACCAGCACTCCATCTTTCTCCTCCTCTCTCCCTCACCCATGCTGTCCAGGATACTCCTCTGAACTCCCCGTCACATTCCTGGGAAGATCTCTTCTATAATCTACTTTAACTCCATATAAGCCTCCTCCTTTTTGAAAGGATTGCATGTTATCATCTTTGTCTCTTTCATAAGGCCTTCGACATAAACTGTGCCTTGAGGTCACAGAATGAGTGAATGAGCAAACCCAAACGCTGACGAGTCATGACTCCAAAATGCTCTGCGAGGTCAGCTAAAGACAGTGGTTTTCAGTACACCATCTCAGAAGGCTCGTCAGAGGATGGGGTTAAATACATTGAGAGAGGAGACAATGGGGATATTTTTAACAAATATACGAGTGCTGTTTAAACCCAGGTTCTGAATAAACAGGCTTCAAATATTGTGAGCCCTCAGACCTCAGGGTGTGCAATGGTCTGAAAAAGAATCCACATATGTTTCTGGACAGGTAATGAGAGCACAACATATAAAACACCAAATGTGCAAATGAAAATAGTGAAAAATAAACCAGCCCCACCCCCACCCCACCTCACACACACCAGCTCCTCAGTTTCTGCTGCAGAGAGAACCACAAGAAATAACCATTCTGAGTTTGGAGTGCGTGTGTGTGTGTGTGTGTGTGTGTGTGTGTGTGTGTGTTTTAAGCATCTATCTCAAGAATCCAGCAATGGCTTATAAAAAATAAAAATAAATTGATGCTTTATAAGGTAGAGAAAGGACCAAGGCAGAAAAGCATATAAATCCTGTGCATGTGTGCATGGTACTTTGTGTATGTGTGCCAAAATTCATCCCTTTCCATTTTTCCTTGGAGACTAGCAGCCCCATACTAGATAGTCCAGAGCACTTTTTGTATTTTCATTTTTGTGGTTTTTACATGAGGACTGATAGTGTAGTCCAGGCTGGCCTGGAACTCTAGGTAATCCTCCTGCCTCGGTTTCTCTTGAGCTTCGATTACTCCTGTGATCTCCTGTGCCTAGCACTATTATATATCTTAATTGGGATGCTTAATTGGGCTGCTCAGACAGAAGCTTGGCAAAATGGAAGCAACGGTCACAAACATAAACAACGGTGATCAGATAAATGTATAATGGCACACGGGCAAACTTACATTGTGCCCTGTGGCTTGGGCTGGTCTTTTGGAAGTCACATTTGCCAGTCACCACTGTGGCATGAATACTGTCATGAATTAGCTGACCAGTTGTCTTCTTTCTAGGGCTTGTATGAGAAAAGGGAACTCAACTCTCATTTATTTTGCACAAATTAATAGATCTGATTTTATATTTTTCCCCAATCAACAACCTAACTTTAAAAATTAATCAAAATTTGAACATGCATAATGGATGTTAAAAATCATCACCCTGGATACACAGCTAGTTTGTAAAAATGATAAGTGATAAGCTTTAGTTTATATAGCTTTTAAAAATCTCAATGTGTTCTAGTTTTCCTTCTGTTGCTGTGATGAAAATACTGACCAAAAGTATTTCGGGAATGGCAAAGTTATTTCATCTCACACTTGACATCATAAAGAGAAGCCACAGCAAGAACTGGAGGCAGGAGCTTAAAGCAGTAACCATGAGGGAACACCACTTACTACATTTATTACCCAGAACCACCTGCCCAACCAAGATGGCCCCACCCAAAGTGGGCTGAACCCTCTGCTGTCAATCATCAGCCAATGCAGCATCTCACAGGCATGCTCAGAGGCCAGTCTGACTGAGGCAATTCTTCAATTGATGTCTTCTTCTCCCAGATAGGTAAGGCTGACAACACAGTGGAAAGAGAGCAAATGAACATTCATTTCTGCGTCACAAATGAGGCTGATTTTACAGAGATCATACAGGGCAACCCCAAGGCCTCTGCTACCTGGTGAAGAGCTCACTTGGGCTTCTTCATTGCACAGAAGGTTTTCAGGTTTTGTTATCATTATTGTTTTTCTTTCACAAGCCTTCAAGTGTTGGGTGAATGTTCGGGTTTTTTTTTTTTTTAATTTGGAATTTTTATTTGTTTCATAATGTATAATGCACTCAGGCAAGGCTTCAAAAACACCTCTTTCCATTTTGGAGAGACGAGGACATTAAGTAAACTAACCACTTCCCCTCATGCAGAAGCTAAAAATAAAAATTAATTTAATCAAAATAAGACTGCTTCCACGCTGCTCTAGGAGGGCGAGCGGAGGAAGTGACGTCATGCGCGGCAAACACTGGTCGTGATGCACACATCTTTCTAATAGCTGCAAAGAAAGCCCTGCTTCTGTGGCAGCTCAAACTGGCCAAAGACTGGTATCGTCCAGAATTTAGAAGGTTGTCAAGGCCTGCCACCCTCAGTCCCCTCAGGCCTCTTGGAGAGTGTCTTTTGGGGATGTGGTCCCCTCAAAGCCAGCTGGTCTGCCCAGCCACTGAGCTCCGGCAGCCTGGCCAGCTGCTCCTGTTCAGCCATCGGTGACAGCAGGTTAGCAGCAGCCTGGATGAAGGCTCACTGCTGTGCCTGTGGGTGTGTCCTGCTGTGAATGTAGCAAACATTTGACTGTTCTTGGTAAGGTTTTCAGGATGCAGCTCACCTTAGACCCCAGCCTTCCAGAACATATTCTCAGCCAACATTACACCATTCTTTGCTTGGTCCAGAGTCTCTTTCCCTCCTCAATTTTCCAAGAAAGTTCTCTAAGTGGCCCCTGGGGACTCCAGCGGAATCCTTCTCCGTTTCCTCTTGTCAAGGCCATTTTTAATCCATGTCAGAAACTCCCAAGTGCAGTTAGCCATTTCTTATTTTAGAGTTCCTGCCTAGAAGGTCACACTTATCTTCCAGGATTCTGAACGGGGCTTCCGGATAGCTCAGGGTACAGCCCTACTCACAAGCAACGTCCCCGCCTTGTCGGTGAAGAGGAACCAGCCGTGCCATCACTTTCTCGGCATTTAATTCAATCAAATAGGAGCCTTTACTTTTTAAGAATTTGCCCCAGGTGCTTGGATATAAAGATTTCATTTGCAGCATGGCAGGGAGACTATCAAACCCATAGTCCACCGCAATGGGATAAATAAATTGAAAGAGAGACATGCACAGAATTCTAGAACTGCTAGCTGCTGTCGGTGACAGTCACTCACACTGGACTCTATGGCGATGAGTACAAAGTCAACCAGGCCACTGTAAATGAGATGAGATCTCCAGGCAGACGGAACAGCAGCCACAAAACCTTGAAATATGAAGTGATGACCCACAAGGCCACCATTTCTTCCTACCAGCTCTCCCTTGTTCCAAGCTCCAGTGAGAGGCTGGAGAGATGGCTCCAGAGTTAAGGGCATTGATTGCTCTTGCAGGGGAACCAGGTTCAGTTCCCAGTGCCCACATCAGGCAGCTTACAACTACCTGTAACTCCACTTCCAGTGCTTCTGGCATCCTCTTGGGGCCTCCAATCTCATACACACATACACTCCGGCATGTACACAGACACACAAAAATAAATCGTTAAAAGATCAAATATAATTGTCATCCCACTTTGAAGTTTTTGCTTTTTATTTTGTTCCTAAAGCAATGCCTAGTTATTTCAAATATTTATTTATCCAGAAATGTGTGATCTAGCGAGTTGAGAGTCTCATAATCCAACACCTTTTGAGACACACTGTAATCTTTCTCTGGATATATATAGCCAGATCATTTTTCCCCCTCATATAAAGATCAACCTAGAATCACGGAGTCATGCCCTTTGTTTCTGTGTTCAAATCATGTTCAAACGATCACATTAAGTGTGCTGTGCTACATCGCACCTATGGGGTGCTTACTATCTCCTGGGAGAGTAAGTGGTTGTGTAACATGGCGATCACACCATGGACGCCCCAGAGGCAGAAAAATCAGTCTCACTTCCTGTGTGATCTTGAGTAAGACCACACTCAGTGGTCACAGGCCTCAGTTCCCCTATGTGTACTACAGGGGTCATAAATAATACAAATTTACATCCAATCATTGTTATGATTATTTTAAAGGTTATTGCTTTCTGTGTATATGTTTGTATGTAAATGTGTGTGTGTGTGTGTGTGTGTGTGTGTGAGTGTGTGTGTGTGTGTTTGTGTGTGTGTGCACACGCGCGCACGCTCATGCCTGTGTGGCCTACGCACAGGTTGGAAGGCATGTGTCTGTGAGTGTTGGAGGAGGCTGAGGAATGTGCCAGGTGTCTTATCCTATCCCTTCCAGCAGATTCCATGAGGTTGTCTCTCACTGAGCCTGGCACTATGCTAACAAGAAGCCCGACTCATTCTCCTCCATCTGACCCCACTGCTCTGGGGTTATAGGCACAGGCACATATTATTTTTAACAAAATCTCAAACGTTTGATTTTTACCAGTAAAGACTCAGGAGCCAGATGCTGGGTAAAAGCCTGCTGGAGAAAGTTCCCAGGTGACCTTCCTCCTCAGATGACATCTCAAAAAGAAGTTTGCCTTCTCCAAGCTGTCTCAACCCCACCTCTCCCAAAACGGAATGTTCCTCCCTTCTACTTCCTGTCTGCCTGTCTATCCATCCTCCTGACTTCCTCTTACTCTTTATAGTTTTTTTCCTATGTTCACTCCGTGTTGACTGGTTACTTCTGCCTCTTGACCTATGGATGACTTTATTTAATCCTGTTTTTGATAAATAGAAGGCTCTTGGATTAAAGGTGTGTGCTAGGGCTCAGCCACATCACAACTAAAACAGTTTTTTCTAGTAAATAACACAATCTCAGGGTTCACATGTGTGATCAAATATCCCTCAACACACACAGACACGTGCAGCTTTTTATGTGCATCCTGGGACATATGTGAGCCCAATAATTTGATTCCTCTTACCATTAGGAATCTGTCCAGGTCTCTATTGATAATGTTTAGGTCACTCATCATTTATTACATGTTTGGGCTCCAGAGGAAACTTCTACATGGTTTTGAATTGCCCTTTCCCTCCATTATATTTGAACTCCTGTTTTTTCCTAACTCACCATTTGGTTCATGAGTACTTAATAAATGTACAAACTGTTGTCAACTCCCCTTGAATATAGCGCATAGTATGGCAGTGGGGTCCCTTCCAGTAGCTTCCATTATGGGTTTTTGTTTTTTGTTTGTTTGCTGTTGTTTGTTTGTTTGTTTGTTATCTACAGACAAGAATGCTGAGCACAGTCAGGGAAAGGAAGGAGAGCTAAGCTTATTATACTGAAGGACTAAACTGGGAAGAAACCAGGACATGAATTCAGGTCAAAAGCCTCCAGCCAAATGTGAGCCAAGAAGTCAAAAGGATGCAAGGATACCAAGGCATGAAATTCTTCAGAAAAGAGTACTAGGCCTTCTCCATGGGGAATGCTGTGTAGCTCTCATCACTTGTGGCTACAAATAAGTCTGTTAACATTTATTCCACACACGGAGCATACAATCAGTGGAGCAGCCGGAACGGAAGTCTTCCCACGGTCATTTGGACTAGGGAGCCAGGAGACTCCACAGCCTTGTGTGCATAGACCCTGACAGAAAAGAGTTGGTCTCCCAGTAGTAAGGGCACAGGCTTACAGACCCACAGGAGGAGCAAGCTCCAGCCAGAGACAGCAAGACCAACTAGCACGAGAGATAACCAGATAGTGAAAGGCAAGCACAAGAACCCTACCAACAGAAACCAAGGCTGCCTGGCAACATTAGAACCCAGTTCTCCCACCACAGCAAGCTCTGGATACCCCAACACACCGGAAAAGCAAGCGTTGGATTTAAAATCATATCTCATGATGCTGATAGAGGGCTTCAAGAAAGACTTAAATAACTCCCTTAAAGAAATACAGAACATTGGTCAACAGGTGAAAGCCCTTAAAGAGGAAACACAAAAATCCCTTAAAGAAGTGATCAAGGATCAACAGGCAGAAGCCCTTAAAGAAGAAACACAAAATCCCTTAAAGAATTACAGGAAAATACAATCAAGTGAAGGAATTGAACAAAACCATCCAGAATCTAAAAGTGGAAGTAGAAACAATTAAGAAATCACAAAGTGAGACATCTCTGGAGATAGAAAACCTCGGAAAGAATTCAGGAGTCACAGATGCCAAGTTTCAACAACAGAATACAAGAGATAGAAGAAAGAATCTCAGGTGCTGAAGATACCAAAGAAAACATTGACTCATCAGTCAAAGAAAATGCAAAATGCATAAAGCCTGTAACCTAAAACATCCAGGAACTCCAGGACACAATGAGAAGACCAAACCTAAGGATTATAGGTATAGAAGAGAGTGAAGATTTACAACTTAAAAGGCCAGTAAATATCTTCAACAAAATTATAGGTATAGGTATAGGGAAGAAAACTTCCCTAACCTAAAGAAAAAGATGCCCATGAACATACAAGATGCCTTCAGTACTCCAAACAGACTGGACCAGAACAGAAAGTCCTCTCGGCACATAATAATCAAAACATCAAATTCACTAATCAAAGAAAGAATATTAAAAGCAGTAAGGGAAAAATGGCAAGTAACTTATAAAGTCAGACCTATTAGAATTACACCAGACTTCTCACCAGAGATGATGAAAGCTAGAAGATCCTGGGCAGACCTAATACAGACCCTAAGAGAACACAAATGCCAGCCCAGGCTACTATACCTTGCAAAACTCTCAATCACCATAGATGGAGAAACCAAGATATTCCATGATAAAACCAAATTTACACAATATCTGTCCACAAATCCAGCCCCACAAAGGATAATGGGTGGAAAATTCCAATACAAGGGGGGAAACTACACCCTAGAAAAAGCAAGAAAGTAATCTTCCTCCAACAAACCCAAAAGAAGATACCCACACAAACATAAAAGTAACATCAAAAATAACAGGAAGCAACAATCACTATTCCTTCATATCTCTTAATATTAATAGACTCAATTCCCCAATAAAAAGACATAGACTAATAGAAGTATTTTTCATGTAAATCTTCAATTTTATCAGAAAATGTTTGTAATTCCTCTTTCAATTAATTTAGTAATGTTTTTATGTCTACATATTTTTCTGCATTATTTTTTCTGCATGTCTGCATTATTTTTCTTGATAATCCTCAATTTTAATGTTTTTCTATATATTCTATTTTATCAGAAATGTTTCCAATGTAAATCTCTGATTTTATCACAAAATGTTTTTAATTCCACCTTCAATTAATTTAGAAAGGTTTTCTATATCTACCATTTTATCTGTAAAATTTTCCATGAAATAGTCAAATTTAACGTGTTTGTCTACATATTTCTTGAATTTTATCAGAAATATTTTCCATGTAAATCTTTAATTTTACCTGAAAATGTTTATAATTCCACTTTCAATCGACTTATTATTTTTATGCCTATCATTTTATCTGTATAATTTCCACGATGATCTTCAATTTTATGTTTTTCTATGTATTTCTTCAATTTTATCAGAAATATTTTCCATGTAAATCTTTATGTATATCAGAAATGTTTATAATTCTACTTTCAATCAACTTAGGAATACTTTTATGCCTACCATTAGTATATCTATATAAAATTTTCCATGATAATCTTAAAAAAAATTTATTCCAAAGTCCATCTTATTCAGGTTGACCTGCCTTGGCCTCCTAATCAAGGTGACCAGCCAGTCTCAGCCCCAGCTGATAGGAAAGATGTCCTGCTTTGACACTGCTACCCCCAACCCCAACCCCAGCCCCCAGCCCCTTACTCCAACTCTCTACTGTAGCCTGTGTGGCGGGTTGTGTGTAGTGCAGCATGTGAGGAAAGTCCTCTCCCCAAACCACAAGCACCCCCTGTTGTGAATTTGCTCCTCTAATTTATCTTCCTACTCCCAATCTTTGCTGGTGATCAAGAGTCTACCCCACTGGATGCAGGAAGGGGCGGGAAGTCGGAGAACAGCCATTCCCTCCCGTGTTTTTCTGCTTTATCTCTCAAGTCACTGAGGAACAAATATTGACCAGGCATTGTGATAGACTCAATGATAAGCCGATTCCAATTCCCAGCCTGCTCTGTGTCTGTGTCCTTTTGCAGAGGGAGTATCAGTTCACTGCCCTTGAAGCTGGGTGATCCCCTTGGTGGTTTTGCTCAGGTTGGTATGGTCAATGTGACTGGAGGGTCAGTCGTGAGTCTGTCTTCAGAAGCCCTTGAGCTTCCACTAACTCTGTATTCCTCTGATGTACCCTGGAACTTCAGACTTGGGCTTCTGGTTAATGAAAGACAGCCTCACACACAGCTATCCAGTCAGCCACCAGCCCAACCCTTGAGAAAGTTGCAGTGTTAGGCACTGCCTAACCTTGCAGAAATGAGTCAAGACCCTGCTCCCCCCTGAGAACAACAACCTAACATGAGAACTTGTCAATAAATAAATCTGTGTCATTTGAAACTGCTGGCTTTTTGGTTGCTCTACAGCATTTCTCCAACAAGAAATAAAGGATACAGTACTCTCTCTGACCTCTTTGCAAACTCAAATATCCTTCTGAGACATTGAACAAATAGCCAAACCCTAATTATCAATCTGGACCCAGCCAGGACAGCCTGCTGAGAGGGACACTGGGGCTTGAGCTTACTAGAGTCTGAGCAGGACGCTGCACATGGTATAGATATTACTCTCTAGCAGATGTCCAGAGGCATAAGGGAAATATAGCCAGTTTCTGGGAAAGACTCAAATTGAAAGCAGGTACACTCTATCATCTGCACTCATACCATAACTAGCACAAGAATTTGTGGTGACATTCCTGATGGAAATTTCAAGAGCAAGCTAGTCTTATCCCCCACCCCCAAGAGCCATTTTTTCCTTTTATTGCAAATATTTTTTCTCACATAATATTTCCTGATTATGGTTCCCCCTCCCTCCATTTCTCCCAGCTCCTCCCCGAGCCCCTCGCTATCTGGACCCACTCCCTTCCTGTCTCTCATTAGGGAACAGGCTTCTAAGATATAATACTAAAATATAGTGAGATAAGACAAAAACTAACATGCTGGAGTAGAACAAAACAAATAAACAGAAGGAAAAGAGCCCAAGAAAGGCACAAAAAGCAGAGACCCACTCATTCGCACACTCAGGAATTCCACAAAAAAACACGACACTGGAAGCCATAATATAGACCCAAAGGACCTGTAAGGTATAAAGAAAGAAAAATAAGTAAATAAAATAAAGTTTTGACTGTCTTAGGAACTGTTTTTCTTTGGCTCTTTTTCTTAGGATTCTTTGTTTTATCCTATTCCAGTTTGGTTTTATTTTATTTTATTTTGTGATTATTTTTAGATGCCTGTTTGTTTTCCTTTTTTAAAATTAGATATTTGCTTTATTTGCATTTCAAATGTTATCCCCTTTCCTCATTACCTCTCCCAAAACCCCCTATCCCATACCCCCTCTACCTGCTCACCAACCAGCCCCCTACTTTCCTGACCTGGCATTCCCCTACACTGGGGCATCGAGCCTTCACAGGATGAATGGCCTCTCCTCTCATTGATGGCCAACAAGGCCAACCAATGGACTGAGCACAGGGTCCCCAATGGAAGAGATAGAGAAAGGACCCAAGGAGCTGAAGGAGTTCGCAGTGCCATAGGAGGAACAATAATATGTACCAACCAGACTCCCCCCCAGAACTCTCAGGGACTAAATCACCAACCAAAGAGTACACATGGAGGGACCCATGGCTCCAGCTGCATATGTAGCCCATTTGTTTTCTAATGAGAGAGAAAGAAAGGGTGTGGCTTTTGATGAGGAGGGAGGTGGAGAGAATCTGAAAGGAGTTGTGGGAGGTGAGACTGTAATCAGAACATACTGTATGAGAAAAATCTATCTTCTACTTAAAAAAAAAATAGAAGAATAAAAATAGAAATAGAAAAATAGGAAAGCAAAAGGCACCATGAGAAATGGGACAGGAACACCAAGTGACATCAAGTTGTCCCAGATCCTGGAACTCTGATTCCGGTCATGTTTATGTGAAACTCAGAAACTAAAGCAGACTTTAGTGGGAAGTTTCTTAACCCTGGATCTCTTCATTATACCAACATAACCTGCCCAACCCCAGGCTCCTGATAGCTGCCCAGTGCTGGAACCTCCAGTGATGGGTGGCTCAGCCAGTGCAGAGAATCCTGTTGATGTGTGACTAAGGCTGGCAAGTCACCTCTCCACTCGCAAGCTCTCTGCTTCCCTCATTTGCTTTCTCCTACACTAGTTACAGGGGCTTCAAGGAGAGCCTGGACCCAAGTGGCAGATGAGGGGAGGTTGTGTCAGCAGGGTGGGTACAGCCAAGATGCTGTGAGACCTGAAGTGTTTGGGGGGGGGGACTTTGGGGACAAAGCTACTCTCAGGCAGGTCACAAATCAGAGCAACGCTGCTCTTGAAAGCCTTGAAAATGATTGTCACAAGTCCATAGGCAATTTGAAACCAAGGGACTGACAACTGGGAAAGGTATTTTAAAAGGCAACAATAAAATAAGTTACTGATTGCCAGCTCTGCCCATCATTTTGAGCAATGAAAAAACAAGGCCAATCAGAGGCTTAAATTAATAGTCTAGCCTCTTGGTCCTGCTGGGCCAAGAGTGAGGGTTGGGTTCAGTGAGACCCTGAGAGGTGTTTCATAAATGGCTTGCTTCCTGACAGTCTTCTGGATACCTTAGTGTTAACAGTCTTATAAGGTTGTCTGGTACTAGCTCTGAGTGACTTGGAGCAGAAGAAATACAGGCTTGGTATTGCGAGAGGGTAGGGGCTGGTGATCGGACTACAGTAAATTTGTCATCCCTGGGGTTAGACCTACTGTGTTAGTTGCTGTTCTCATTGCTGCAACAAGCTGCCTGATACAAGCAGAAGGAAGGGCTTCATCTCGTCCAGAGTTTGAAGTATAGTACAGCATGCATGCAAGGCAGCAGAGCTTGAAGTCCCGGAGAGAGGAGTGCTAGTCCGCCATTCACTTTCTCCTTTTTATTGAAGGTCAGGACCCCGGCTTATCAGGATGCTGCCTACATTTAGGGCAGGTCTTTCCACCTCAATTAACTCAACCTAGACACCCCATCATGGACATGCTCTGAGGTGAGCCTCTTAGGTGAGTCTAGATCCTGTCCAGTTGTCAATCAAGGTAAACCATCTCACAGCTCCATCTGGACCCAAGGTGGCATGCAGCGTACTCACTCACCACCTCCCACCAATGAAAGACAGCCGTGACTGTCACTAGCTTGCATAGATCCCAAAGGTCAGAGCAGCAGAAAACACAGAAAATACAAGCTGTGATTGGACCATCAAGCTGGAAAAAAAATGTGAATTCCCATCATTATTCTGAGCATCCGAATCATGGGGAATTGTGCATAGCTTCTGAGCCTTCTCTCAAGGCTACACCTCAGGGCCTCAAAGTTCACTGAACTGGTTCTCACCCTCTCCCACTGGCTCTTTTGACCCAGAGCTGTTCTTTGCTTTTTCAGGAAACAAACTGGATGAAAGTCCAGGGGCTGGAACTTCCTCCTTGGTGTGTTTGACAAGGACTGACGTACTCTAAGCCCTTTGAGTCCCGGAAGTCCAGGACACACCCAACCTGATTGATTGCAGCGTCCAGCATGCTGGATCGAGCGTAGGTAAAAGAAAAAGCAGGCAGCATTTCAACATGAGGGACCCGCTGACGGACTGTTCGGTGAGTAGCCCAGTGCAGTGTGTGTGCCTGTGTGTACAAGGCTGGGGAAAATTTATACATTAGTGGATTTTTTTTTTAACTGCAGAAATTGGAGGCAATCAGAAACCAGGCATGTTTAGATTTTGGCTGTGGAACAAAAGTCTGTGGTTTTTCTTTGGTTAAGCTTAAAATAGAGCGCTCTTGAAAATGTGACAGTCATAGCTTAGCTGTCTTTCATTCTCAGATTGGTGGGGAAAGATTTGGGTGAGTAGACAGCATCCTACTCGGATCCAGACGGGGCTGTTTGAGAGGCAATATTAGAGCTTGCTTGACGAGGTGCCAACATCGTCAGCGCCGTGTGTAGAGTAGATATGGAAGCTCACAGACCGCCTGCAGTGCATTCGGGCTCAGGGATTGAGTCGGGGAAGAAGGATTTGCCTCCTCACGCTTCATCCCATTCCTGCTTTTGAGAGTTGTGATCCCAAGCCCTGGTTTGGGACAAAGAACAGACTCCCACTGGGTCAGCCTGGTGGATGGTTCACCAGCCTGCTTGCTCCTATCCTGAGATCTTTCCTCCAATACAATATTGGTCAAAAGTCCAGACACAGCAAAGTCACTAATACATTATCAGTGGCAGAGATTTGACCTAGGAGACGAGCTGCAAAGGAAATAAAGGGAAGGTGAATGCCTTTCGAAACCAAAGTAATCAAGGGTTTTCAGTGTCTTACCCCAGTAAGCAATGCTGTAAAGCCAAAAACTTGGCGACCTCAGAAGCCAGGAATTGTGGCCGTCATTCATATATTTTATTGAAACAAACAAACTAACTAACTAACCTGCGGAAAGGCAAACAAGAGAAACCTGTGAAGACGCCATAACCAGCAAGGACTGCAGCTCTCCTTGTTGTTTATTCCTAGGGGGAGGACACCGGCTGAGGAGATGGGACTCCGACTGCTATTGTACAGACCTAGCTCCAGAATCCCGAGGCTAAAGTGAGCCAAGCACCTAACTACTAGACTGATAAGATAGTGTAGCACCATCTCCATTAAGCCTAAAAAGGATACACTTAATGAAAGCACAGATTCCAACCCCACACTTGAATGGTGATAGTGAGTGAACCCGCCCCCCTTACTTAGGCACCCCAGCCTCAGTCTCCTCGGCACTGGGTGGTTATGGGTAACCTTTTAGAGACATTTGTTTTCCCTCTCTTTGTATTTGCTCACTATTACATTGTCAAATCCTCGCCCGTCTCACATGGACACTGGTGATGTTTTTCCCGGTAGAGGTGACACCCGGATAAGTTGAGGCAAAAACTTGGTACTGACGATTATTAAAAGAGAAAGTCCGTTCCAAGATAGTACAATAGACAAAAGAGAGGGAGACAGGAGACAGGAGCAACTAGGTTTTTAAAAGAGAAAAGAAGGTTAAAAGTCTACCATTCTCTCTTTCTCTCTCTCTCTCTCTCTCTCTCTCCCTCTCTCTCTCTCTCTCTCTCTCTGTTTTGTGTGTGTGTGTGTGTGTGTGTGTGTGTGTGTGTGTGTGTGTGTGTCTAGACAGCAAAGCTCAATTCAGATCAGGACCAGGGACAAATCTTTCAGGCATCTCCCAAACAGTCTACCCTCACCTCCATGACACTTCAAAGCTCTATTTCTCTATTTCTGGGGTGCTAGATGGTGCTGTATCCTATTTTGAGCACCCCCATGGGTGTTTGTCCTTGTCCATGACTGGGGGTCATGTCCACCGGGAGTCAAGAGGAGGCGGATATCCCTTCAGCCTGAACTTCTTCTAAACTCTCTAAAGCTGCGGGATATTTATTTATTTGCAATTGTTTCATCTTTATCAAGTGTTCAAGTTGACTTCCTTGTACTTGGGAAACAATGCTCTACAATTTAGGAACGCGCTGAAAAGGGCAGGGGTGGGGGATGGGGCCTGGACTTCAGATGAATGCTTCAGAAAACACTTCCCACTTGTCTTTCACTTTAAGACGTTTTAAAGAGAACCCAGAGCTTCCACTGCCTGCCAGAGGTCCTGCCCCATCAGGCCCTAGCTTGGCCTCGAACATGATTAAGCATCTTCATTAAGCTATAAATCTTGGTCCCCACGAGTGGATTTATGTATCAATATTAATGGGTCAAGACCAAGCTCAAATAAAAACAGAGCGTGGATCTGTATTTATACTTATTTCTAATCAAAATGTAGACTTTTCTTCAGGTATGAGTACTCAACACCACTAACAGTGTCTAAGACTATAGACACTGAAGAATACAGCTTTTGTTTTATAACAGTGTTTTTATAGATGTCTCAGAGTATTGTTCATTCTCAGCCTTGTTTACATATTTTGGCAATCCTTAAGACTTGTTATTTAACATATTAATATAAACATTCAGCCTAATAGCAAAAGCTCAAACATATTTTTATAAATATACATATGTATGTAGTTCATTTTCTTTATAATTCTGTATAATTCTTTATACATTTAAAAATGGTGAAATATATATTTTACCATACTATGAAAGCAGGCCTTGAATATGAAATGTAAAGCTGTCTTTTGGGCCATGCTCCCGTGAGAGAATGGGCTGTTGTCTGGGCCCTTCAGCCTCCAGGAGTCAGGTCAGCATCTGCTTTCAAACGATTGTCACTGGAGGAAGGTAAAGAGTGCTACACACTGTGTGGGGCTCTTCAATAATGGTGAGCGTGCTGGAGCTTGTTTCTTTAAGGTTTCTTTTTTTTTTTTAAGTTCTAGTTTTGGAAAGAAAAAGAATTGGCTTCAAGCCTCAACGCCTGTGAGCTTATCATTGACACCTAAAATTATGCCATGAGAAGTCTTCCTCAATTCCGTGTGTGAGGATGTAGATAGCATCAAATTCTTCCCAGAGGAAGTGACTCAACTGTGTCTTTTAAAAAAAAAAAAAGTACTACTTTCTTCATATGCAAGAAAAACGTAGGAGCCAAGTCAAGAGAAAGTTACAAGCTACTTGCTGGTTCAGCCTGGGTCACCAGCTGCTGACTGGCACTGATACCAAAGGCACCATGGCTGTAGTCCGGGACTCCTGAGAGCCTTAGCTGCACTGGGAGGAGGAAGGGCAGGTGGAGGCTGGCATGGGCACTGTGTTATACATATCATCTTCAGTGTGTGCCAGCGAGGCGTGTGAGAAGCCTTCCTACATTCCTTAGGCCTCTGTGTCCTCAGTTGTAAAATAAGGCGAGGAGGCAGCAGATTGTACTGTTTCCCTGGGGTTCCTTATATATTAAGCAATTCTACCACAAAGCTTCAAATACTAACAGATCTCTAATAAACAGGTTTCCCCTTAATTTGAGGGGTAATGCTTAGAAATAATCCCCACCCCCACCCCGGGAATGGGAATTCACACGAATCAGTAGCACAAGTGTGGCATGGAAAGGATACAATGAAGAGGCTTACTCAGCTTCTATAACTCTGTGATAGTCAATGTTAGACACTCTTTGAAAAGTCCATGTGAGCACCCAGAGTAAGAACATTTTTTTTCTGCAACAATTAGATTCGATCTTTTTAAGCATTCAAACTGAGTAGTCAGGGAGAGCAACCAGGCCAAGTTGAGCAACAGTGTTCTATAATGTTACAGTTCAGTCTAGTCACCCGGTAGGCTGATGGCCTCCATTACTAAACTCTGCTTCATTGTTTGGTGAATTTTTTACTTGATTGCTTTGTAATAGCAATACTTAAACAGAATTTGCTTACAACACACACCAAAAAGAAAACATTTCTCTAGTGCTGATCAGGATGGGCCTGTGTAGAACAGCTATCAACATGAAGGAAAAAAAGTTTCTAATGACTTATTTATTTTAGATATGTGAGTACACTATTGCTGTCTTCAGACACAATAAGAAGAAGGCATTAGATCCCTTTACAGATGGTTGTGAGCCACCATGTGGTTGCTGAGAATTGAACTCAGGACCTCTGGAAGAACAGCCAGTACTCTTAACCGCCAAGCCATCTCTCCAGCCCCACATGAAGGAGAATTTTAAGGTCTCAGAAATGTTCTGAACATTCTGGCTACTGACAGAATTAATTATTCATAAGGGGCATTTAAAAGAAACTAAGACATGTTATCTTAGTAATTAATGGTCCAGAGGAGAAAGCACATGTTCAAATAAATTCACATGGAGATAGAAAATTAGCATGAAGCTCCTTCCTGGGGTGCATAAGTTTCAGGGCTGAGATATCTGAACGCTCAGTGAGTAAGACATGACATCCCAAACTTACTTCCCACATGACTTTCACCAGATGAATCCTTTCTTGCTTCTCAATGATATTAGGAAGCCATCTGTATCATTTCTAAAGGGATCAGCTCTCTGCATGTGTTTAGTTTGGTTCTATTGATTAGCTACACGAAAACATTTGACTCTAGTGGATTATCTAGTTGATTTAATTACCTGACATTTCTAATCTGTCCATAATCTAATGAGGTCATTTGTAGCTCTTTGAGCCTTAACTCTAAGTAAGGGATTGGGCTTCAGTGCTTTTCAGTCTGTGTCCCACGGAGTTCATTCCAAGTCCTCTTTGAAGACGGGGAGTGAATGGGAAGGGGGAGTGAGATAGGAGCAGAGAAGCCAAAGACATGGCGAAAAAATTTCACTGCCTCAGAGCAGTTACAGTCTGAGGTTTTCTGATCTCTCTCTCCCTTCTCTCTTTCTCTCTCTCTGTCTCTGTCTCATTCTCTCTGTCACATACACATTCATACACACGCATCCATATACACTCACACTCATACACATACACAGATATACTCATATACACACACACATACACACACACACACACACACACACACACACACACGGGACAAGATAGTAGTCACAGGATCTGCTTTAACATTTAGTAAGTCTACTTTAAAATTTTGTGTGTGTGTGTTCAAGTTTGAGTAAATGATAAATGGTAAAAGGCCCAGGAGCACTAATTCTAAACAAGGAATTAGGCTGAGTATGTAGAAATATCTTAGTATCTCTTTTATTTGTGGATGTCACTTTAATCTCAGTCTGGATCAGGGATGCTGGAGAGTTTCCAGCACGTTGAACCTAAGGTCAAAGATAAGGATTCAACCCCATGTTTGTTATAAACAGACTACTCTTTATCTGATCATCAAATTACAATGAACAATACAATATGTTGCCTGCACTCAGTAGAGCTCAGGAAATGGATCCTGCCAACCTATGACCTGACCAGAATGGCTGAGTAGACAGAACGATTGGCCATTTCTCTTTCTGGAACAACTTTGCCCATTTAACACTTTGTTCCAATCAAAAACTTTCTATGAAAAAATAGGGTGTATGTTCACCTCCTGTATCCTACAGCTGCCAGCTCAAGGGTCAAAGAAGCCACATACTGTGCTTTGCTTGAGAAGGCCCTTTCTTTAACAGATGGGGGAGGGGGGCTAGAGAGATTGCTCAGAGAGATAAAGAACCCAGCAATTCCAGAGGACCTGGGTTAGATTCCAAACACCTTCATAGTGACTCACAACTGTCTGTAACTCCAGTTCCAGGAGATCTAACACCTTGCTCTACCTCCACAGTCACCAGGCATGTATGTGGTACATAGACATACTTGCAGGCAAAACACTTACCCTTTTAAAATAATATAATAAATAAATCTCAGGAAAATATTTTTTTCAGAAATAAGGTAGCAGATATCTGCTTTACCACAACTTTACCACTGAAACTGAAGACAACTGAGTTCTTACACCTTCAGAATGTCTGGTCTCCCAAAGCTTGTCCCAAGGAGACAGCATAAAAGATGTCTTAGAGAGTTTAAAAGCCAAGTAAATTGGAAAATGCAGTAACTCCCACAGTCCAGCATACAGAAAAACTTCCAGGGATCTACGTATTCAGATTAAGTCATGAGGAAGACATTCTTTCCATGTTCCTGTCCTTGTTGGGCTCCCCACAGTCCCCTATCCTCACCCCAAGGCTGTTGTGTGATGGCTGTCTTCTGGTGATGGTAGTCTAAAGCATCCTGTCCTTAGAGAAGTTCATCTTGGCAATCCTTCCTTCTTCCAGTTCTCTTGGTGGGAGGGGGCTCTTCTCCTCATTCACACTGAATATTCAGTCCCCCAACCCTGCACCCTCTTAAGTCTCTCAGCTCCAGCCAAAGCCTTATACTTGCTTGAGAGCAGAATACCTCACTATGTAAGAGGGCAGCCAGATCCAGCTTGCCCAAGGACCCTGGTTTCCTTGTTGAGTCTTTATTTCTCCTTTGCTCTAAGCAGATGGAAGAAATGCAGCCTAATACCAGAAAATATTTCTAAATAAATCAAACAGGGAGGCCCCAGTTCCTATAGGGAACTTCATAAAGTTTTATTGTCATCAATTAAGATTTAAACAAATGAAAAGGTTTTCACAGTTCTCTTGAATGGGAACTCTAAATACCACTTTAAAAAGCCGATTTCCTCTACACAAACACATGATACAGTTTTGAATAGGATTCTGACAGGGATGTTAAAAGAAAAACCTCCAAAACCTCATAATTAGATAAATGTTCACATGGAAAGAATAAATGTCTAAAAAAATGCCAAAGAAATTATGAAAATTAAAAAAATAATTGCCCAGGAAGAATAGATTAAAAGTTTAATGTCTCTATAACTTGAGTATGTAGTATGTGTCATTATTTTCTTTATGACTGTGATAATTTGGGAAAAAAACAAAATGTTCCCTAATTTGCAGAAAGCTGAGATTTCATCTGAGTTAGAAACATGTAAAAGCTACAAATTAGAAACCTTAAATAAGGATGTCTGTAAATAGAAAAACATTGTAGGACCAGCCAAATGGTTTAGAAGACTAAGGTGCTTACCATGCTTGTGGAAACCTGGCAGCCTGAGCTTTCAAATGTCATCTGAGTACCCCATGCATGTATGGACTCACAAACATATAATACACACAGAGAGAAAATTAATAATTAATAGTAAATAATATCATCAAAATTTAAGTACCATTTTATTTCTTTTGTGCATACTGTAAGTCTGAAAGTAGAGTTGGAGGCTTGTATGTTGGCTTTCATATAGCTACCATCTTCATCTCTTTTAAATCAATGATCTCAGTTCATAGCATCCAGTGTCATGCTATGTCATAGCAATGCTTATTGTTCCTAAGTCCAGGAGGGGGAAAAAAAGAGAGAGAGAGAGAGAGAAAGAGTCGATCTTCACTGAAAATCGGCAACCAACAAATTGGGAAAAGATCTTCACCAACCCCACATCCGACAGAGGGCTAATATCTAAGGTATACAAAGAACTCAAGAAGTTAGACTCCAGAAAACCAAATAACCCTATCAAAAAATGGAGTATAGAGCTAAACAAAGACTTTTCACCTGAAGAAATTTGGATGGCTGAGAAACACCTTAAAAAATGTTCAACATCATTAGTCATTAGAGAAATGCAAATCAAAACAACCCTGAGATTTCACCTCACACCAGTCAGAATGGCTAAGATTAAAAACTCAGGAGACATCAGGTGTTGGCGAGGATGTGGAGAAAGAGGAACACTCCTCCACTGCTGGTGGGACTGCAAGCTAGTACAACCACTCTAGAAATCAGTCTGGCGGTTCCTCAGAAAACTGGACATGATACTTCCGCAGGACCCAGCCATACCACCCCTGGGCATATACCCAGAAGATTCCCCAGCATGCAATAAGGATACATGCTCCACTATGTTCATAGCAGCCTTATTTATAATAGCCAGAAGCTGGAAAGAACCCAGATGTCCCTCAACAGAGGAATGGATACAAAAAAATGTGGTATATATACACAATGGAGTACTATTTAGCCATTAGAAACAATGAATTCATGAAATTCTTAAAGAAATGGATGGAGCTGGAGAAAATCATACTAAGTAAGGTAACCCAGTCTCAAAAGAATACCCATGGTACACACTCACTGATAAGTGGATATTAGCCTAGACTCTTGGGACACCAAAGACACAATCCACATATCAAATGATGTCTGACAATAAGGAAGGAGTGGACACTGGTGCTGGAAAGGATCAAAACATCAGTGTAAGGGAATACCAGAACAGGGAAGTGGGAAGGGGTGGATGGGGGAACAGGGGGAAGGAAAAGGGCATGTGAGACCTTTGGGGGATGGGGAACCAGAAAAAGGGAAATGAAATGTAAATATAGAATATATCCAATAAATAAAAAAAAAGGATTCATCCATTTCTGACACACAACTACACACTTACAAGTAAAGACTGACTAGCTTCGTTCCAGGGTCTGTGAACTGCTGAGGACTATGCATTGTATCCTGGCACTGAGGTGTTGTGTGGGCTGTCCTTATACTACCGGGAAGAAAAATCAAAGGCTCATGGAAGAACTTAGTGAATTAGTGAAGTCCTAGGAATAAATAATTCTTTCCTGTAGGGCTTCTCACAATGTCCTATGCACCAAAATTTTCCCAGCGTGCATGGAAGGGAAGGAATAAAACCTTTAGAGTCTCATGTCCAGAGAATGAGATTTAGTTTTGCCAATATTAAAATCCAAAAAGCGAGATTTTTATGTCTCTTAGCAGAGACCTGAGAAAGGTCTCTGAACCTTTCTCCACAAACTGAACCCTCCCCACAACTCACACTGGCTTTGCTTACACTGTGGGAATTTCTAATTTGTGAATTGTTGGACTCTCTCCCTCCCCTTCCCCTCCCTTTCCCCTCCTCCCCCTCCCCTTCCCTCTTCCCTCCCTCTCTCTTACACACATCTCTTTCACCCTCTCCCCCTCCCTCCCTTTCTCCCCACCCCACCCCCACTCCCCTCTGTCTTAGATAAATTGGAGATAAATGTGGCTACACTGGGCCACATTCGCTTGGACGTTTGTGGCCAAGACAGAGCTAGCGGCAGCTTCTCTAGGCCTGTCTCTCTTCACCCTGGTCTGTATTCCTGCTCCAATGCACAAACCTGCCCTCTATCCCCTCCCCCACGCACAAATGTGCAGATGTCTGGTTAGTGCCTGCAGGCACAGGAGCCTGTAATGAGGCTTCAGTAGCCAACACCCCGCTTGTACAGTTTTTTGCAACCTCAGCACTCACAATGAGTTCTGGAAGTTTCAGTACAGCTGCTTGTGTGCTACAGGGTATTTGTTACAAGTATTTCTTACCCTAAATGCTTAAAACCGGAAATGTTCCAAATTTGGATTTTTTTCTTTCTTCTTCCTTTCTTCCTTCATTCCTTCTTTCCTTCCTTTCCTCATTTCTTCTTCTTCTTCTTCTTCTTCTTCTTCTTCTTCTTCTTCTTCTTCTTCTTCCTCTTCCTCTTCCTCTTCCTCTTCTTCTTTGTTTTCTTCTTCAGATTTTGGAGTTTCATAGATATATAATAAGACATCTTGGGAATAGGACAAAAGTTTAAACATGAAATTCGTTTGTATTTTCTATAGCTCCATACACAAAGCATTGAGATGATCTCATACAATATTTTTAGTTTGCCTGTGTTTTGACTGAGACTCATTTAAAACCAAGTGTGAAATTTCTGTTTATGGTATGAAATTAGAATTCAAAAAGTTTTGGATTTTTAAGTGTTTTCAATTTCAGATTTTTTTTTTTTTGGACAATATGTACTATGTGTCTATCATATTCATAGAATAGTGGGGTTTTTAAGAATGGTAATGTGGGATCCTGTAAAGTTTGCTCTTGGCCTTCCTGGGCCAGGAAACCAAATTCCAAGTGCCACTGCTGTTCAATTATTTGTATCTGACCTAGGACAGTGTGGTAGCTTAAATGAGGAAGACCCCACAGGCTTATATATTTGAATGTTTGAGTCCCAGTTGGTGGAGTAGTTATTATTTAAAAAAAGATTAGGAGATTTGGCCTTGAAGGAGGAGGTTTATTACTGGGATGGGCTTCGAGGTTTCAAAATTCCATATCAAGCCTCCCTCCCTCCTTCCCTCCCTCCCTCCTTCCCTCCCTCCCTCCTTCCCTCCCTTCCTCCTTCCCTCCCTCCTTCCCTCCCTTCCTCCTTCCTTCCCTTTTTCCTTCCCTCCCTCCCTTCCTTCTCCTTCCCTACCCTCACTGCCTCTTCCTCTTTCCCTCCCTCCCTCCCTCCCTCCCTTCCACCTTCCCTCTCTCCCTTTCTCCGACCCTTCTTCCTTCCCTCTCTCCCTCTCTCCCTCCCTCCCTCTCTCTCTCCCTCTCTTCCTCCCTCCCTCCCACTTTCCCTCTCTTCCTCCCTCCCTCCTGATTGTGAATCAGATGTAAGCTCCCAGCTAGCTGTTGCTTTGCCTGCCTGCCTCCCGCCATGCCTCCCCCTCTGAAACCATAAGCAAGCTCCCAGTTAAGTGATCTCTCCTTTCTCAGCTGCCTTGGTCATGGTCTTTCTTCACAGTAATAGAACAGTGACTAAGATAGACAGAAACAGACAGGCCAGCTTCAGGTTTTTTGGGGGGCGGAAATGTCTCTGGATATTCTTTATATCCAGTCAGAGGAGACTTAATATTTAGTTAAGAAGTCATCCGAAGACATGCATATCCCTCAGTCATATAATCCTCTACGATGGCGGTCTTCACTACAGCAGCATTCTGGATCATGGGTACTGTCTGTGGAGGTGCTCATAATTTTCCTGTTTTTTCCCCCCAGTACAATAAGGTATACAAGAGCCTGAAGGAGTTTGCTCAAAATGGAGACAATTTCTGCAAGCAGATCACATCCGTCCTTCAGCAAAGGTACAAAATGCACATTTGCACCAAGTAATTCTTCCTCCGTAGCTGCAGCAAGCAACACAACCCAAGGAACGATTTGCAGCTGCAGTGCGCTCCAGAACACGATGTGATAGTCTGGTACTTGAGAAAGTGGGTTGAAGAATGATCCTCCTCTATGGCACATTTATCAACTGGGGCCATAAAAATCAAGAAACCACACAAGGGACTTCTGCTTAGGAAGGCTCAGACAAGCCTCTCATTCTCCAGCTGAGTTTCTCGCCCTTCCGGGAGCCCTCCTAACGTCTCACAGATACGCTCTTCACTGTGCCTTTCACCCTCATCTCTGTTGTTAGTTTATGGTTTTCCCTCCACTACAAGGACAGGAGCGATGTCTTACCAATCTTATGAGAACTTCTTAGAGCCTGCTCTTTGTTCTTTTTGATCAGTTTCTGACGAATGGCTAGATGGATCCATGGACGAGAAGCCGCCATTTTCAATATCCCCCCTTAATTCTAAGTGTGACTATGAATAAAGCTGTCCACTGTGCTGAAGTGAGCACAGTTAGTTCAGGCAATATAGGGGGGGGGGAATCTGCCTAATATTAAAGAACCAGAGAAAGGAGTTGGCTTATAAGGGGTCATTTAGGACTTTGCTCTGTAGTAAATGTTTCTATGAGAAATATTCTAAAGCTGCCTTTTAAGAGAGATGGCTGTTTTGAAAGGAAATAGTTTCAACTTTAAAATATTGTAGGCCTGTCAATGTAGTTCTGTGATGGAGTGCTTCTATAACATGGGAGACCATGATTCAGTCCACATACACACATGCCTATGTGTGCACAAGAACACATACCAACACATATGTGCGTGCATGCATCCCTATACACGCAATGCACACACACACACACATTTACATATGTGCCATACAAAAAAGATATCATTAGTTAAGAGTAGTCTTCATTAGCAAGTCCAGACCGAAGGAGAACTTTAGCTTTATCAGAACGATGAGTGGGATAACTCTTTTATAAACAGGCTTTTTATAAAGAAAAATGCACGTTTGTCCAAGGGAATAAAAAAAGAAAAGTTTATGTGAGAGATGCTGCCATTCTAACAATCAAACTGTCTTGCTTTCCTGAGAAAAGAAAAGGGTGAGGGTGTCTGGGACAGTGTCTCTAAGTAAACTTTTTTATTAGCTCTCAAAGGGCATTATTTTTAAATGAGAGCTGTTAACTATCCTATAAACCCAACTCTTCCTTAGATAAAAAGTCTCTTCTCTCTGAAAAGCAGGGGGAATCTATATACTGATTGACCATGCAGATGACCCTACGTGGCAGTCATCTGGTCTCGGTTATTTTGTGCTTCAGAGTTCAGAATTAGTGAAGCCAGGTAGACAGCTAGGACGACAACGGATAAAGGGGCCACGGCTAGAGCGGGTCCAGGACGAGCTGGCAGGACCGAGCGCCCGCTGCTTCTATGCCCTCTGCTTGTTTCCTTTCACCAGAGCCTTGGCTTCTTACCTGTGTTTCTCCTGAAGGGGCGGGCATCCTCCCTCTTAACGTGGGAAAGCGTCCACCTCCACATTCCCAAGGGGCAAACACGCCCAGGAGGAAGGAACTCTTAGGTAATAGAGAGATCTCCCTTCGTGTTTTTGCTTCCACGTGGACAAGATTTAGAATCTGAAAAGTCTAGAGGTTGCTGGAGGTCAGTAAACTTGCAAGCACATCTCGGAGTTAAAAGCTGCATAGCATAAGTGCAAAGAGCGGATATGACGCTTTAATAAGATGCTGGCCTCGAATGAGGCGGCTGCGCAGCCAGTCATTCCTGTGACAGACATTTCGGAAGCTAACCTGGAGCAGCCAGCTCGTTCTCCCTCAACCAAGATGCCACTGCGGAGGTAGGCTATATTGGCTCCCGATAAATGTTCCTTTGAAGTGACCCTCCTACTTAAGATGCCCAGATCCCCCATCTTGCTCAGCGGTTTGACTCTGCAGTTAAGCTGAGGGTTGTATCTCCAGAGAATGGTTTTCTGTGGGCATACACACTTTATTAATATATGAATATCTTCCTTATAGTGTATTTTTACCTTATATCCTTATGAGTCAGTTAGCAAAGCTAGATGCTATTTCATCCCTCAGATTGGGCCAAGTCTCTTCCCCAAGAGCGATGTGATTTGCCTTATACTGCTGTGCTTGAACTGACGCCACAAAACTGATCCACAAGGACGAGCGGTTGCACCCGTGTGTGCGCCTGGTACACACCCGCTCTTGCCCTCTTCATTCTGTGACTCCAGAAATCACTTCCCTAAGCACAGAGAACACAAGAGGCTGGCTCTTGTTTAATGCAGTGGTGTTTGCCTACAATCCTAGCACTTGAGAGACGGAGGCAGGAAGACTGCAGGGTCGAAGCCAGCCTAGGATGTATAGTGAGGTTGCATCTCAAGCAAAACTAACAAAATGCCAAAGGAGAGCTGGTCACGTGGCTCGGCAGGTAAGATGCTTGCTGCCAAGCCTGACCGAGTGGAACTTCATGCCCAGAATCCAGATGGCAGAAGGAGAGAACTGATTTTGGAAAATTGTCCTCTGACCTACACATACACTGCGGCACACACACACACACACACACACACACACACACACACACACACACGAGGGGGTGCTAGGTGGCAAAATAAGCAACCGTGAAAAGCAAAGGGAGGATATTTATTCAGAGAGGACACATTGGAAAGATCAAATACAAGCAAGGACACCCAGCGACCTACAAGACCCTCCTCTAGGTGACCAACTTGAAGCTGAACTTAAAGAACTGGGCAAGAGGTGTACATAACTAAGCAGCACTGGTCAAGGTGAGTTTCTGCCCATCACTGACCCCATCACTGCCTTGGCTGTAGTCCATTCTGCAAGGTGCTCTTACAAACTGAATTGTCTGAACTAAAAATCCATTTCAAGGGGACAATCACCTCTTCTGGTTAGTCCCAGGCTCACAGCCTTTTCTCTTTTCCAGCCTAAGGCTCTAGGGGAAATTCTAATTTCTCGAGGTCCATTGTTCCAATAGTCTGATAGCCAAAGAGGGGGGTACAAGCATGTCTCCATAAATGTCTTCCTTAAAGCATCAAGGCCAGGGCTGTTCTAAATGCCTGGTTTCATTTTACACAAATCAATGATGCATTGTATTCACATTAGATATAGATGGGGAGGCCTCCTCAGACACTTGAAAAGGCACTCTTGGGATGAGTGTAGCAGTCGTACAAAACGAGGGTGAGGGACCAGAAGGTGACACGGCAAACCCAGTGGCCAACAGAATGGCAGAAATCATGGCAGCTGGTAAATATTGGCAGACTGGATGAATAAATATGTAAAAGATCAATGAAATTTTTTATTGACACAGTTATACTATATAACTAGGCACCCCAGGTGTGCCTGGATTTATCCGACCAAGCCCTGTAGCCGGGGATTGCCTGTACCCATGATTTCTTCTATCCTCGTCCTTCTCTCTCCTGTATACTCCCTTTCCACCTGGAGATCTGCTCTGTCTCTTGACGCGTCTTCCATCTTGGGTGCCGGTCCTGCAACTGTGCAGGTCCCGTGTTTTCCCACAGCACGTGACTGAGCAGCAGGGAGGGAGGCAGAAATGAAATCTGCCTTCAGTCCTTTGTGTCAAGATGCTCACAGCCTCCTCCTCCTCCTCCTCCTCCTCCTCCTCCTCCTCCTCCTCCTCCTCCTCCTCCTCCTCCTCTTCCTCCTCCTCCTCCTCCTCTCGGAGGAACTCCTGTTTCTAATCCAAGCAGCGTTCTCTCAACTTGCTGGTGGGCCAAGGCCGTGTCCTTCTCTCTAGCGCGTCTGTTATGCTGGGAACTCGGAACAGGGAATACCAATGTGGGAGGTAAGCTCATTTCCTGGGCCATGACTGATAAAAGAGTAGACAGAAACATATCAGGCAAATTTTAGGTGGGCGTTGGAAAAGAATGGGGACCTTTTATGATAGCTGAGGACAATTACTTGGCCATGTCTACTGGATCATATGTGTGGGATTGTATTTGATTAAACAGGAGATGGGTAGCCCACTATTTTGTTAGGTCGGAAATTTTATACCCTCATTTGTCTGACCTGAGACTGGCCATTTAGAGAGAGGCACCAACGGTTAGGAATTGGGCTGTAATTAATCACCACAAGGGTCAGGCTACATGCACCAGAGAGGTCTGATGGACCTTGGCTTACTGTCCTGAAACCCTGGAGCTTGTACTGTGTGCACAAGGGCAGCTGGCTGAGCAGAGCATTTTGGTGTTAGGAGAGGGAATGCTTTTGTATTTGTGGCCTTTTGTCTCCAAAGTATTTTCTATTGTGACTTTGATCCTGTCTAAGACCCTTCCTGTAGGATGAAAGTCAGGCCTCATAGTCTTTTACAAAGAACTTGAGATGGAGACTTGGCCTCCCGTATTCTCTCTCCTCATTCCTTACCCTCTCCTTCCTCCTGAATCACTTACACCTTCCCACAGCATCCCACCGCCCACAGGGATGTTCTCATGTTATCACAGGCTGCTGTTGTGCTACCTGGTGGGTACATCCTCACCTTCTTTGGCTGGTTCTGGTAAATCTATTCAGTGTTTCATTACAGAAGGCCGGCTTTTACTCGGGTCTGTAGTCTCAAGCGTCCTCCCAGTCTGGGTGTTGGGTTAGCACAAATCTATTACTGCCTTGCTTTGGTTTTCTTTGTTGGAGTATCATTCCAACTGAATCAATGCCAAACTCCTTGGGAGTCTATCTATGTGACTGACCGGTGCCTGGTACAGAGCAAGAGGTATTAATAAAAGCTCACTGAGCGAATGGATGGAGCCTTGAGTGAGTTGGTTTGTACCTTTAGGCATTTATAATTCCAGAGGTCACGTTGGACAAATTCCAAGGACATCCTTTTCATATTTGTTAATATGGATGTTATATTGTTTATATTGTTGTTGAACAAAAGCTAGAAAAATGAAATCACAGAAGAGACCATTTCCCTATTATAATCTGTTTCCCAGGCACTGTGTTAGATGTATCTAATCTTAGTTGCTAAAGTGGCATGTCCATAGCTTTATGGGTCCTGAAGTCATTGGTATACGGAATACTCAAAAGGTGGTTATTTGACTTTTACTCAGTACAAAGGCACTCTCAAAATAGGCAGACAAATTTGGGGCTCTACTAGGCAAGTCTTAACATACTCAGGTGGCATCGATCGATCCACTTTGATAAGAAGGGACACCAGTGTCAAGAAGCCCAGTAACTCCTAAACTCTGACTGACGGGGTCCATGAGGAACCCTAAGCAGCTACTCCAGGGTTAAGGAGGAAGAAGAGGCAGGCAGGCTCTGCTGCCCCCTCAGTTCTTCTCCTAGTTACTCAGAACAGTTGCGCTATGCGAATGATATGATTGCATCTGGAATAAAATTTGGGTTTCTATCTAAATCCTCTGAAGACTTCCCATCTTGTCTGTTTGGCCTGACTTCCCCTATCACAGTACTCACATTCCTCTGCACTGTGGACTCACTGAGCTTGGTAATGAACAGACTCAGGATTGGAGACTTCTAGCTGCTTAGCTTGAGTGTCTCCTGGATCAGCCTGAGCAGCAAGTCCAGGAGCCTCTCCAGCCTGGACATCCAAGGAGCTTCCCATCTGTGCATCTGCCATCGCACAAACTGTTCTCAGGAAGCAGGCTTGTGACAACAGATAGTGGTCAAATGGCTAGTTGGAGAACAGGGACACCAACATAACAAGAGTTTTGACTTGATTCTGATTGCCAATAACTACCTTGTTTTTTTGTTTTTTTGGTTTTTTTGTTTTTATTTTTTGTGGTAGTGCTGAGGGAGTTGTGCATAATAGCAAGTATTCTACCAGGCAGTGGTGGTTTGAATATGCTTGGCCCAGGGAGTAGCAGTATTTGGAGGTGTCACCTTGTTGAAGTAGGTGTGGCTTTGTTGAAAGAAGGCTGTCACTGTGGGGATGAGCTTTGAGACCCTCCTAGCCACAAGGGAGCCAATCTTCTCCTGTTTGCCTTTGGAACAAAATGGAGAACTCTCAGCTCCACTCGCACCGTGCCTGCCTAGACATTGCCATGCTCCCACCTTGATGAGAATGGACTGAACCTCTGAACCTGTAAGCCAGTCCCAATTATATGTTGTCCTTATAATAGTTGCCTTGGTAATGGTGTCTGTTCACAGCAGTAAAACCCTAAGACACTGGTCCTACCTATTAACTTTTATGTTGGAGCACAATACTTGCACATATTTATATGTACAACATGATAATTTGACATTATGTGTAACTGCCCACAGTTACATCGAACGGGTTACCTGGAAGGGAAGCTGGGGATGTATGGAAAGGCAGCAAAAAGAGATGGAGACCAAGACAACACCTGCTATTCAAGGTCTCAAGGTTTAATGGAGGACTCCAAATCTATAGGGAGGGGTGAACCCTTCCCGCAAAGGCTGGAAACTTCTCAACAGAACCTGTTAGGTTGCTCTGCCGGTGGCTAAAGTTTCTCAGGAAACTGCAGGTCCTTGAAGAATAATGGGCTTCACCTTGGTCTGAGCACTCCACCCTAGGTGGAGGGGATTATGGCTGACATCGGAGTTCCCGCTCAAAGGCTGGGGTAGGAACTTCATCTTGGTCATGTCAAGTTCCTGCCAGGTGGCATGGCACCTCAATAAGGCTCTCTACAATTTATGTATATAGCATGTAATAAATAAATAAGGATAATTAGCATTTGCCTCATATCATATGCTTACCATTTCATTGTGGGGACACTTTGGAAACCTTCCTTTCTAGCTGTCTTAGAAGCACCCTGTTGCATACCTACTGTCACTCCAGCATGCAACGCAGTATCCGCAGCTATTCTTACTGTTCTCCCAACTCTGTCTTCGTTGACCATTCTCTGAGTTCTCCCACGTTGCCTCCATAACCACCTTTGCTAACTTTTGAGAAATAGGTAGAATTTATTTGAGCCTGCATCTGGCTCTTTGTGTAGCCCAGGCTAGACGGCAATTCAGGATAAAGACCAGGTTGGCCTTGAATTCTTGATTCTCTTGTCCTTGCTTCTACAGTGCAGGGTTTATGGGCGTGCTCCAGGGCACACAGCCTCTGGTACCTTTTATGTTCAATGAGCTGTGGCTACCTTTCTAAAGGAAAAGAGATAAGGCTTGAATGGAAAACATCCATATACCCAACCTTAACTGGAAGCTGGTTCTGGTGCAAGCTGAGGGGTGACAGACAGCAAGAAAGCACAGTCTACCGAGATTACTAAAAATCCCTAATTCATAGCTAGGCCACGGCCACCTGCTTCCTTCAGGAAGATCTTCATTCCGTTGCAACTAATTCTTCATAGACATGGAGGAAGCTAGAGGATTTTAAACAATTATTCTGCATAAATTTATTAAAGCAGGATCCTCTGAAATGAACATAGCCACTTTTTTCTTACAGCCTAACCTGTGCTGCTTGCTTCAAAAATACTAAATCGGAAACCACGTATTTTACATGCCTTCTCTGATTCAAAGGGATGATTTATTTTAAGATCTAGGTCAAACACTAGGGTTTTTTTTTTTTCCACTTCTTGGCTGGTTTTCATTATTACTAATAAAAATATATTGACCTGCCTTGCTTGCTGAGAGGAAACTAAAATGTAAATGGGTTGAAAGTTAATGTGTCCTTTCCCTCGCTCAGAATCTTTAAAACTCACAGGGCTCTTCTGAGCTAAAGTTACCCAGCAGAAGGTATAGAGATGAGCCTTATCAACTATGCACATGAAAAGGCCATTGCTTGGACAAGACAGTTTCACTTGTGATGGAAATAGCGTCTGTAGAGTGGAAGGTCACAACGTGAGGCGGTGACAATATCAAGCACAATGTGCTTCCTGTCTCTTCCCGATTTATTAAGGGGGAAAAAAAACCCATGACTTAATTTGAGATTAGCTCTGTCCTGGATTCGTGCTGTACATGTGGTGCTTTTTGAGTGGGGAATGTGATAAAGCGGCTCCCTTCCAGAGAGTGGCATGAAACCAGTCTGTGGTGCTTCAAGGAAATGCCAAGGTTCAGTCTATTTGGCTGGAAGCCTGCCTGAAAGGATTGAAAGACATCCTTCAGGATACCTGCGTGTGCGTGCACGCGTGCATACACACACACACACACACACACACACACACACACCACAGTGAGTCACAACTACACAATTAGTGTTGAAGTAAGCAGTGCTACAAGTTTTAAAAACATGCTTTCCTCTGACTCCCCTTGCGAGAAGGGAGGACACTGTGGTTAAGCAGCAGGTCCTCCGGCTAGACCGCCCAGCTTTGGAAGCCAGCTCTATCACCTCCTTCTCCCGGGTCCTCAGTAAAGCAGCCAACTAAACCTTGGGTGTGGTGTTCCCTCCCTGAAGCCAAATCATGTCTACCTCATGCAAGTCATTGTAGATTAAACACAAATAAACTATGAGCCAGAGAGATGACTCAGTGGGTAAAGGGTTTGCTGTCAAGTCCCACAACCTGAGTCGGTTCCTCAGACCCACATGGTAAAAAGACAGACCCAATGCTGTCAAGTTGTCCTCTGACCTCCAAACCTGTGCTGTTGTCATCCTGTCCTCTCCAACCCAAACCTGCTCCTCCCACTCCCCACCCACTGAACAAAGGTAATAAACCTTTTTTTTAAAGGAAAGAGCTAAAATGCTTACAATGGTGGCTTGCGTAGTGTAAAGGCCCAATAAAGTTGGGTGTTGCTATTTTATGTTCAGACAGAGCACAGGTTGAGTATCTGCATAGTCACAAAGAGGATGAACTTCACTGCACAGAGGACATTGTTTTGATCCATAATCTTCATGTGCACCTGACAGGATTTTTAGCTGGAAATTTACAAGTCTGCCCTGACACTGATATCCATGCAAGAAAATTCTGACTCAGCAAGTGGATCTCCACAGTCGGACTCTACCTTCTTGAGAGAAAGCCTGCAGAAGTTAGGCATCTTGGTACACACCTATAATCCCAGTGCTCAGGGGATGAGACAGAACCAGGAATGTGCAGTTACCCTGGGCTATGTGCTCAAGTTCAAGGTCAACCTGACATGTTGGAGAGGGGGTGGGGGAAAGAAGAGAGAATGACTATGAGTGGGTGCTCAAGAGCAGAGACTGCCAGACTCAGAGACCGCCAAGTCATCTGAAAGCAAGCTAAGAGCCTGCTGCTTTCTGACACCAAACCCCACCTTCTTTTCCCTACGAATCTGATGTAGTTACCTCTGTTAAGGAACGCAGTATTTCCTTGTGGCAGTTGTCTCTCCATCTCTCAACCTCTGGGACTCTTAGGAGAGCCTATGAGAACACTCTGGAAGTGAAATTGAATTGTGAGGAGAGCTTGTTCCTGCCAGCAGCATCCTCTTGGTCTAGAAGCCCTTACAGAGAGACAATGACATAGACAACTACTTTTTTCTTTCTGGACTCTCTTTCTTTGGCTAACTCAAGATCCTTTGGATCCATCCTCCTCCTCCTCTTCCTCCTCCTCCCCCTCTTCCTCCTCCTCCTCCTCTTCCTCCTCCTCCTCCTCTTCTTCCTCCTTCTTTTCCTTCTCCTCTTCCTCCTCCTCCTGTTCCTCCTGTTCCTCCTCCTCCTGTTCCTCCGCCTCAAAGAATTAAATTTTACTGTTTGTTTTGTACCTGCACTGTAAGCCAAGAAGGGTGCATTTATCAGATTTAATGCTCTTGATGTCTTGATGCATGGCTCAGTGGGTGAAAGCACTGACCACTAAGCTTGATGACCTGAGTTCATTTCCCGGGCTCTACGCAGTGGAAGGAGAGAGTGGCTCCTCTGAGTGTCCTCTGACCTCTGAGTGTGTACTGTGCTGGCTTCACACACATGTGCAAACAAATAAAATTAACTTTGTAAGAAATTTAGGGCTGGAGAGACGGCTCAGAGGTTAAGAGCACTGACTGCTCTTCTGAAGGTCCTGAGTTCAAATCCCAGCAACCACATGGTGGCTCACAACCATCTGTAAAGAGATCTGATACCTTCTTCTGGAGTATCTGAAGACAGCTACAGTATACTTATAATAAATAAATCTTTAAAAAACAATTAAAGTGGATAGAAGTCATCTTTATAAAAGGAAAGAACAGAGATGGCGAAGAAGGGAGAGGGGGGGAGATGCGAGAGGGGAACAGGAGCATGACCTCACTGGAGCCACAGGTGGACCTAGGACATGATAAAATCGTTTTAGGAAGATTGTGATTTGATCTCTCCAAGACCCAATGGCTTCTGCTATCTTGCCCAGCATGGACAGCAATGGGTGACCACCACTGCAGCTTTCTGTGATCATACTGCCTAAGCCGGGCATGTGCGTGTAGTCTGCTACTCAGGAGATTAAGGCAGCAGGATCAGCTGAAGCTACTACGTGGTTGATTCAATCATACTTTTTCTTTAATTTTCTATATTCTTTGTTTACATTCCAAAGGCTTTCCCCTTTCCCAGTTCCCCCCTCACCATATGTCCCAAAGTCCTCTTCCCCCCAATTCCCCAATCACCCCCTCCCACCATTTCTCTGTTCTGGTACTCTCCTACAATATTGGATCAAGTCTTTTCAGGACCAGGGTTCTCTCCTTTCTTCTTCTTGGGAATCTTTTGATTTGCTAATTGTGTCTTGAGTATTCAGAGCTTCTGGGCTCATTAATATCCACTTATCAGTGATTGCATTTCATGTGTATTCTTTTGTGATTGGGTTAACTCACTTAGGATGATATTTTCCAGATCCAACCATTTGCCTACAAATTTCATGAATTCATTGTTTTTAATTGCTGAGTAGTATTCCATTGTATAAATATACCACATTTTCTGTATCCATTTCTCCTTGAGGGACATCTGTGTTCTTTACAACTTCTGGCTATTATAAATAAGGCTGCTATGAACATAGTGGAGCATGTGTCTTTGTTGCATGCTGGGGAATCCTCTGGGTATATGCCCAGGAGTGGTATGACAGGGTCCTCTGGAAGTATCATGCCCAATTTTTTGAGGAACTGCCAGACTGATTTCCAGAGTGGTTGTACCATCTTACAATCCCACCAACAGTGGAGGAGTGTTCCTCTTTCTCCACATCCTCACCAACACCTGTGGTCTCTTGAGTTTTTAATCTTAGCCATTCTGACTGGTGTGAGGTGGAATCTCAGGGTTGTTTTGGTTTGTTTCCCTGATGACTAATGATGTTGAACATCTCTTAAGGTGCTTCTCAACCATCCAAATTTCTTCAGGTGAAAATTCTTTGCTTAGCTCTGTACTCCATTTTTTAATAGGGATATTTGGTTCTCTGGGATCTAATTTCTTGAGTTCTTTGTATATATTGGATATTAGCCCTCTGTCGGATATGGGGTTGGTGAAGATCTTTTCCCAATTAGTTGGTTGCTGTTTTGTCCTTCTGACAGTGTCCTTTGCCTTACAGAAACTTTGTAATTTTATGAGGTCCCATTTGTCAGTTCTTGATCTTAGAGCATAAGCTATGATTCAGTCATACTTATTTTATTCCCAGCTTCTATTTAGAGCTTAGAGCTGATGGGATTAGCGACCACTGTGTTCCTTACTAGCTGGATCAGTCTTCTAGTCATATCTTAGCAAAGCATCACATCCTGGGTGGCTTGAATAACAATGCTTCCTGTTCAGGATACCAGTGGTCTGATGAGATTACAGTGTCAGCTTGTTGACTCCTTCTGTGGACAGACTTTGGGATGCTGTCTTGTGTCTCCTCCTAGCTACTGGGAGTTTGCTGACAATACTTTTGGCCTATAGATCTGCCTCTGATCCCTGATTTCACGTTCATAGGTGCACATGCCTATCTCTATGCCGAATGTTCTCCCATTTATAAGGACACATCAAACTGTGTTTGGGCCTCATCTGAACTCGATCATCATCTTCATACAATCTAGTTAAAGAAGATGTATATATCCTGCACGTGGTGGTCAATATTGATTAGCAACTTGGCAGAACCTAAAATCACATAGATGATGCATCTCTGGGCATGACTACGAAGGTGTTTTTGTTTTCAGAGGGTTTCCTGGGGTTAACTGAGTCAGAAGACCAAGGAACGCCATACAGTCTCATGGGCTAGGGCTCTAGACCAAATAACATGGAGAGCATGAGCTGAGTACCAGCAGTCAGTCTTCCAGCTTCGTGACTGCAGACGCAGTGTGGTCCCCGCAGTACGTCCCCACCACAGTGGACTGTCCCCTCAAACCATAAGCTAAAATCAAGTCTTCTCTGCTGACATTGCACTGCTCAAGTATTTTGTTATTGCAATGATGAAAGATACTAATACACACGGGTTCAGCAGACAATATCTTTGAAGGAAGCACAATCCAACCAATAGCACTGGAGAAAAAAGAGTTAAATAGTATACTTTCTCTTTGTGAAATACACTCTTTGATGTTCGAATGGGTGGCCGAAGGACAAGAGATTCCTTCTGTAAATAGATCATCTCTTCCTCATAAAGACATTGCATTTTTCAGTCTGACCTTTTGTACGAGTGTCAGAGTGCCTGTGCGCATGTGGTGTGCAAGCGTGTGTGTGTGTGTGTGTGTGTGTGTGTGTGTGTATCTGAGCATATGTACATGTCTAAGTATATGTATCTGTGTGTGTGTGTCTCTGTGTGTCTGTATGTCTTTGTCTACGTGTGTCCTTTCTAATTCTGACCAGTACATCCTACTTAACAACAAGTCCTTTGTTCATAGGGCCAACCTGGAGATTAGCTACGCCAAAGGGCTTCAGAAACTGGCAGTCAAGCTCAGCAAAGCACTGCAGAGCACCAAGAAAAAGTAAGTACCATTACAAAGGTAAGGCAAAAAAAAAAAAAAATCCCATAGAAAAAAATTAAACGTGAAAAATGCTCGCAGTTCCCTCCCCACACTCAGCAGTACAATCTCACCAAGCATGGCTTCCGGATCTTGGGGATTTATTTGGGGCCAGGCACTGCCTCAAATGCTTAGTGGATGCTCCTATTTAATCCTCATAACCACCCTTGAAAGCTCTCATATTTATCCCTCCTTATAGATGAGAACTCCAGGCTGAACAATTGAAATAAAACTCCCCAACCATGCAGTTAATAGGCTGCCCAGCTAGACTCCTCTTGGGGCTTTATGACTCCTGGGCCCACAGTTGGATTGCTAGTGCTATTTCATCTAGGAAGCGGTGTTAAGCCAGAAGATCCTAAAAGCAGGAAGTGTGAATTGGTATTATCTCTACTCTGTGACCTTTGACCAGGATCTCAGTCTTCCTGTGCCTCCATCTCTTCCTGTACAAAGTTCAGACGTCTCGTCTGCATATTTGCATGTATCTGTGGGTTGTATGGTGATGTACAGCCTCAATGATAAGTGAAGGGGAACCGTGAGAAGCCTTAGCATGTAAGGCACAAAGGCTTCTTTCTGGTTTGCATTCTTCCCAGTAACGCAACATTAAAAATGGTCCATTGTTGACAACTCGCTTGTGATGCCTCTCAGATCATAATGCATGCAGATAGGACACTTCCCTTGCAGCGTTCCTAATGGGGCGCCTCGTGGTGACGGTGATGAGAGAGGACAGACAGGAGAAAAGAAGCTTCTGGGACTACATTTCCCACTCCTACTTGGCCACCATTGTGATAGCAAATTGCTTTGAAACGGCTCTGGTGCTTGCTCCATTCTTATTTATCAGGGCACTGTCTTCCTAGACGACAGAGGAGCCAGCTCGGTACGGTGACTAGGTTTAGACAGACTTCTGCTCAGACTGCCCAGTTTAAACTCTAGACCTGCTATTTACCAAAGGAGTGGCCCAGCCCGGGACGACAATTCTTCTTCTACCTAAATGTCTCTTTAAAATGGAAATGAAGCTGAATGTATTGGCACTGAGGTAAATTTGCTGAGGCAGGAGAATTGCTATGAGTTTGAGGCCAGCTTACGTTACATAGGGAATTTCAGGCCAGTTTTGGGCTATAGTTTGAGACCTTGCCTAAAGGAGAGTTAAATAATAATAAATATAATAAAATAAAAGAGAAATAAAATTCATTCCCTACAGTTACTGAATGAAAAGAAACAATGCTAATGTGCTTAGCAGAGAACTAGGTGAGCAGGGACAATCCATGAACAGCCATTTTGAGTTTGGTTCTAATAAGTCAGTTGCCTGCTAAATCCCACCATTGCAGCCCTAGCATTAAAAGAGCCCGACATGTTCAGAATGGCCAGTGAGCCAGCACTGATGTGGTATTTTGTGATAAAAGCTGGTTGGGTGATTTCTCTATATCAAAATCCGTATTAGATACTTTCACAGATATCCCAATGCATTTATAGTTTACAAGATCAGTTAAACGAGGCTCAGAGAAGCTGAGTGAGTCTTCCAGGATCACCCGGAAAACCTGCATCCAGGAATATCTGCTTTCAGACCCTGGCTCTGGACTCTCTGAGGTCCACGTGCAGGATGCATTTCCTGCCAGGCTATCCAGCATGTATGCAATCACCTGGGAGCTCCTCTGTAGTGAAGTGTCCCCCATATCCTTAATAAAAAACGATTAGATTTGGTTTAATTTACATTAAACAATAAGCATTTATTTGTTGGCGGAGTCAGCGTAGCCCAAGCTGATCTCAAATTCCTTCTGTAACCCACTGATCCTCCTGTCGACACCTCCCAGTTGCTGGGTTCACAGGGGTGAGTCACGTTGTCCAGCAGCACTTATTTTAAGTGTAGGGGTGAGTCCAGTCGAACTGATGTGTACACCACGTACCTGACCATCACCAAAGTCAGACATTTTCAACACACTCCAGGTTGCTCCTTCCTGTTGGCAGCCCTGCTCTAACCAGCGCCAAACAACCCCCGGGGCCCTTCATAGGAGTGTAAATTACTTTTGTCTCTTCTGTATTTTCCTGTCTCTGGAAACACACAGTAGGCACTCTCTGGTGCTGCTTTAGATGGTAGAAACCCTGGCCTTCGGTCTGGTTTTCTTACTGTCCAGTGCAAGCTGCAGATTAGGCCACTGGAGGCCCACCTCAGATCCTTTCCACTTCTGGTGGGAAGACAGCTTCTCCCTCCCCCCACCCCCTTCAATCGGCATGTGCTCTGACCCCGAAGTTAACCAATGCGGTCTGTCCTGACTTGGCCTTCCAGAAGACTCCTGATGGACGCCCTAGAGCTGACTCCTGCTGTGAGAGGAGATAACTCTGTCAGGCTTCCTGTCCACCCTGTAGGCCTCCAGGAATATGGCAGTGACCTTTGTGTTTATTAGACACAGGACCAGGAAAGACCTGAGGCTGTCCTAAAAGACCAGCATGGTGCAGGATTTGGGCTCCACCCTCAAGAGCAGTAGGCACCTGTGCCAGGGACTTGGGTGCACATCCTGCAGTCACTTACATCCTTGTCCACTTATTTCCTCAAAGACTTGCTTTATTCATCTATAAGGGGACCTGAAGAGATTTTCAGTGAGAGTTTTCTAAAGTTAACACACACACACACACACACACACACACACACACACACACGCCTATTCCCTTGCTGGGCCACTTTATTTCCCTGATTTTCTGCAGACATAAAAATAGAAGATGAAAATCTAAATGGAAAAAAAAAAAAAAAAGGATCAGCACGGGTGCCAGGGAGAGCGGTGTGTAGAATGTCTGTGTCACAAATAAATATACTGGCTGGATTTAATCTCCTGGAGAAATTGAAACCTCAGCCAGGGAAGGAATGTGAGGGTGGAGGCAGCTTGTGGACTGTAATGCTTGGTTTCTCAGAGCTCATCAGAGAATGACCCCACCTTCATCCCACCCTGTTTGTCTCTAGCTGTCTCAGCACTGCTTGGACCTGGGCCTCAGAGAGCATGAAGTCTGCAGCAGACCTCCATCAGTGAGTGCTTCTAGTCACACCATTCCCTCAGCCCCTTACACCCCTATCCCAAAGAGAGGTGTCACACACCTAGAGGGGGTGGGTGCCAATATCCCACTTCAAACCCGCCCTGAGTGGATACGCTGTAACCTGCCACTCACTCATCTCCCCAGAAACGAATTTGGACAGTAGATGTAAACCCAAGACAATTTTCTATTTCCAGAAAACTTGGCAAAGCCATTGAGTTGGAAGCAATAAAGCCAACACACCGCGTCCTGAGTATGCAAGAGAAGAAGAGAAAATCGGTGAGTCGGAGCTCTGCTTTTCTGTTAAAAGCAAGATTTCTAGAGCTGGATAAAACTCAGTCGCAAATGCACTTTCTTTACATGCTCCAAGCCCTAGGTTCAAACTCCAGCAAAATAAAACATTCCTAACAAACAAACCAAACAGAGGCAGAAGAAGGTGAATTTCTGAATTACTAGCATTCTAGGCTAGTAAATTTCAAGCCAGCCAGGACTCTACACTGAGACCCTATCTTAAAATCAAAGCTGGATACTGTGCTGCATGCCTGCAAATCTTGGCATGCGGGTTATGGGGGCAGGGGAAGAGAGTTTCAGATCAGTCCTGATTACACAGCCTTTTCAAAAACAGTTTGAGACAGTCCTCAAAGGACTAAAGAGATAAACACATTAGCAAAATTTCTGTCTATGGCCCACAGAGCAAACGGCTATAGTGATAGTGGGTCTCAAAAATGCATAATGAAAAAATAATAATAAAAGGAATGTTTGTTAAGACAATGTTTGCAATATAGTAAAAAATTAATAGGTAGCAACTACTTTATCATTAAAAAAGAAATCAGGGTGCAGTTAAGCAATAGACTAAAATAGAGTCATTAAAAGGTTTGTAGGAGAGCTGGGGACCTGGCTCATGGATAGCAAGCTTGCCTAACTTGTTTCTGGCCTCGAGTTCAACATTCAGCACCGTGAAGACAATATACATATACAGTGGGTTTTAGAAAGATGGCTCAGTGGTTACAAACAGGGCCTGCTCTTATGGAAGCAGGAAATTTAATCCCAACACCCGTATTGGGTAGCTCCCAACCATCTGTAATTCCAACAGCAGGCATCCAGTGCCCTCTTGAGGCCTCTATAGGCACCGGTACTCACTTGTGCACACATACACATACATACACACATATACACATAATTAAAAACAAGGTTTTTTTTTTTTACATATGATATCAACTGTAAAAGTGAGATGAAAGAAATCTAATAAGTAATAAAATCTCAACCGGAAGAACCATCCCAAAATGTTAATAAGAATCACTTCGAGAAGCTAATTTCTACTTTTTAGTATTTTAAATGGTCTTTACTTTTTAATTTTTTTTATTTTCTATATTCTTTGTTTACATTCCAAAGGCTTTCCCCTTTCCCAGTTCCCCCCTCACCATATGTCCCATAAGTCCTCTTCCTCCCGCCCATTCCCCAATCCCCCCCCCCCCACACACACCATTGCTCTGTTCTGGTACTCTCCTACAAAACTGGATCCAGTCTTTTCAGGAACAGGGTCCTCTCCTTCCTTCCTTCCTTCTTGGTAATCTTTTGATTTGCTAATTGTGCCTTGAGTATTCAGAGCTTCTGGGCTCATTAATATCCACTTATCAGTGATTGCATTTCATGTGTATTCTTTTGTGATTGGGTTAACTCACTTAGGATGATGTTTTCCAGATCCAGCCATTTGCCTACAAATTGCATGAATTCATTATTTTTAATTGCTGAGTAGTATTCCATTGTATAAATATACCATATTTTCTGTATCCATTCCTCCTTTGAGGGACATCTGGGCTCCTTCCAGCTTCTGGCTATTATAAATAAGGCTGCTATGAACATAGTGAAACATGTGTCTTTATTGCGTGCAGGGGAATCCTCTGGGTATATGCCCAGGAGTGGTATGACAGGGTTCTCTGGAAGTGCCATGCCCAATTTTCTGAGGAACCGCCAGACTGATTTCCAGAGCGGTTGTACCATCTTGCAATCCCACCAACAGTGGAGGAGTGTTCCTCTTTCTCCACATCCTCGCCAACACCTGTGCTCTCTTGAGTTTTTAATCTTAGCCATTCTGACTGGTGTGAGGTGGAATCTCAGGGTTGTTTTGATTTGCATTTCCCTGATGACTAATGATGTTGAACATCTCTTAAGGTGCTTCTCAACCATCCAAATTTCTTCTGGTGAAAATTCTTCAACTCTGTACCCCATTTTTAATAGGGTTATTTGGTTCTTTGGGGTCTAACTTCTTGAGTTCTTTGTATATATTGGATATTAGCCCTCTGTCGAATGTGGGGTTGGTGAAGATCTTTTCCCAATTTGTTGGTTGCCATTTTGTCCTTAAATGGTCTTTACAATTTTGTTAGCTCTAACTCTGTCACTGAGCTACACCCAGGTCCCATAAGCACAACTTGTCTCAAGAAGATGCTTTTCTGCTTGCCAGTGTGAGATTACTTAAAGGTGGTAATAGTGCGCCTCTCAAACAGGCTTAAGATCAAAGGCAAGCATCAGGCACTCCTATCCAGAATCATTATCAGCCTGTCCTCTGCTCTGGGCATGAGCCTTCCTTCTAGGACAGTCCCCCTGCGTGCGCTACCTTGTGCCCTCTGAGTGTATCTCAGTGGCTAGCCACTTTAGACAATGCTTCCAGGCAATGTGCACAGCCATTACTGAATGCCACAGTGCTCCGATGGGGTGGTCTGGGAGCAAGTGCAGGGAAGAAGTCCCTGAGTCTTAGCAGGTGGTTGGTCCTTGCAAGGGAAAAGGACAGTTTACTAGAAGTGGGCTTCAGATGAGTTGTAAATCAAAAGAACTTGGGATAGGGAAAAGTCAGATGGAAGAGGAATGGAAGTCATTGACATCTAAACTCATTAAGTGGAGTTGGGAAGTGGAGCTGACGTTCGTCTGTATACTCATGTGTTCCATCCGAACGGATGTCCTACCTAGAGCTTGGGTAATAGAAAGTTACAAAAATCATTTGAAAGCAGTTTAATCGCCTGCCTTTGCCAGGAACCTATTTAAAAACTCAAAGCAAACCTAAGTTTCACCAATTACAAAATATTTTACATAGCAGATGGCAATGCGATAATTACTTTTAATACCACAAGCTACTCAGTGTTAAGATGATTGGTCATAGCACGTTAGGCAGCGGATGTCTCGATGCTCCTCCCACACTCTCCCAAAGGATGCAGGGCAGCTCTTATTTTTCTTAGGAGATTTGCTCTGCACCTCGGCTATATCTACTCAGTCAAAATTGGCAGAGTGTGCAAAACCATTTTTTTCTGTATTTGTTACAATATAGCATGTGCTCTATATCTAATGACTGGTGGAAATCAAGTTTCTGATCCTCTGTGGATGTTTTTGCAACGGGAATAGATGTTGAAGGGGAGTGATCCTGCTCAGCGAGGTGCATATGCCTACATATGCCTTTTCACATTGTTACAGAGTAGAAACCACGACTTTTCAAGTCATGTCAAGAGACGCTTGACATGGAGATGAGCCCAAATATTTCCATTCTAGGGTTTTGAAGCTCAGATAAACCATGAGAGTGATTGTGCCAGAACTAGCAAGCCATCACTGTGAGTACAGTGTAACTCGCTGTAACTGAGTTCGTTTGAAGAGTGCTGGTGGCTTAGAAATCCCTGAAACTCATTCTTCTTGGTTGGGAATCCCAGGATCAAAGCAGTGGCCGATTAGGTCTCTGCTGAGGAACTGGTTATTCTTCATAGATGGCCATCTTCATGTTATGCATTTGCATGGTAGGGGAGTGAAGGAGGCCTTGAGGGGTCTTTTATAAGGGCATTCATTGTCTTAGTCACCATTCTATTGCTGTGAAGAGACACCGGTGACCAAGGCAACTCATAAAAAGAAAGCACTTAATTGGGGGCTTGCTGACAGTTTCAGAGAGTAGTCCATTATCCTCATGGCAGAGAGCATGGTGGCGCTAATAGCAGGCATGGTGCTAGATAAGTAGCTGGGAGCTATAGCCTAATCCTACGGCACAGAGGCGGGTGGGATGTCTTGGACTTTTGAAACCTTAAAGCTCACTCCCGGTGACACTCCTCCAACAAGGCCAATCACCTAATCCTCCTCAAACATTCCACCAATTAGGGACTAGTCATTCAAATATATGAACCTATGGGGGCCATTCTCATTCAAACAATCACAGGCAATGGACCATGTACCAGGGCTCCCTTCACATGGTCCAGTCACTTCCCGGAGTCCCACCCACTAATGCTATGATGCAGCAGAAATAGGTTTCAACCTATGTATTTGGGGATTCATCGATACTTAATCAATAGCAGAGACTAAGCAAGAAAGAAACACCTTTTCTGTTTTTCTCTTCCATAGCTTGATAATGAAGTGGAAAAGACAGCAAATCTTGTTATTAATAACTGGAATCAGCAAATCAAGGCAAGTATCCACTAATAGCATTTACATGAAGTCAGTTTTTAGGATGGGACTCTGCTTTTTTGCACATACATTTATGTATTCTAATGCCTTTCTACACACCTATTGAAGAGAAGACAAGTCACATGAGTTGTCATATCGTCGATGTGTCATTCAACTCATCCGATGCAGAGGATGACTCAACATATGGTTATTATTTATGGCTAATATTTACTTGGCACAGAGCTGTACATCTGTGTATTTGTCATCACACAGCCGGGGTGATAGGTGACTTTGCACTGTCAAGGTGATTTCCAAAGTTTTTAATCTGGTTAATGGTTAAACCGTGAAGTCTTAGACGTTTTTTGGACTCTGGAGTCACTGCTCTCTGTTCCAGCATACTGGCTGCCTCTCTGTGAAGTCCACAGTTTAGGAAAAGTAACAAACACCAGTTTGGATCTCCATTTGTGTAAGGTTGTTAGAGATCTCTACCTTGCAATTGAGAGGTCATTGTAAGGAGTGTGGTGACATCAAAGGGAATACACGTGTTAATTCTAGGGCACACGCAGCCTACCTTCTGTACACACTACACTGGGATCTGCTGCTAGTTTTCAATTGCTTAAAAATTTAGTTGACTAAATAACAAATGCAGGAAACAACACGAGTCCTTCTAGAGAGATTGCGATGTGATCTGCGAAGCTAGAGAATTCCATCATTGTTTCTTAAGCTACAGAAACAGCAGATGAGACCCATATGTACAGAAGATTATTCTAGAATAATCCTGTGTAGGAGGAGTTGCTTTGAGATGGAAGGATGAGAGGCTGGAGAATCTGCTAAGAAAACCCAGTCATGTCCTTGAAGATTTGCACTCTAAGAGTGGAACTCTTCCTTTTTTCATCTCCTAAATGTTAACAACTCAAGTGATCCTTTGCAAGTAAACAGCCACCTGTACCAAATAACCAGAGATGTGCTCAGAAGCAGTTAGACTCAGCCTTGCTTCTAAGCTCATGCTGAAGTTGAAGACTCCAGAGACCAAGATGAGAACTGTTTAAGACAAATTCCTACCCTGTGGTAGCTGTTCTGATAGAGAGAGGTTCACGAGAGTCACATTGAGAACATAGCTCAAAGTCAAAAAAAAAAAAAAATCCAATGGCTTGTTTTTAAATTTTGCTCTTGATTTTCTGAGGTTTTTTTTTTTTTAAAGAGGTTTGTCTTGAAAAAAACAATTATCTGTAAACACTCAGTTCTCACAGGAAAGTCAATACAATGGATCAAAAGCTAGACACTAGGTTCTATAGCTGTTTGCTTCAAAGAACAAAATCTACCTCCTATTATCCCCCAGGTTTGGATAAGTTCTTTTTTTAATAAAATGATTTTATTGTATTATGAAGAATGGCAAAGTCATCCAATCGCATAGACTTCTTGAGCTGCAATCATTTTCCCCTCATCACAACACAAGAAGAGGGTCCACGTGTCAGTGGTGAAGTGCGGTCTGCTTCCGAGGCCAAGTTTCAGATTCCGAAGGACCAAGTGCTCGTGGTTCACCCGCGTTTGTCAGCAGGCACTTGTCTGAGATAGAGGAGGGATAAGCAGATTTGTCCTTGAACCCCTCATACAGCTTCTTCACACGTTCCAAGGGAGGCAGGAGGCTTCCCTCTGATTCCCAAGGACAGAGCCCTGGACTCCCCCACCCCTCCTGCATCATTTCAGTTTATAATCTGAACTCTCAGTCTGGGCATGCGGTGTATGCCTGTAACTGCAGCACGGGGGGTGGGGGGGACCAAGGCCAGGGGCGTGTAAGCTCAAGGTGAGCTGGCAAACATCTGGTTCTCTTCCGTATGTACCCAATATCATGACAAAATACTCAGGGGTTTCCTAGCTGTGCTATTTTGGGCATATTTTGAGATGAAGGATGGAAACGAAGAAGTAACGATTCACATTTACTCACAAACAAACCTCATTCTGAAATAAAAGAGCTTTTCACTAAATATCAATTTTTCTTTCTTTCTGTTTCTTTCTTTCTTTCTTTCTTTCTTTCTTTCTTTCTTTCCCTTTCTTGTTTGTGTGTTTCTGCCTTTAGGCTAAGAAAAAATTAATGCTGAGTACCAAGAAGCACGAAGCACTTTTCCACCTCGTAGAGAGCTCCAAGGAATCCGTGACCCAGAAGGAGAAACAGAAGGTGGGCTCTCGGGCAGCCATGGGAGCGCAGAGAATTGGCTGCCCCTCCCTCTGTAGGGATCTGTAGGTTAACCAAGCGTGGAAAGGGATTCCAAAGTTACATGTGGTCCACATAAAAACTTCTGAAAAACATCACTGACGTGGCCACTTAGGCTTGAGGTACCCACAGTTTTGAGAGACTCCTACCTCCACACCAATTAAGTAAATATACATAGATATGTTTTTGGGATACCGTATAAAGCACTTTGCATATTATACTAAAACGTTGTGAACATTATAAAATGAAAAAATCAAAATTCTTACAAAATGAGATGAAGATTAAATTGCATTTTAAATGGTATATTCATATTAACTAGGAAATAATAATCATTAAATAAGAATGCAAACAAAATATACCCTTTGGGAGAGTTATGGGCTTAATCATAATAAATATAAATTTACATTTCTACCATTACATTGCTTAAAAGCAACTTGAGCTTTTAAGATAGTAATTACATTTTACATCAAGTTCTTGTCATATCTTCCTACATCGCGTAGATTTTTCTTTTTCCTTTGAACAATAATGTGTTTGTCACCAAGAGCAGAAGAGGATATCTACCGAGATGGATTTGTTTCTTTGTGTTTTCTTTCTAAGGGAAAACAATCCCGCATTCTTGACAGAAATCTTTGAAAGGCGTTAGTATACTTGTTGTTAACTTAGAAAAAGCCGGATAATATGTGTAGCCCAGATACATGCTAAGGTCCATGGTGCTAGAAGTGAAGGCCGTTGTGAGACTCCACACACAGCAGCTCCCTCCTGCTTCCCCCTGCCACCATGTCAAATTCCATCACTGTCTGTGTGTGGGCCCCAGCACTGATTCATAGGCCAAAAAAGAGTCAACTTGACAGCTGTGTTCTTAGACAAAAAAAAAAAAAAAAAAAAAAAAGAACACAAGTATCATTGGGCTATACCTCATCTAGCCCAACTCTTGTTCCGTGCGCCCCAAGTCAGAAGCTAAAACATTCCACACTTTCTCCAACTTTAAGTCTTCCTCAAGGAAAGCAGCCAGCACCGTGGTGCCCAGAAATCCTTAACAGGGAAAAGAAAAATTGGCATCACAAGCGCCTCTATCCCTTCAGCTGAAGAAATTGTTAGTTGAATAACTTAAATCCACTGTTAGCAGGATTTCAAACGTTCTTACTTCTTCACGTGTCAGTCTTCACAGTTCAAAATGATCAGAACAAGTTCAATAATGAGCAGCCATGGGGGAGGGGGTGTAGCTAACTTGCGTTATGTAAAAATTCTCAGCATCAGTACATGTCGAAACCTTCCCAGGCCTCATTAGAAGCGATTCTACCTAAATGACAAGCAAGACCAACAACAGAAAAGCTGTTGCAGATGAGCGGTGCGTTTCTTCTTCCTTCATTAGCAGCTTCCCTGCGAGGGGAAATTCTGCAGTGTCCTCCGCCCACCTTCCTATAGCGGACCTGTAATCATGACCTCTGCCTGTGCTAACATCACAGATCCCCCCGCACCCCCCCCCCCACACACACACACACAGTCACTGCTTAAACTAGCAGCTGTGGGTTTGTTTTTGTTTTAAAGTCCCAGGGTTGAACGCCAGGGCTGGCTTCCATTTCTCTCGCACGCAGGAAGCTTCCGGTCATCATCCTCTGTGCTAGCGTCTCAGCAGGACTTCCTGTTTTCCTGCTCAGCCATCCTGGTGCTCACCGGAAGCTAGCTAAACCTCCTCCACCTTCTCTCTGCTCCAGACCTTTCCACCCACTCCCAGAGGACTGTCGTGCTACATTCCCCACTGTTCGTTTTTATCTGCATAGCAGCAAGGAGAGGCTCTCACAGACCCTCTTCCGATTATGCCCTTTGTCGCGTCTCACTGAGACAGCCCCTCTCATCTCACAGTGGTTCTTCCCATCCGTCTTCTGAATTCCTAGGTCCACCTTACTTTGAGCTGCCATAGAAGTTACCGTTGTCTGTGCAGCGCTAACAGAATGTATTTCATACATTTCATTCATAGTCTTTAAATAAATAAGTAAATAAATAAATAATTAAGACTTTGACCAGCCCACAAATCAAGACATCACACAGTTAGTTTAAGGAAGCTGCCCAGACACATGTCCAGCACATACATCTTACTGAACTTCTGAACAGTCGGGATGGCTATAGTTCTCTAATCGAGAGATCAGGAGCCTGTGTGCTAAGGTTCTGCTGAGGGTCAAGACTGCAGACATCTATTCATAACCTCATATGGCAAAGAGAGCTCTGGGCTTCCTTTCGTAGCATCACTGGTCTCATTCATAAGGGCCCCGCTTGAGTCCTGACCACTTCACAAAGATTCCCATTTCCTAATGCAAGGCTGTGGAGAAGTTAGGATTGGACGTACAGATTTGAGGGTGCACGTCCACTCACTCCCTGGCACCCCCTGGCCCTGTCCATTCAACTGTATCATCCTCTCCCCTGGCACTAAGATGTATTGATCTGTGCTCCATCTCCACCACGATGTTTATTTCTCAAGGCACCCCGCAAACTCCGTAGAAGCACTGTACATCATTCAGATCCCCTTCTGGAGACAGTCTTTTAACATTGTCAGCAGCCCATTCTTGGTCCTCCTACATCTTTATCTTAGGCTCCTTTATGGATGTCATCTTTTTTTTCCCCACCTGGCCCTTATAGATTGTTATACCTGAGGAGTTCTCCCCAGGGCCTCTCTGTTTAATTCACCGTTGTGTCTCTAGTGTCCAGCAAAAGAGACTCAATATCAGGAACTCAGTAAATAATAGGTCCTCGATGTATATATCCCCAAGGCTTTAACTCTCATATCTATGCTGACAATGCCTAAATTGATATCTCTAGCCATATCTGTCACTAAACTGCCTCCTGGCACCTCTAGAAATCATCTTTCTACCTAAGATAACTCTTTCCCCATCTACTCAGCTCTAACCCTTAAGCCAAATGCTTCGTGAGCTTGTTAACATGGGCCTTTCCCTTCCACCATCCACCCTGGCCACAGTCAGTGCCTGGATTGCTGCTGTTAATGAATGGGGTTCTTTGCCTTGAACATTGGCTCTTACTGTCCCTTGCACACAGGGTGACTTTCAGCAGCATGTTCTTTTATGAAAAGCCTTCGAAGTCTTCCTTGTGGCACCAGAATATGACTTACTCTCTGTCACGTGACCGTTAAGGCCTTCCTGACTTGACCTTGCCTCCCGCTCTGCCATTGCTTCTGGTTCTTCTTTCTGTCCTCCGAGTCATCAATCCTTTCCTATATCAGGGTATTATTTCATTATCGGGTTAAAATGCACAAGCTCATGTTTCTACAGATAGATGTGGCTCATTACACCTGAAATGCAAAACTGAATGTGCCCCGCATAGGTCATACATCACAGAACAGCAGAGTATTGACTGGAATAGCAAAGTGAGTAGTATTAATATTCAGCACCTTGAATGAATGTTCGCTCTTATTGTAACATTCGTCACGATGTCCTTAAACATAAAGAGGGTCATTCATAAAACCCTCTATCTCAGTCCTTGAAATTGCTAGACTGCTAACATCAGGAGTGTCCTTCAAGTGTAGTTCAAGGACCATGAGCATGAGAGTCAGATGAGGACCTACTACAAACTCACTACAGAGATGGCTAATGATCGAATGTCTCTACTGGGGGCCCTAGAAGGTGCTACTTTACACATTCTAGTTCATACCTAAGAATAATAAAGTTGAGAATCATTCATGCAGTCCAACTCTTCATTTCTCAGAAATGAAATCGCATGTCTGGACATTTTCAATAGCCATTTGATTCGTGGTGGCCCAGAGAGCTTTGCATAACCTTGATTTCCCAGAGACTTAGCACTCAGAATGGCAAATGTCATCAGCTGGAACTCTTTGTGAGAGACAGATATCTGGAGAGTGAAATGGAAGGAAACCACGTGTCTGGCTGTCTTAACTTGAAGCTAACATGGGCATGGATATTAAGCTTAGTGCTGCAGTAGGTGCCAGGTAGATGGTGCACCGTGTATCTTACCTATGTTACCTTATTGAATCCTCCCAGGACCTCAGTGAAGTGGGAGCCATCATCCCCATCAGAGATGTAAAATGATCCTGTACCTTATAAAGGGGATATAACTCATCCTGAAGCTGAAATGAGATCTCTGATCCATCATGCCTTGTTCCAAAGCTCAACTTCTAGCATTAAGATGTCAGGCAGTTTGGTAACCTATTATAGAAATAGGTTTTAAAAACTATTTGAGTCAACAAAGGAAAGGAATGGAGAAACCTAAAGGCTTATTGAATAAGACTACTGGCTGGGCCAATGGATTGTACTTTGAGTTGAAGATCCCAGACCTGCACTGTAAATTGTCAAATTCAGTCACTTGGCCTTCTTGGTGTGAGGGATGATGTAAATGTCCTCAAATGTAAAGCTGAAGGTGTATTGAGGGCCACGAGTGTTCATAATAGTTTCTTAAAACAAAGACAAAAATACAACAACAACAAAAAGACCTAGGTTTTGTCATCTATAAAGTAACTATTATTTATAAAGAGCTGAAGTGAGACACATGTCCCTGGGCCACATACGATCAAAGCATGGAACGGCAAGTGAACTCTTGTAAATGTGGCAATAACTGTGTGACATTGGTATTTTACTTTAGCTCTTCAACAAGCTGAAAAAATCAACTGAAAAGTTGGCAAAAGAAGATGAAAGTTACTACCAAAAAAACATGGCAGGCTATTCTACCAGGCTGAAGTGGGAAAGCACCCTGGAAAACTGCTACAAGGTAAGTGGGGCGTCCATATTCGTCTTCTCCCAATGGGTTCTGTATGACCTGGAACATGAAGGCCGGATCTTCATTCAAGAGACCTGATTTCTTCCGGGCTATGACACATGCACTGGTACCAAGGTACTAGACAAACCGGTTTCCCTCACATTGTTTCCATTTCTCCCTGAGCATAATCACCAAAGAACGCTCATGTACATCATTAGCCGGACTTACGTTCCTAAATCTCAGTGGAGAGTGAGCCCAACAAAACCTCTATCGAAGAAGACTATAAATTAAAGCTTAGGTATTAGCGCTTCAGAAGGGGGCTTTAGCTGACTCATACAGTGATAGAGTTTTCTCCACTGGGCATTTTTGTTGGGTAACCAATATCCAACAATGAGTAAGGTACTAAACTCAAAACCTTAGATGTGATTGTTAGGAACACAGACCTGCAAAGAATGGATTCTGGCACCTGGAGAGATGGCTCTGTGGTTAAGAGCCCTGACTCCTCTTCCAGAAGACTGGGGTTCAATTCCCAGCAACTGCATGGCAGCTTATGACCATCTGCAGTTCCAGGTCCAGTAACTCTATCACTCTCTTCTGGCCTCTGCAGTTACTGCACAGGTGTGGATACGCATAAAACGAAATAAAATAATTTTTTTAAAAGAATGAACCATGCCAAATTGACAAAGAATTGACAAAGATAGACAAAAGTCATGAATGTACAAGTCAAAATGGAAAATCAAAATCACTACATGAAAAGATAATCATGTGTCAAAATTAGGAAGTGATAATATCTAGATATTAGTAAGGATGTTAAAAATAAGAATTCTTGAACCCTTCTAATAAGTTAATAGCATCTGGGAAACCAGAAATGTGTTCTTGCCCTCAATACAGAAGTTCCCTTGTACACATATATATTGAAGAAAGGTTTAGCATGTGCCTTAAGAGTGAGGCACAGAATGTTCATTACAGGATAGCTCATAATTAGATAGTGAGAAAACAATCTTCAGTAGAATACTCTTACAATGCGCTCTAATTTATAAAGTAGGCCAATTTTCATAAATTAACCCAACCTATATTTAAATATGAATTAACCTCAAAACAATGATATTACAAAAAACCTATCATTTATACATCTGTGCAAGAAAATTTAAACTCATACCTAGGCTATATTGAGGTATTATGTGTTTGTAAACATATACCTAGTGTCCAGACCTGTGTTGAACCAGGGAAATGAAACTCCTGGTGGGAACACCACAGAACTGAAATATACAGTCACTTGGCCTCTGAATGGCTCCTGATAAAGCAATATAATCACTTCCCAGGGTTAACCACTACTTCAATGCATATGAAGAACTTTGCTGTATCTATTTTCAAATCAACACAAGCATGATCATTGTCCTGGTTAGGTTCCTACTGCTATAATAAAACACTATGACCAAAAGCAACTTAAGGAAGAAAGGATTTATTTGGCTTGTAGGTTAGAGTCCATCACTGGAGGAAGCCAAAGCAGGAACCTGGAAGCAAGAACTCAAGCAGAGAGTATACAAGGATGTCACTTACTGGTTTCCTCTCTACGGCCTATGGCTTGCCCTTTTTACACAGCCCAGGACTATATTCCCAAGAGTGAAACAAGCTACAATTGCCTGGGCCTTCCCATTTTTATCATTAATTAAGAAAATCCCATGCAGACTTGCCTGTAGGTCAATTTAATGGAAGCATTTTCTCAATTAAGATTCCTTCTTCCTAGATGACCCTAGCTTATATCAAGTTAACAAGACAAACAAGCAAACAAAAAACCCAGCATAACTATAGGAAACAATTATCAACTCTGGTTGGTAAAAACATGAATATTTTTGTTTCATTTTACCTATGTATTCTAAGTTTTTTTTTGTTTTGTTTTGTTTTTTTGGTTTTTTTTCGAGACAGGGTTTCTCTGTGTAGCTTCGGCTGTCCTGGAACTCACTCTGTAGACCAGGCTGACCTCGAACTCAGAAATCCGCCTGCCTCTGCCTCCCAGAGTGCTGGAATTACAGGCGTGCGCCACCACCACCCGGGTATTCTAAGTTTTTAAAAAAATGTTTAAAACAGTTACATATGAAAAAATTGATCCCAGCACTCAGGAGGCAGAGGTAGGAGGATCTCTAAATTTGAAGCCAACCTGGTCTACAGGGTGAGTTCCAGAACAGTCAGGGCTACACAGAGAAACCCTGTCTCAAAAAAACAAAACACAAAACAAAACAAACAAAAAACCAAACAAAAGCAAACAAGTACCCTAGGAACTAACCTGTATCAAACGCATGGTGTTCCGTGCGATCAGGCACTGAACTAAGTATATTCATGCTCATTATGTTATTTCACAACCTTATGAGGAAATTACTAATTTTACTCCCAGTTGATAGCTGAGAAAGTAGAGGCTAAGAGAGTCAAAGTCACTTGCCCAACATTGTTTTGAGACTCAGCAGGCTCCTACACCAGTAAGAACAGGGAGAGGGAAGCTCATAACCAGGCAAGGACTGAAGGGCTCTGTAGTCTCTTAAGTTCAGTCACTTTCTGGGAGGGATAGATGAGGAGTTAGAGCCGAGCTAGGAATCCTACCAAAGAGAAGAGAAAAGAGGGACACAAGAAGAAGCCCTTCTTTCAACCAGCTTTTTTGGGTTTTGTTTTCTTCGGTTGTTTTTGAGACCCAGTCTTAGTCTATAGCCCAGGTTGGCTTTCAATCATGGCAATCCTTCTGCATCAGCCTCTCACATACTGAGGTTGTAAGTGTGTACCACTGCCTGGATTATTACATCACTGAATATAGGGTCCTGGTCCCGCCCTTCTTTGTGCTGAGAAGATCCCAGATACAGATGATGAAGGATGTGAAAGCTCTCTGTCGTTGGAAATCTGGGCTGGCCTTTCCTCAGCTCCCGGGATACCCAATGGAGCTGTAACTTCCCACAAGGCTGGCTTCCATGGATGGCTGGTGACAGATGTCTAGGCACCCTTCAAGGGCTACAAGAAAAAAAATGTGTATGCTTATTATCTCCATCTTCCTTAGCCTGTACCTAGGTCACAGCAGTGGATGACAGCAGCAGATCTATCTTGTCACAACTGACTTCAGGCTGGTTTTCAGCAGGGTTAGGTATTGCGGACACTGTATCACAGGGTTCTGTGACCTCTCTAGATTCTTTATCTGTTTCCTTTTCTTCCATTAAGAGCCTCCCATGCCGGGCGTGATGGCACACACCTGTAATCCCAGCACTTGGGAGGCAGAGGCAAGTGGATTTCTGAGTTCGAGGCCACCCTGGACTACAGAGTGAGTTCCAGGACAGCCAGGACTACACAGAGAAACCCTGTCTTGAAAAACCAAAAAAAAAAAAAAAAAAAAAAAAATGGGGGGGGCTCCCATACCCATAATCCTAGCACTCAGGAGGCAGAATCAGGATGATTGCCTCAAGTTTAAAGCCAGTTTGGTCTTTACCACAAGTTCCAGGCCAGCCAGAATCATTTAGCAAGATAAGACCCTCTTTCAGAAAAACAAAGGAATCCTCCTCCCTCCCTCTAGTCTCTTTCCGCATTTTTTTTTAATTGCAACATTGTGGAAATTATCTTCTTTCCTCCCAAAGTCATGTTAGGGTAGCAAGATACACATTCATTTACACTCCAAGAGAGTTCCTTTCAACTTCAGCTTTTTCCGTTATTTTATTAGAATTGGAACTTATGTGCTAAATATACCAAAAGGTATAATCGGAGGGATAGGATTCTCCTTTAACTCTCTTGTGGCCCAGACCCCACTGTGTTGTTGGCCACTGAGGTCTGCTCTCCCTGTGGGGTCACAGCTCTCGGCACCCTAACTCCCTGGATGACCCTGGAGTTCCCCCCTTGCTCTGCATGGACCCTCAGTGATGTCCTCACCTGGCAATGGCTTGCCTTCTGTGTCTATCCCCACAACTCACGGACTCACATGCCTCTGTGCATGCTATGCTTTTGGTATATTTATAATTATAATTCCAAGCGTGGAGTGTGGAATCTGTGAAGACGCGCACTGCTGCACTGGAATGTGCCGGCGCAGTGCTGGTTCTATTGGGGTGAAAGAACAAAGAACATGGTTTTTGTGGGTTTTTTTGTTTTGTTTTTTGTTGTTGTTGTTGTTGTTTTGTTTTTAGAATGTGACTCTAAGATACTGCCTCAAAGCATCAGGGTACTTGTGAAAATTCACCCAGACACAGTGTCTCAGAACTCCTGCATGATTTTTGGAAGGGTCCCGGTAACTTCTTGACGTGCTGTAGTTTGAAATCCCTGCTAGGGAAATACTATAATACATCTTCTGTTTGAAAGCAATTCAACTGAAAATGCAATCTCTCCGAGAGCCTCGCTTACTACCCCGAAGCCAGAGCAGCAGAAACAGAGAAAGAATGAGGAGCATGAATTATCGGAGCCCACGCAGGCTCTAAATCCGCTGTCCCTGGGTAACTCTGACCATCCGTCCCTCGCCTGTGCTGTCAAACAGCTGGAGGCCCTCCAGAATGTCTTGTCTCTATCAACTATTTTTACACACGACACTAGAAAGCAATAACTCATTAAATGAGATATGGATTTTCCCCTTTGCACAGTGGAATTTATTTCTGCCTCTTTTCATGAGCAAACACAAATCATTTTAATGATTTCCCTGAAATGTAATTAAAGCTGTTAAACATTCTCATCTCTACGAGAGGACACCAGTTATTCTAATCTCAGATTGATGCTTGTGGTTCTGTGCTTATCGATGTAAAGAAACAACTGCTACCCAGCGTGCACTGTGTTCTGAGCCTGACTTTTATTCCTGACCCCAACATCCTTCACTTCCACTTGCTAAGCTGAAACAGCTGACTTCTTGATTTTCTTAAAAAAAAAAAAAATAGGGTAAGGTCTTTTTTCTTGTTTGAGGTGATCCAAACTGGTGACCTGTCTTTGTTATGCAGCATTTTAATTCTGCCTTAGAGGAATCAATACATTTGACAGGCTATTAATTTTGCCTTTTAATTCTTTATCTGGTGGACAAAAAGGACATTCTATTGGCTGATGCTTGTGATTTTAGAGAAAGTCTCAGGAGATCCTGACTATCTCAGAGGCCCTTAACTTAACCAAAAATGGTGTAGCCATCTAATCAGGAGGCCGTGAAGGGGTAACTAACTGCAGGCTCCCCCATCAAAATGTCAGGGTGCGCGCACAAAAACCAAAATCTAAATGTCTTTGTGTTGGCACAGATGTTGTTACCGTTGGTCCCTTGGTTGCTGCCATTTAAAGAAACAACAAAATGATCTTACGTCAATAAGCAAATTATAGCATATCACCCACTGGAGTATCATTCAGCCTTAAAGACGTGTCTATGACATGGATGTACTATAGATACATTTGATGATTCTTCCTGCTTGAGACCTGCCTTGGTCAAGGTCAGAGAGTGAGAAAGTTGAGTGGTACCCGTTAGGGCTGGGAGGAGGAGGGAAAGGCAGTTATTACTTCGTGGGTGGAGAGTTTCCATTTTACAAGATGAAAAGTATGGTGGACGTTGTGCCGGCAAGGGTGGTGCGGTGGTGTGCATGTACTTCAGAACAGTGAACTGTGTCTTTCAAAGGACGCTGTGTATATTATGTAAATCTTAGCATGCTTAAGCACATAAGTTCAGATCTCAAACACAGAAGGATATGTGCGACAAGTTAAATCCAGCGCACGGATGGAGGAGGACAGCAGAGTGGGTCAGGCTAGTGATGACCTTGTGGCGCTCGCTGTCCCACCTGCTAACGAACAGCCAGGACACCCAGCCACCCTTCTCTCTTGGTACCCAGCAATTTTCCCAGAGCCTTGACCTTATCAAAACAGCACATGCTGTGGAGACTGTCCTAGACACCTGCCGTCTCTGTCAGAGCACGTGGTCCTCTGGGCATCTATACTGCAGCCTGCACTGTCCCAGCATGGCCTAAAAAATCTCCCCCGAAGACTTCACCTGGCCTCGGTTTTGAACTTCTCCATCCATTCCAAAGCCATAAGTCAGCAAATGAGTGGCGAGAGTCCGGTAACTTGCTCTAGAATCCGGTAGCATTGCTCTAGAAAGCTAGTAGCCAGCGAAGCTACCCGTGTGACCTTAGCAAACCTAACAGCTGTGTGCTTCTCATTTCCTTATTCACCCTTGCTAGCTGAAAGTTATGCTCCAGTCGTTGTAATTTTTGTTACCTTACATATCCTACATAAAATCTGGAGGCCGTTTTCTTACCTTTAAGCAATAGACTCTGATGCCCCAGGTCTCACATTAAGAAGTGATTAGAACTAGAAATTCTACTCATTAAATAGTCCCTTGGAGACTGGAAAATGGGGACTGGAGAGACGGTTGAGTCGTTAAAGCATTCCTAAGGCACCAGGTATACATGGGGCATGAACACAAATGTATAGGCAAAACACTCAAACACATAAAATAACATAAATCTTTATTTTTAAAAGATCAGAGAATATTCCCTACTTGTTGTCTTTCATAGTGCCGTAATGTTCTACATAAAGGTACTAGGGGGGCTGGAGAGATGGCTCACCAGTTAAGAGCACCAACTGCTCTTCCGAAGGTCCTGAGTTCAAATCTCAGCAACCACATGGTGACTCACAACCATCCGTAATGAGATCTGACGCCCTCTTCTGCTGTCTGAAGACAACTACAGTTACATTGTACTTACATATAATTAATAAATAAATATTTTTTTTTAAAAAAAGGTTCTAGGGGACAAAAGAATGCAGCATTGAAAGCTATCAATGACAGTAAAGATTAGCCTGACAATTGATATGACCATGGGCTGTAGTAATAGTATGGGTGTTATGGGAGAAAAACAAATGTTTCTAACCGAATTTAAAGCCTGCTGTGCCAGACAAAACTGTCATTTTTGGTAGTGTCAGCAAGTCAAAAATTCCATAGCTGGTTAGCCCCTAAGAGGAACCCCAATATTCACTGAGTGAGCATAGCAAAACTTGCCCCGGAAGTTCTTGTCTTTACACCCCCTAGATTAGTTCATCTCTTACTATTCATCAGAGAGGCTTACTCTTGCAGTAGACAGCTACGACAGAAACTCAAAAATGGCCGCAGTGCAGAGAATGAGACTGTGGAATGTACAACCCGACATGGGACATCACCCAAGGCTCGGGGACCATTGTGGAAAAGGGACCAGAGGGAATGGGTATGTGCATTCAATAGCGTGCTGGGAAAGACAGCACTGCTGCACACGTGTACTCACAACAGCGATGGCTCTGTACGTAAGACCCGACACGAGATCGAGCCAGCCAAAATGCTAACGTGGATGGGCAGGGGCTCCCGAAGTGCCATTCCAATGAGAGAACCATCAAGCACAGCTGATGTCTTCTGCTTGAGGGAGAGTCAGTTTTCTCCAGGGATGCAGCGACTGAGAGGCCACTCCTGCTCCCGTAGATTGTCTGACACCCAGGCATTTAAGGCAACACCGAATTGGCTCGGTGAGTTTAAAAACAGAGCATGGGAAGTTGGGAGGAAAGAGTGGAAGGGAGACTAGGGAAGGGATGGGAGGGGAGGGAGACAGGCATGTTTGATTCGAGCAAAGCATGTTGCAGGCATGTATGAAACTTCCAAGCAATAAAAGCTTATATATACGCGCAAAATAAAAGGCTATGAAGGCTGGAGAGGTGGCTTGGTGGTTAAGAGCCCTTGATGCTCTTGCAGAGGACCTGAGTTCAGCTCCCAGTACTCCTATCAGGAGGCTCCCAAGCTCCTGGAACTCTAGTTTCAGAGGATCTGATGCCTTCTGCTCTCTGTGGGAACCTGCAGGAATGTGGTGTCCCCAAATTCATGCTGGTGCACACATCTATACATAAATAAAAATAATAAATGACTTTAAAAAAAGGAATAGAGAATACTAGGGCTGAGATATAGCTCATTCAATAGATTTGCCTAACAAACACAAGGTTACGAAGTGGTGTTACATGTCTACCATTCCATCTGTAATTCCTGCCGGCAGCATGTAGAGGCAACAGGATCAGAAGTTCCTATCATCCTTTAGCTGCTATCCACAGCAAGTTTAAGGCTAGCCTGGGCTACCTGAGACCTTGTCTCAAAAAAGGGGAGGAAATATAAGAATGTGGGATCCTTTTTGTTGCTTGTTCGTCTATTTCATACACTTTATTTAAAGATTTTTTTGCAATAACAAAGTAAAATGCAATATCATTTTCTTCCCTCTAACCCCTCCTATGTCACCCCTCCCTCACTTTACCTCAAATTCATGGCCTCTTTTTCTAACTATAATTGTTATAGTTTATCCCAATATATAATAGAAGCCACAACCAATTACAATTTCTACAAGAAATTCCATGCTAGGAACAAAAATGGGTTGAGCCTCTGGCCCTAGATGGGGAACTGGCCAGCAGAGGACGTCTGCCCGAAACTTGCTATCTCTGTCCTGGCGGCTTATCTAACAACTGGCTCATAGGTGTGCATTTCCTGATTTTAGCTCTACTTTCTTTAAAAAGACAGATTTATTTTATTTGTATTTATGTTATATACATATGTCTGGTGTGTGTCACATGGGTGCTGGGAACTGAACTCCGACCTTTGGAAGAACAGCAAATGCTCCTAAGCACTGGCTCATCTCCCCAGGCCCTTGTTTTAGCTTTTCAGCAAATGGTAACACTACTGAAACCAAGAAGAAGCTGAGAGTTTTCCTTCCCTAGTTCTGGACACAACTGTAAATAAATCTGCTTCTTATTGTTAATTTTTAAAAGTATTTGCATGCATGCATCTGTGTGTGTGTGTGTGTGTGTGTGTGTGTGTGTGTGTGAGAGAGTAACTGTGTACCACACCCATCTACCCATCCATCCATCCATTCACCCATCCATCCATCCATCCATCCATCCATCCACCCACCCATCCATCCATCCATCCATCCATCCATCCATCCATCCATCCACCCATCCATCTACCCATCCATCCATCCATCCATCCATCCATCCATCCACCCATCCATCCATCCATCCACCCATCCATCCATGCCCCTGAGCATGTTGTAGGTCACAGGGCATTTCTGGGACTTGGTTCTCTCCTTCCATCATGTAACAGAGGTTGTCAGGCCATCTCACTGGCCTTATTATTTATTTATTTATTTATTTATTTATTTATTTATTTATTTAATCAATCCTAGTCCACCATGGACTGTCATGCCATCTTTACTCATACAGAGACAAGCAGGAGGATGTGCCTTGCCTATTTTGTCAACAAGTTTGAAAGCATTTGATTTCTAAAAGCATTTCTAAAACCTGAAAATGAGTCTTCCTTGACAGCGCCCACGCCGCCACGGTACCTAGTATCGGGCGTAGGCCTGGGGGATTAACAGAAAACACAGACTCTGGTCATTCTGGTGAGGAGAATGCCAAAGCTTATATACTATATATATATTGTATATATACTATATATACTATACTATATATATATATATGTATATGTATTATATATACATATACACACACATATATATAGTATGCAATATATACTAGAGGCCAGGAAAAGCAAGATGAAAAAACAATCATAGCCATAGGTCAGGCACCTGGGAAGTCCCTACCACACCAGGGTGGGAAAACAGGAATCAAGCTAAGCCGAAGGATGTTCCGCTCTCAGGAAACCTGTGCAAACAGCTCAGCTGGGACATTGAGCTAAGCTCACCGACGCCCGACACTTCTGGGGCTTTAGTCTCCTCTCAAACATCAAAGCTGCGTCTAATGCCTTCTTTTCTCTTGTCTCCCTTTTTAAAAAATATCTAAACAGCTGGTAACGTGCAGCATCTGCCTCCATGCTGTGTGAGAGTTAGGGGTCACAGGGAAGCTTGTGAGTTAAAGGAATCTTAAATGCGGGCATTAGGATAGTAAGCCATAGCCCTGCCCTGGGAATCCCCCTGCACTGCAGTTTGGATCTACCAAGGCAAACCCGGAGAGTTTGCTCAAGCTGTCTCACTGTGGGGTGTGTGGGAGGACTGGCAAGCTTGGCATAAGGAGTGCTTGATTGTCCCCTCATGTTTATTCTCTTCAGAGCATGCTGGAGCTGGAGAAGGAGAGAATTCAGCTTCTGTGCAATAACTTAAACCAATACAGCCAACATATTTCTCTGTTTGGACAAACACTGACCACAGTGAGTAGTGGAGACCCTTCTGTTTCTGGCGTGAGCAGTAAAGGTCGGTGGGAATCAGTTCTGATCCCACTCTGCCTTTCTCGGTGTTCCAGTGTCACACACAGATCCACTGTGCCATCAGCAAGGTTGATGTTGAAAAAGATATCCAGGCTCTAATGGAAGAGACTGCGATCCTGTCTGTAGAAAACAAATCGGAGCTTCTACTGGCTGACTACTTTGTAAGTATGGAGGGGCAGGAGGTGCCTTTACCGGCACATCTTGGCCATGTATTGAGAAGTCAGGCTAAGAACAATAATAAAGAAAAGAGTGTCTTCTCTCTGTCCCCAAGCCCCCACCACAGATTCCCACCCCAGCTGGCCTTTGAACTCTTTTTTTTTTAATTTTTTATTGGCTATATTCTTTATTTACATTTCAAATGTTATCCCCTTTCCCAGTTTTCCCCTTCTCCCAGGTAGCCCCTATCCCATCCTCCCTCCCCCTACGTCTATGATTATGTTCCTCCACCTACCCCCTCTCACCTCCCTGCCCTCGATGCCCCTACAAGGGGCGAATATCCAGCCTTCATAAGACCAAGGACCTCTCCTCCCCTTGATGCCTGACATATGCAGCTGGAGCCATGTGTACCCCTTGGTTGATGGCTTAGTCCCTGGAAGCTCTGGGGGGGGGTGCCTGGTTGGTTGATATTGTTGTTCTTTCTATGAGGTTACAAACCCCTTCAGTTCCTTAAGTCCATTCATTAGCTCCTCCATTGGGGACCCTGCACTCAGTCCAATGGTTGGCTATGAGCATCTGCCTCTGTATTTGTAAGGCTCTGGCAGGGCCTCTCAGGAGACAGCCATATCAGGCTCCTTTCAGAAAACATTTCCTGGCATCCATGATAGTGTCCCGGTTTGGTGACTGTATATGAGATGAGTCCCCAGGTGGGACAGTCTCTGATGGCCTTTCCTTCAGTCTTTGCTCTACACTTTATCTACATATTTTGCTCTTGTGAGTATTTAATCTTACTGCTTCCACCTCCTGAAGGCTGGGGTTGCAGACATGTGCTGTCATTGCCTGAGTGGAACACTAGTCTTTTGTAAATAAAGATTTTTTTTTTGTCCATAGTAGTATAAATAATCATAAAGAATTATCTGTGGGTTACAACTGCAGTGGTATTCCCTTCGAGGGAAGAAAGGCTGGCCAAGTTTGAGACTCTGGCTGGGTCTTTGCCTTAGTCAGTGTCACATGCTGACAGAACAGAGCACAGTGGACTCAGTAAGTGACAGAGATTGAAAGTTGAATTATGGTTCATGGCTGGGAAGTCCTGGTTGAGTGAGTCTGTCCAGGGTCTTCCTTCATGCGTTCCAGAACAGGAAAATGACATCACATGGGCGAGAGAGCAAGGTTGACCTGTGACAGCCTCATTCCCAGGGCAATGACATTAGTCTGTTCACGAGGGAAACACTCGTGTCTAATGTCCTGAAAGCCCACCTTCTCGGTGCTCCTCAGTGGGGGGAGGAGTGTTTCTTTTTTGTTTTGGTTTGTATTTCGAGACAGGGTTTCTCTGTGTCACCCTGGCTGTCTTAGAACCTGATCTGAAGATAAAGCTAGTCTTGAACTCAGAGATCTGCCTGCCTCTGCCTCCCAAGTGCTGAGATTAAAGGTCTGTGCCACCACTGCCTTATGAACTTTGAGTGGCATTTAAATCACACAGGCTTTTGTAAAAAGGGAGTGTTCAGTGATCTCTAAGTGACCATTGTATTGGTTTTCTGCACAAATGGTAAATTGACTCCAAATTGACTAGCTTTGACATTTACCGTCTCACATTTTACTTGGGTCAGGGCCTCTTAATCCCTCACTTGGCAAGGGTAAAGGACACCAGATGTTTCAAAGATCTACAAAGACAGGCTTAATTTCCAAGTTCACTGGATGACTTGGCAGGGCTGTCAAGGTCCCCAAGAGCTGAAAATAGGAAATGTCATTTCTTTTCATGTAAAGTAATTTCATTATAGCATCACAATATATATATATATATATATATATATATATATATATATATATGCCATTGTATTTTCTCTTATTTGTCCTCTCCCCCATGGCCTTACCGTCTTCTTCCTCCCTACTCTTGCTGTTCCCCCGCGTCCCCTGAAATAGTCTCCCTTCTGCTTATATCACACGCAACCCCTTATGTAGGGCTAATGGGTGTCCCGTGTCCACTCCGCCACAGGGCTTGGGCCACTCAGGGAGGCAGGACATGGGAAGTTGACTGTGCTTACCCTACGCTGGCACCAGGTATCGGGCTATGGGAAGCCATGGGACACTGCTCCAGGCATGGGGGAGCAAAGCCTGAGGTCCCGGGAACTTGGCCCGGGGTTCCTGGGCCTGCAGGGAGGCGGGGCCGTCTGGTTCTCAGGCTCTTGAGCACCCAGGTGCCGCTGGGAGCCCTGGATGAAGGGGAAAAGAGGGGAGAGCGCCGGCTGGGTCCCGAGGGGAGGAGAGACCTTGGCTTGTTGTCATGAAAGAAGGTAGATGAATAAAACTGTACCCCACTGTCTCAGGGCAGGCCTGAGGTTAAATACCTTTTACAGGGAGGAGTGTCTGGGTAGGGAAGTTTATTGTCTAAGCCTCCAGGCCTTTAGGTACCTCATTAAAATGGAGATCTGCCTTGAGGCTTCATAACCTGTGATCACTCACATCCTCTACCTGTGGAGGGGCTTGGAGCATTGCCCTTATGTGACTGATAGCCACAAATCTACAGAGGGCTGCGGCTGCTTGTCAGGAGCCTAGTGTCTAGGCGCGTAGCAAAATGCCTACTGTCCCTGCAGGGTCACCAGGGTTTCAAGCCTTCTGCTCAACCAGAAACCAGGCTGCCTTTCACAGTCCCACACCCTTATTCTCCAATTCTCCCCTTTCTTCCTCCCCTCTCCTAGTTTCCTTTCTGCCTCCACTTTCTGGATCTGCACACCTATATGTGCACAAGCACTCGAGCACACACAGGCAAAGGCACACCGACCCAGACACACACAGATACACACACACACACACACACACACACACACACACACACAAACACATACACACTCCTGAAGCACAGAGCTCTGTAAACCAGTCCCAGAAGTGACTTCTCAGCATGATCTTGTTTGTTAGAAGGCAATAAATATAACCCTTCCTTACTCAGAAGACAAGGTGCACAGACATGTAAGTCCCGGGTCAGGGAGACGTTAGCATTTTTTTAAAGATCCCAACCCTTGAAAATGGCCTGAGCTCTACTCTTTGGGCATTTGGGGAATCCTGCTACAGGATGATCTTTATTGCTGGAAACTGATCACTTTCCCTAATCGGAGCCCAGGCATCTTGTGTCTGTTCCTCGGCCTCAGCCTCCTGGGTGTGGCATGACAGATGTGAGCCTCACACACACTCAGCTTCTTAGAGTCAATTCTTTGCCTCTAGGAGCTTGTCATTTTAATTATAATGTTCCAAGAACTAGCTGATCAAAAATGAAACAAAACAAAATAACCACAAAAAGCAAAACCAAGTCTCCCTCCCTTCTCTCTCCCTCCCTCCCTCCCTCCCTCATCCTTCAAGCTACTGGACTCAAGGGACCCTTCATACCTCAGCCTAAGAAGTCGCTTGGAACTCCAAGCCCAGGAACCGACATTTTTCCTTCCCACTTCGGTGGTTGGAGGAGTGAATTTGCACAGGGCCCGGCACATGGAGGTGGGGCACACTATCCTTTGCCCCACAATTTCTATCTAGGAGCTGATGATTGGACAAGCTGTAAAAATGGCTTCCTGTGCTGTCCACTGGAACTCACTCAGACTTCAAGCTCCCTTCCCCCATCTTCCCCATCTCTAATCTGCACAGCCAGTCTATACATACTCTCCTACTGCATTAATCAGACAACTGACTGACCTGGAGCCGAGAACTGATACCCTACTCAGAGTACAGAAAATAGAGGGGGAAGGGGAGAGATAGGGATGCACTCTAAATCCCGACAAGATTAACCTCTCGCCACTTCCACCAGCCACACAAGTAGCCAGTTGTTGGTTTGGTTTTTTTTTTTTTTTTTTTAATTATTTAATGTGTGACCAATTTATTTAATGCATGTACATCCACAGGCCAGAAGAGGGCATCAGATCCTCTTATAGATGGTTGTGAGCCACCATGTGGTTACTGGGAATTGAACTCAGGACCTTCGGAAGGGCAGTCAGTGCTCTTAACTGCCCTTCTTAACTGCCATCTCTCCAGCCCACAAGTTTGTTTGTTTGTTTGTTTGTTTTAATTGTCATCATTTTCCTACCTTGGCATGGGGGAAGAGTGCTACTAGCAGCAATGTGTGCTCAAAGCAAAAAGGGAGTAACAGGAACTCAAGGGGACTACGCCCTCTTTCCCGTTTAACTTCAGAGGAGCAGGGGTACAAGGATCGTGTGTGCTGTTTTCTTGAAAAGGGTAATGAAAATAATGCCCCTACCACCCAACTTGCTGGTAAAATAATGGTATTCTGGGAAATTCAACCAGGGTTCTATTGCAATGTAGGAAGTTAGGATGGTTCATCTTTAATTGACATGCTCTTGGGAATTTATGATTTTTAAGAAACCTCAGTGCACTAGAATTCAACTGTATAGCTAAATCTGTCTCAAATGACTGAGTAGGATTGTCATGATATCCTTAGGCTAAGAATTCCAGAGCCTCAACTCTCAGTCATGGGCAGTAAGTACTGGGCTGGTTTTCCTTCGGTGCTGTGATGTTTACTCAGACAGGAGCAAGCGAGACAGGGGGGTAAGCTGAGAGGAGCAGGGAGCAGTGTGGAGCTAGTCATACATTCTGTAAAGTCCGCGTTCAAAGGACTGTAGTTTTATGTGCCTCTCCCAAGATGGTTTCCTAGTGAGCTTTTGGAAAAGGAGGACAGAAGGAGAGACATGCCATGTCCTGGGGATGACTGGCTGGAAGTAGAAAAGATAGGTATGAAAATGAACAATGCCATTCCCTTCTTCCAACACTGTGAGGGAGCCTCCGACGGACAGATGGACAGATGGACAGTGACGCATACCTGCTTTTTTTTCTTACCAATTATAATTAAAATGTTCCTAGCGGCCTGGCACAGCAGCTCAGATGGCGGAGGCACTTGCTGCCATGCCTATAATCTTCACTGCAAAGAGCCACGTGGTAGATGGGCAGAACCAACTCCTGCAACTTGTTCTATGACCTCCGCAAACAGGTGCAAATAAATAAATGTAATGAAGTTATAAAACACCACTGTCACCTAAGGCTTATCAGTAAATAAGGTTATTCTGGGACATTTAACTCGGATTCTATTGAAATGTTAGGAGGTGGCATTAGTGGCAAGGCATAGTTAAGCACTAGATGTCCCCAACAGACCCAGTGCAGGAGCCACACCATGATTGAATTCCTGGCTGAGAATTGGGGGTCCTTGATTTAGTCTGTTCTCACCTAACGGTGTGAACCCCACTGAAGCCTCTACTCCCTGCAGCCCTGAGAAGGAGTGGTGGAGAATCTGGGGTCAAGGTACTGTTTTTGTATTTAGGGACGGAATACCTGCCAGTTTCTGCCTGGGTCTTCTTACGTCTCTCCATGTCACAGGTAGCCAACCTCTTAAAAGTAAGAAGTGCATATAATATAGATACAGGGAAACATATGGTATGCCCTAGAAAGAAAACCCTCTAATCCATCTGTTATATGTGTATGGGGGTGGCATTCTCACTTTGCACCCTGTGTGACCTCTTCTTGCTGGCTTATCTAAAAGCCAGGCTCTCTCCCAGTACCCATGGTTCTAGCTTTTCCACTCTGAACAGTTCCTCCCTTCCCCTATCAGTTCAGCCTCCTTCTGACCCACCAGCTTGATTTTTTTTTTCCGCTTTTCATCCAACCCTGAAGAAATCCAAATGAGAACTCATATGCCGCCAGGTATTGTGGCTTATGCTTATGCTACCAGCACTTGAGAGGCCGAGGCAGGAGGATTGCTGTCAGTTCAAGCCCAACAGACTGAACTAAACAGTGAGATCTAGTCTCACAATTAAAAAAAAAAAAAAAGCAAAACAAAACCATATAAACTTGGCAACTTCAGTCCTAACCTCTTCTCTAATCCATGCAGGCTATATGTTCTTCCACAAGTTTTTTGCTCAAGCAAATTCTACTTATTGCTCCCACACAAAGCCCCATCCTCCTCTCTGCACTGTTTGTCCTCCCCTCACTGGACCGAGAAGTCCGGGTAAAATCTACAGTCTGGGTGCCTGTGCCATTGCTGCACACATGTGGCCTTGAATTGCTGGTCCTCCTAATGCTGCGCTTTGGGAGCTAATTGGGTAGAGCCCACTCTGGGGCTGTGCATTAGGTCTAGCTCTAGCAGTAGTCCAAATGCCAAGCCAACAAGGCATTCGATGCACATTTGTTCCACTCCCAAGGCAATCCCCACTCGAGGCTCGCATAGGGTCCTACAGTGGATGAGTAAAAGCCTTGGGCTTGAATCAATATCAATTATGTCTTGAAACATGAAGTGTCCTACAAATAGTTTATTTATGAAGAACCTGAAATCACTGTAGAAAATCTTTTCCTCCAAGAATAATTTGTTTTACTAATAAAACACTTGCCCAATGCTCTGACAAATTGTGAACGAGATGTCTCCTTATCAATCAGGCCTAAAACAGGGAGAATGATGTGTGTGTGTGTGTGTGTGTGTGTGTGTGTGTGAGAGAGAGAGAGAGCCAAAATCTACCTTCGTTTTTCAATCCTGTCTGATCTGGTAAAGTTAAAAACCACCAAAGATAATGACTGAGAGTCTCAGAACAACTAGGAGCAGCGACTCTAGCGTCTCCCTTATGCCTTAGCCAGGGTTTCTATTCCTGCACAAAACACTATGGCCAAGAAGCAAGTTGGGGAGGAAAGGGTTTATTCAGGCTTATACTTCCACACTGCAGTTCATCACCAAAAGTCAAGACAGGAACTCACACTGGCAGAAACTTGGAGGCAGGAGCTGATGCAGAGGCCATGGAGGGATGTTACTTACTGGCTTGCTTCCCCTGGCTTGCGCAGCTTGCTTTCTTATAGAATCCAAGACCACCAGCCCAGGGATGGCACCACCCACAATGGGCCCTCACACCTTGATCACTAATTGAGAAAATACCCCACAGCTGGATCTCATGGAGGCATTTCCTCAAGGGAGGCTCCTTTCTCTGTGATAACTCCAGCTTGTGTCAAGTTGACACACAACACCAGCCAGTACACCTTAAGTTATTAAATGTCTTTTTTTTCCTCTAAAGGAAGAAGATCCAAGGAACCCAATGGACAAAGAGCGACGGAAGTCTTTAATAAAACCCAAACTGTCGAGACTGCAGAGAGACATTGAAAAGGCCTCAAGAGACAAAGAAGGTGGGCGGTTTCCATACCACAGAACCGGAGCTGGCCACACAGAGGGAGCAGATCAGGCTGGCCGTCCTCCTGTCTCGCTTGTAGCATGTCCCGCTTGTGATAATGTCCTTAGATGCCGGATAAGGGAAAGCATTAAGTCACACTCAGAAGCTTTACTCGGAGTTAGGGTTTGTCTGCTTTTGTGGAATAAGGCAGGGATTCTCCAGAGAACAGCATATTAAATATAAGTTGTGTTCAATAAAAGGAACATAAATTAAAGTCATATGTGGGCTGGTGGGCTGGCTCAGTGAGTAAGGGCACTTGCCCTGAAAACCAGATAACGTGAGGTGAATCCCTGGAACACATGTAAAGTTGAAATGGTGGGTGGGGATTGGGGGCACTCTACCAAGGCATCCTGTGACCTCCACATGTGCTCTGTGGTTCATATGTCCTCATGTCTTACACACACACACACACACACACACACCATTAATAAAAATCAAAATAAAATTAAGCTTAAAGAGTCATGTGTGGACTCTACCATGCCCTGGAATGCAGGCTGGGCTACACGGTGACCTGAAGGCCAGCCTGGGCTACAGTGAGACCCTATTTCAAAAAAATCAAAATCAATAAAACAAAAAAAGTGTAAAAGGATACTTTTGTCCATTTGTGAGAACTATATGGTAGTTCACTGTTGGGCTTCAGAAATGTACAATTTTATTGTTTCTCAAAGTAGCTGGCATGATGCGAGACAGTTTGTGTGATCTTAACATGGTTTGGGGCTTTCCATTCTGTCTTTTTACTAAGTTTTGAAATGGCATGGTAGTTACTCGCATTAAGAAGCATCCTGGGGATGCAGGTGCTAGCATGTGAAGCGACTCCAAAGCAGGATAGACCACAGAACAACCACTCATTTGTGATCCAGCATCCAGCTTTTGAGCCTGGATCCCAGGATTTTATGTTGATGGAACTCAGATGGGAGAGGCAAGGAGACCGAGGAAGAAGCTAGTACAGTCATGTCAATGTAAAGAACACTGAATCAGGCCAAAGGAAACTCAAAATCTTACCTAGGAAAATCCAGCCAGATCCTATAAGCACCAACATTTCTCAGATTTCATCAGCTGAGGGTAGCTATAAATCAACTGTGCTTTCTTATCTTATCCATTGAGTAAGACCCTGTGACTCCAACAGAGAGAAGATCCCCGGCCATTAAGGAAGTCCTTTGGGTATCACTTCTAGCCTTCAGGCTCTCCTTGAAGGTGACTGTCCCCTGCTCTGACCTGGGTCTGGGTGAAAGGTTACCTAGAACGTTCTTCCATTTCCAGGCCTGGAACAGAAGCTCAACACACTCGCCAGCAGCTCCTCCTTTTCTGATGCCAAGAGTCAGCAAGACATGGAGACCCTAATGGACGAGGTAAATATTTGCAGAGGGCCGTTTTGTGATGACACAGTTATTTTTAGGAGATTTGGTTTTCACTTACCCTGTTGGCCACTCCTTCCTCCTGACTCCTGAACAATTGAGTGGGAGAGCCAAGACTGCCAGCTCCTCCTCAAGCGTTTGAGGGATGTGGAAAACTCCCACCACCTAGAACTGTTTACTCTGTTCTGAATAGAATGCTCCAAAATAGATGCATTCTTTAGTGAAATCATGGGCACTTAGCTCCTAGCGAGTGATCGAAATCACCGGGTAGCCATTCACAGAAGTTGATCTTATGATTTAGCTTTGCTGGTCACAGAAACCTGAGATGTTAGTGTTCTTATCTGCAAAATGGAAATACTTAACCATAGAGCTCTCTGACAATAAATAGTGTCCAGAAAATGCTACAGCAGCGCTCAGAGAAGGAACTCAAAAAGTGACCGACATCTCATTGGGCTTGGCTATTTGCCTTTTACGGTGGTGGGAATGTTTACCCACAGAGACACTTTGATTTCCATGTTCAGTATAATGTCCAGTAAATTTCAAGGGAACATCCCCAGTCTATTATGAAACAGTCTTTGCACCATGTGATTTTGCCCAAGGTAAGCAAATGTAAGATTCTGAGCATGTCTTAGGTCTTCCATGATGTGTGGATGTAATTTACAGGAAATCACAAACCGCACTGTGGGACATTTTCTGTGGTGGCACACAATGTTCAATGAACTAATTCAATGCAAATGGCATTCACCAAAATAAAGCCACCCAAAGCGTGGCACCAGTTCCTTTGGTTGTCTGTGCGTGGAATTTGCTTGTCATTGTCAGAATCAACAATGTATTATCACCATTTGCTCAAAGACCTAACTTGACTCACAGAGAAGAAAAGGGAAAAAAAGGGAAGTGTTAATCCATGAACACATGAGCAAACACAAAGCTTTCATGTGGTGGATGCCAAATGCCATGGTAATTCAGACCCGCTGCGCCTCCAGGGAGAGGGACACCTGTGGTATTGATGGATTTTGTAGTCCCCAGGGAAGAGTTCTTGGAGGGGAAGCTTGGCTTCATTTCCATTCTTTCCTGTTGCACTGGCTCCTGGACCCTGAAGCGCCATATTTGTTGGCAAAGAGGCATTGAGAGTCAATGCTATCTATGTGCACAGGCTGGGAAGAATGCTGTTCCAGAGACAGCTAGGTGCATTCTCTGATGCTTTCAAATGCCCCAGAGCTGGGGAGTTTGGCTTTCATTTTAGGTGAACCTGCCCCAAGGTATAGCGAGCTATGCTGAGGATTAGGGGCTGTTGATGCAGAATTTAACTTTATAGTTGAGTCATGTGGCTTACAAACACTATGCCAGAGGAAGAGAAAAGAGGGGTAGAAAGAAAGAGGGACTAAATTACACCCTTCCTTTGTTTATTCTATAATTTGATTGCTCCTGATTGAACATAGGCAAAAATAAATAATTATAAAGTCAAAGCCAGAACCGGAAGAGGCTAGGAACTTAGCATCGCTCCTTGTTTTTATTCTCGAATACCCTGGGATGCTACATGAATATCTGTTCCAGTTGTGAGGAGCAATGCTACTAAAGTCTTCTGGGTCACATAAGGTGTGCCTCTTTAAATAAAAGCAAGGGCAATTCCCATGCATCTTGGTGGCTATTGCTTATCTACTCAATAAAACACTCTAAAACACTGCCTTGTGGTTCTGAGAGAAACTTCTGCAGTCAATACTTATATTTCTTGTTCCTTGGAGGGGGAACTTTGTCTGAAGTTGTTAATCATCATGAACAGATCCAACTAGTTTTCTTCGCTATAATTACAAGAGCAAAGACTAAGTAAGACACATCCAGCTGTCCCTCTGCATTGCGTTGAGGGTCTCATTTGCTCAGTGTTTCTCCTGTGTATCTATGTGTGAGCTGAGTGTACATTTCTAGAACTCCTTCCCTTTAGAGATATACTGAGGTTCCTTTACTCATCCAGCCGTGCCTCTTGAATGTCCTCACGTGGCCCTATGATGTGTCCACAGAACAGTTTGAAACTAGACCTTTTGCAAGCAAACTCCTACAAACTGTCGTCGGTGTTGGCAGACCTGGAGCAAAGGCCCAAGCCCTGCCATCCCTGTAGCAACTGCATTTTCAAGTGGAAAGAAAAGGTAACGGTGCGATCAGTTGGGATGTGTTGGAATGCGCTTGGGAAGCGGAAGGGCTTAAAAGAACGTCAAGGCAGAAATATGTGCCATATTTAAGCCCTAGGTTCTTATTGTGGCTTTTAAGATAAATTTACTTTTATTCCTTTTGAACACAACAAAAGCTAAACATAACATATCCTTTGGAATGAGACTAAATCACTCAACTGGAAAAAAAAATGCCTTAAGATTTCTTTTCTCTTTCTCCATACCTTAACTTCAGCTTTACAGTAAGCTGCTATAGAAATGTCTACTAACTTGAAATTTGAGTATTCCTGTAGACACAAACTGTAAGATCTTAGCACAGTGGAAATGCACCCCTAGGTGCACAGTCTAACACAGTATGTAATGTGAGTAATAGGACTACATTTTAAATGGTTTTTTGTTGTTGTTTTTTGGATTTGGTTTTTTCGAGACAGGGTTTCTCTGTATAGCCCTGGCTGTTCTGGAACTCACTCTGTAGACCAGGCTGGCCTCGAAATCAGAAATCTGCCTGCCTCTGCCTCCCAGAGTGCTGGGATTACAGGTGTGCGCCACTACCGCCCAGCTAGGTCTACATTTTAAACCCCACCGCAAACACAGGTATCTGTGCAGTGCCACACTCTGGAAATTGCCTGTAGGCAGTTATTGCTTGTAGCTAGTTTCACAACTGTTCAGAAAGAGGGATTTTAAGCAAGCATCCAGTGATGAAGGAACAATATTCTTTCTGAAGAGAGCCATAAGCTCTAAAATGGTCGCGATCATTTTATTGGGGCCTGTCTTAGGGTTTTACTGCTGTGAACAGATACCATGACCAAGGCAACTCTTCTAAGGACAACATTTATTTGGGGCTGGCTTACAGGTTCAGAGGTTCAGTTAGAACATGGCAGGATCCAGGCAGGCATAGTGCAGGAGGAGCTGAGAGTTCTACATCTTCATCTGAAGACTATTAGCAAAATATCCTTTTCCAGGCACTAGGATGAGGGTCTTAAAGCCCACACCCACAGTGATACACTGACTCAAACAGGGCCACACCTTCTAATAGTGCCACTCCCTGGGCTGAGGATTTATAAACCATCTCAGGGGCCCATTAAACTTGAACTTCCAAAAGTATTGCTACGAATGTCTCTATTAGGCCCAGGCATATAGGTCCAAATAGGAAACATGGGCTATGCAACACAATAATCATCTCATTCTGAAAATATTTTGCCTTTGGAACAAGAAAACTTAAATACAGAAGATCTTAGAAATGTTTTGATTATTTATGCACTATCCCTATTAAAAAATGCACACACAAATCCCAAGGAAATGTCGTACAGAAAACAATGTCTTGTGAATATTTATAACACAGTTGTTTAAAATTACTTTCTTTTTATGAAAACCTATTTGAGCAGGAGCACTCTCATACTTATGTGAAGATATCCCGGCCTTCTTTGACGAAGAGACTAGAGAAAGCTGAGAGCCAAGCACCTGCGGGTGGGCAGAGCAACCCGAGCTCTTCGCCGTCAGGTAACCCAGTGCCCGGGATAATTATGGGCTGTGTCCTACGGATAAATCACCTCTGCATTTAAATATAATTTCCAAGCTACATTTACCTATATTTATCAAAAAGAATTTTACCTCTTGATTGGGAGTAATTAATTTGTTAGCATCTGTATTGATGTTTCCAAATGTAGAAAAATAAAGGTAGGAAGGAATCACAAAGAGTGCAGGCTGGGAAAATCATTTTATAGCATGAGAAGTTATGAATGCATACACATACATACATACATACATGCATATATACATACATTGCTGAACGCAAATAACTACTTAAATCATTCCACTACCCACCCCAAATGTTCTGGGTTCTCCAATGAAAGACACACACACTCGCAGCCTTATATTTTAATATGCCTTAAACAGCTCAATGGCTGGGCCACTTCCAAATCTCCACATGGCTACCACTCCCCCCTCTAATATTCCTGAACTGTTTACTTACTAGAACCTATATTCCATCAGGATTGCCCTGGACCCAGCCCTGCAGTCCTCTTGGGCTGAACTCCCCAGCACATACATGGCAGCTTTGTTCTCTGTGTGGCACCTCTCAGGCATGGCCTCTACTCCTTTCCTGGCATGACAGCTACCTCCCTCCTCCTCCGTCCTCAGTCCCTTGCCTGGGCATCCTAAAGTCCCACCTGTGCCTCTCTATCCAGCCACTGGCCGCCGGTAACTTTATTTACCAATCAAAAGCAACCAGGGGCAGGATCCCTCAGTGTCTTACCCCTCATGGCTTACATGAGAGACTTGCAGTTTCTCATGCAGTTTTGGGGACCAAATTAACATAACACATGCAGCATTAGACCAAATCCACAATGCACATACATACACACATATATACACACAGGTCATTGTCCCGCAACTATATACCTTTATTTTATATCTCCCAGTTTTGTTTTGTTTTAATTAGAAATGAGCTAGAAAGAGTTGTAGTAAAACCCAAGGCACTGAGGTCCACATAATTTATTCAAAAGACACCGGTGAATTTTCTGAGAAACAGTTCTCTAAGCAACAAGGGATGCTGATAAGTATACACTCTGAATACTCCTAGCTTTACCTGAATGGCAAGTCTGGTGTGTTTTAAAAAGAAAAATGCAGCTACTAGATACATTACATAACAATACAGACTATATTCCCATAGAAAGCAAATAGTTTTAAATTACCATAGTTGTAATCTGTACAAGAGAAAGTTTTCCTCCAGAATTTTTTCTCTGTGTTACAATCTAGGTTTGGGTTATATAATATGCATAATTTATATACATGTTGGGTATATTATAGATAGCTATTGAACCAATAAATAGATTTTAGGTAAAATTAAAAAATTCTTGAGAAAATTTAAACTATCCATCATACTGTTAAACAAAGAATCCTGATTGCGTTCCTTTTGCCTACTAAGTCAACATGGTAACTGTAATTTACCCCCAAACTCTAGGCTGTAGTGTGTCCCAAGCCAGCCACCATCTTTGCAAAGCCTTATACACTTTCCAAGCCAGGCAAGATGATGAGTTGAATTTGGAAAAAGGTAAGACATGTTCTCCAGTACTTTAATTTCATTTTTCATGTTGAGATCCCTCCTGTCTTCTCAGGACAGTATAAGTTGTCGCTGGCTGAGGTCTCCAGTCACCCTTAGAGTACAGAGATAAATAAGGAGCACAGACTAAGGCTCGCCCAATGACCGCTAATGGTCATTTCATGTTTCTATGTGGCAGGCACTGTTGTAAGCATATCATTCAATTATTATTCACACATCCCTGAGATGTACATTATTTATTCCTGTTTTACAGCTGACATACAGAAAAGTTATGTATTTTGACTAAAATCACGAGCGGGGGCAGAGCAGGGTTTGAACTTAGAACTCGGAGTCACTCTAAAGGATCAGATACTTCTGTGTCAAACATAGTTCCCAGGGAAATATTTTCTGGTGGGTTATATATAAACTAATATTCTTAAATAAGTACAAGTATCCAGCCTCCATTTGCTTCATGTACCTATGGCTCCACGTACAAGCTAAGGCTCAGAGATCTATAAATGTTCCACTAAAAAGAATTGCGCCATGAGAGAAAGCTTATTACCCATGACCAGGGTTTGGCATCCAGAACATTGTTTTCTTTCTCAAGGCAGGGTTTCTCTGTATAGACCTGGCTGTGTTGGAACTTCTTGTAGACCAGGCCAGTCTTTAACTTAGACATTCACCTGCCTCTGCCTCTGCCTCCAAGGAACTGGGATTAAAGGTGAGCACTACCGCTCCTGGCCTCATTCCTTGTTTCTGTGTGCCAGACAGTGTGGTGAGCATGTCATTCAATGACTATCTGCAGCGCACTCTAAGGCAGATGTTGTTTACTCCTGTCTGATAGCTGGGAATAACGAGGCACCAAGAATCCAGCCAGCTTGCCCTTGTTTCGAGAGGACTGCCTAATTATCGAAGTCTAGTTTGATTTCTCCAGGCTATCACTTTTCCTTTTCTATGAGTGAAAAGTAATATTTCTCAGAGGCTACTCTGGAACTCAGGTGTCCTGAGTACAAGTTTTCAGAGTTTACATTAAACAACTATCTCACTAAACAATTATCTTGCTCCTTTGACAGTCGGTTGTAAAAACTTCTTATGCTTAATAGTCTAAGTAGTTCTTTTCAAGGAAACACAGCGTCAGAGGCTAGGAGAAGCCGACAATATAATTCCAAACCATTTGTCTGAATTTGTTTAAATTTCATCAAACAATCTACTGATGAGAGAGAGAGAGAGAGAGAGAGAGAGAGAGAGAGAGAGAGAGAGAGAGAGAGAGAAAACCAGAATGAGCTCACATGAGAAGAAACAGGGAGCCATGGCTGAGACCAGAGGACAGCGACCATTACCTGTACCCTCAGAACAAAGCTGAGCTGAGAGACCGAGACCGTGACAGTGACAACGGTGAGGCCGACAGGCAGATGCTAGATCCTGAAGCGGGTGTTTCTACTTTGATGTATGGGGGGCAGCTTGTTAGTCCGCTTTCGGATGCTGTGAGACAAACCACCTGAGCAAAACAGCCTATGAGAAGAAATGGTTATTTTGGCTCCTGGTTCCCAAGGTCTCCGTTTGTTCAGTTGTCTTTCAAGTCTGTGGACAGAACACTTTAGAGCTGAAGGCTGTAACAATGGAGAAAAGCTGTCCAATCCTTGGTAGCCAGCAAGCCTGGGGTGGGAGGGACAGGGGTTAGGGACAAGTGGTGCCTTCTAAAAGCAAGCCTTGCAGTGACTTCCGGCAAACGGATCTTTGAATAGGCCATTCCACAGGAAGGCATCAATGAAGTCAGCATCCTTGTAATCCAATCATCTCTTACCGGCACCACCCTCTGCCGTCTAAGCCTTCAACACCCAGTCCTTTAAGGGGAACTGCAGTGTGTCACAGTGCACCACGCTTGTTTTATCCACGCTTGTTTACTTGCAAATGTCCATTGCAATGAGTCATTGATCTAGTGAGGCCTCTGGCTTCTACACAATCAATACCGGGACTCCTCTCAGACATCCTACTGCTGTCCTGTGTCATGGAGATCCTGCCGCTTTGGATCTGCACTAGCAGTTCATACATGGAGTAGATGCTGGGGTAGACCAGCATCTCAAAGCCCTGGATCTGGGTCTGAGTGGTAGCTGAGTCAGACCACCATGGGGAGCTCTCCAGCACTGTCCCGGCCTAGGCTAGCTCACCCACCCAATGCTGCAGCTGGCAAGGGGCAAAGCCAGCTCGGCTGCTCTCATGCCCTCGAGGCTGGCTCACCCACAGCAAACCTGCCCAGGTGAGGTGCAGGGCCCGCTCTCCCGAGCGTTCCAGCCAGTGAGGGGCAGGGAGGAGGTGGGTCATCTCTCCCTCATGCACACCACCACACAGCAGACAAGTTTGGGGCCAGCTTCCCCGTGCTCACAGACTTGGGGCTGGCTTACCCCTGCTGCCAGGGTCAGCTCTCCTGTGCTACTCAGGAGAGGGGCAGGGCCCGCTCTCCCCAGCAGTGCAGCCGGTGAGGGACAGCGCACCCTGTCCCACTCTCATGGATCTAGGCCCAGCTCTCCCAGGGCCAAAAGGGCATGGTCATTTTCTCCCAAAAGGCATTGGAAAATTAGGTAAGAACTATAGTAGGAATTCAGGTTTAATCGTTTCCTTAAAATTATCACCAAATTGATATTTTATTAAAGTTATCTAAATTAATGAATAGAGGCAGGATTTCTATGTGAAACTGCCAAAAGTTTAGACTGGATGCATATGTGACACCGGGAGTTACAAAGTTTTTAAGAAAAACTCGTAGTAAAGACTCGCTTCTAATGAACTATTCTAAACTATCATGGCCACGCCCTTAAGATATGGACAAGAGTTTGCTGACAACCTATCTATTGTAGAGCGAGCCAGCTGTGCAAGTCTACAACGATTCTGTTTTTATGCACACTCTTAGCATAATACAGTGGTCCACTATTTCACTCTTTTTAGCATTCCCTGGTCAGTGGCCGTTTCACGCAAAGCGCTCAATAAACTTTGCTTCACCTGAATCAAGTACAGAACGTGATGGTACCAAGCAGTTCCCCAGATACAGACTGTTCTTTAAAAAGTGTTACCAACTCTTACTTGGCGTGCGCTCTTGCTGCACAGAGCCATGTGTCTAACTCAGTGTGCGTCCCCACAGGAGACATCGTGACCATACATGAGAAGAAAGAAGAAGGGTGGTGGTTCGGCTCCTTAAACGGGAAGAAGGGCCATTTTCCTGCTGCCTACGTGGAGGAGCTACCTCCAAGGGCTGGGAACACGGCGACACAGGCATAAAACCCGAACGGACGCGCAGAATGGCCTTGCACATTCTGTAAACAATGTGATGCAAAACAAGAAAAATATACAAGAAGTTATCCTCTTTGCAAAGTTTTCTCTTGCAGTGGGTGGCAGAGACCTATCTGCATTTCAGTGCTCCGTACATGGGGTTATTAACTTCAAACAGTTAAATAAAAGACTGTTGGATTGAATGAGACAAAGTTTATGGGTTCCTAGACTCCCTAAAATCTAAAACCCTAGAGAGGGCCTACCCGTGACAAGGAGATGGTTATCCAGATTGCCCGAAGTCATATCATAATATGTAAGCACACACGAAGTAAAATTTAGGTGCCTTTTGATCTCTAGCTTTGGGTGGCAACTAGATACAGCAGGCCTCTAAGCGGTCAAGCAAAGCCTGGAAAATAAGAAAGAACACAGACCAAAGCCAAAGTTAACAGTGATCGGCAAACGGGATTCACAAGGTGGAAAGCGGAATGGAATAAAGGATGAGGAGCCAGGCCCAGAGGGAAAGTGCACTGGGTTAAAGAGGGGCTGTGGCACGAGAGGTCCAGCCTAGAACCTCAGCGCATCTCAGGGCAGAGCAGTTTCAAGCAGAGCCCTTGACCTTTGGAGGCAGTGACTTCCCATTAGGCCCTGCCCACCACCAATAGCTCTAGTGAGGTCAAATGCAAGCCAGAGATGGCCTAGGAACTGAGGGAAAGCAAACAGAAGGGGGAGGAGATGGTGGTGTGAGAAATTTTGTGCCTCCTTTCCTGTATGGAAACTTCTTTTGCTAACTGCAAAATTGGGTCATTGTAGAAGGAAAACCCTAAGCAGCTTCCTACTGAAAGGAACATTAATAAGAACCCAGTTTGAGTAAGGAAGCAGAACCCAACACTCCCCATCAAAATGGACCTTTTGTTGGTGTGTCTGTATGTGTGTGCGTGTTTGCTTGCGTGTGTGTGTGTGTGTGTGTGTGTGTGTGTGTGTGTGTGTTTGTAGAGATAGGATCTCACTATATAACCTTGGCTTATCTGGAACTCACTATGCAAACTAGGCAGTCCTTGAACTTGTAGAGATCTACCTACCTCTGCCTCTGCCTCATGTCTCGGATTACAGGTCAAGATGGGACATTCAAGCAGCTTCCTCAAGTGCCCTTTCATAAGAAAAGCTTGAGAATGAAAGCAAACTCCCCAAAGGGCGGCAGGGCATAATGAACGTATGTAGCAGTTTGCAGAAAATGGAGAGCATACACTCAGGGGACTGCCAGAGATGGTGCTGATGGCGGTGCGTGTGCGACTTCCCGTCTTTGCCAAATAGACAGTCCTCCTGAGCCTTCGCACTTGCATTCCTTAAAATCCTCTCATTATTTTCCTGTGCCCTCCTTTTTTATTTAATTCACAATTTTTTAAAATGGAAAATTTCAAATCAGGAAACATCAATTGTTAGTTTTATTACACTATGATCTAGCACATAACTAACACAGTAATATTTGATACAGATAGTAAGCCTCAAGGAATCTGAGTAAAATTTGTTCTATGAAACATTAACTTAAAACCCAGAAGAGCAGGCCAAGATTCTTCTTTGTTGGTTTTTAAAAAAAAAACAAAACAAAACAAAAAAAAACTTTATTATTCAAAACCCTTCCAAGTAAATAAAAACATCACACAAAAATTAAACAGACACACAATTTATACAACTCAACAGTTAGAATAGGCGTTCAGAATGGAATCCAGGAAGCTTCACATTAAGTTCTACAGTTCACTCTCAAATATGTCTTATGCACTTATCCAGATACAACACAAACCAAAAACCATGACTGAGTTAGAACCTGCAAACAACTAGCTTAATGTTGTTTCATGTCCATTTCCTGCGGTCAGTTCTTCCTCATGCCCTTGTATTTGGCTAGAACTATTTTTTGTTTGTTTGTTTTGTTTTGTTTTTGAACACAGGCTCTTTCCATGTAGTCCTGACTATCCTGGAACTCTCCTTGTAGACCAGGCTGGCCTTGAACTCAGAGATCTGCCTGCCCCTGCCTGTCAAGTGGCTATATTTAGCCCTCCTTTAGAGAGTCTACAATAAAGAGAAGAAACTGACTGACGTTTTAATCCTCAGTGGAGCATTTGTGACAACTTTCAGCGTGAAGTTGGCTGATGGGCGACAAGCAGTTTGAATTATAATCCTTTCGTATCCTACTTCACTCTACTGAGCTTTGGATTAAAAAAAAATGTAGCAACTGACTGTGGTTCAGACTATTTTGTACATAGGAAGTAATGAGAATGGTGGTTTGGAATAAAATTTTCAGAAAAGAACCTTTCTTTTTAAATCAGTAGTGCTTTCTGAGATCGCAAATGGTTTTCTTGTTTGGGAATGTTGCTAAAGTATGCAATGGCACCTGGGATTTGTAGGTCTTTAAAGTGTCTTTTCCTTCCTTTGTACATTCCCTTTCCTCTGGCTTTTTAAAAACGCATCCTCCTGACAATCTGAGGAAGGGCAGAGTGTCCTGGGACCCTGAGGACCCAGCTCAGGTCCTTCTCCCATGGTTCCTCCCCACCATCAGGCCCCATACCTCTCTGGACTCCACTTCTCCATCAATGAATAACAAGGAAGGATGGGAGCCCAGCTTGAAAGTCTCTGCTTCTCTTTTTAAACTAGATCTGAGATCCATGTCATGTTTCATAGAATATAAATTCCAGAATCTGTGGGATGAAGGGTGTTTAAGTTTCAAAGAAATACCGTAAGGGGCATTTGTTAGAGTCCGGGTTCTACCTGCACCATTGAAATACTACAGCTGTAAAATAAATAAAATACAAGCATAGTTTGCTAGAGTAGATCGGTTTCAACATGTTTTTTTAGCAGGGCAAGAATTTCCAGTCAGACAGACTGGGTGGACCTCTCAGATTTAGGATGAAATTAAGAGAACATTAGGTGAAAATTAAAAATACATGGAAGTCTGCTACATAGAATACAAATTTTTAACATTAATGCTCTTAAACTACTAACTAGGCTGTTGATTATATAAGGCTGTTAATTATATAATGTATGTACATATTTCATAGGTCGGAAGTTTTTAGCACCACTACGCAACAGAGACCAAGCCACCTCTTCACTGACCACAGTTGATGCTTAGAAACGGCAACCTTTAAATAGCAAGGGTTTCCCAGTCTCCTAGGGCTTTCAGTTTGAGGGACTTACTGTGTTTAACTTATAAAGCATAATTAGTTTTAAGGATTTACATTTCACTTAAAAATGTAAGTTGTGTGTGCGTGCAGGCATGCATGCCGTGGCAAGGACGGAAGAGACACACTTAGGAGCCAGTCCCTTCCTAGCATGCGGGCGGGTGATGGAGATTAAACCTGGGCCATCAGGCATGGTGGCAGGCACTCATACCCAACAAGCTCATCAACACTTGTTTTATTTTAAAGGGCATGTCTTACCTTATCAATTTCCCCCTAGGGTTTTATTAAAAATATTTACAGAAATACCTGCCAGTCAAAGACCAGCCTTGGCTTGGAAAGGGGTGCGAACCTGAGGAAGGGGTGTTTGGGAGCAGCAAAAGAATGACTCAATCGTGACTCAATGAGTCAATCGTGGTGTACGAGCTGACACCTCTGTGTTCTGTTCTGCTGGCTCTCCAGACATCTCATCAAGATAGCTCATATAATAAGCTAGTTGGATGGGATCCCAATCCAAAATTACCATTCCCACCCGCCCTGTGCCTAAACTTGCTCTGTCCCAGGCTGACCTTGAACTCAGGAGTCTGCCTGCCTTTCTTTCTGACAAGCTGGCGCACTAATTAATGCAGCTGCCTTTGCTCTTTTAGGTCTGTGAATCCCTCATATAATCCATATTGCATCCTTGTATTTTATATAGTTAAGAAATCCTGTTTATATATTTTTGAACTCATGTTTTTAGAGTTCTTTCCCACAGCCTTAAGGGTTGTACTAAAAGGCACTACATTTACCATTTTGCTGAGGACATAAGGTATACCTCACCTCCTGGACTCCTGGCTATCTTGTCTCTGATTATCATGGGGGTCATTAACAGTGGCCGAGAGGACATTCCCCGATGACCTTGGCAAGGACAGTATTTCCAGAAGGAGGAACATAAAGTAAATTATGAACATTATTATACAAACAAGCCTCAAGCCTAGCAACTGTCAACACTAATGGCGGCCCATACCCTGCTGGTTCTGCTCCAGGGACAGGAACTGTGCCATGCCTTCCCTTCCACAGCGGCCATGCAGGACTCAGCTCCTCCCCGTAAGAGAGTAAACTATTTCTCTTCAATCCTCATAAAGTCATACTGAAGAGACAGTTACAAAGACTGAAGGAAACCAAGCAAGTTTATTAACACAGGCAGTACACACTGTACACGAGAACTCCAACAGAAGAAAACTCCAAACAGTGGCCTAGTCAGGTTAACACAGCATCTTCAACAGAGAACAGTAGGATTTTATATAAGACAGACAGCAGATTGGCCTTTTGACTTCCACAGATGGGGAATTATGAAGAATATATTTACAGGAATAAATGAATGAACCAAGGCTTGTCAATTCCTCTGGTGCCACGTCTGAAGTGGTAAGTGACCCACTTCTATCTTTCTTTGTGGGTATAGAGCGAGACACCTCTACAACTTAGGTCCCATGTTTAGGCACACTGGGGAAGGGCAAAGCCTTTCTAACTATGCTGCTGCTTCGCTGTTTTCAGCTCACAAATGTTATGTCAAAGAGGCATGGTTTGACGATGTATTCTAGTTTAATACCACACAGAAATAGAGAAAAATGACAGGGGCAAGAGATGAGAATTCCTTTTGGATATATACAATAACAAAAAACAGACCTATATCAATTATGAACCTTAGCTATAAAAGCTTTCCGAACATTGGCGAGAAAGGCTGAAAAATTGTTGGTCTTCCTGACTTTCTCCTGAAATTCCGCTAGGCACTCAAGATGAGGCGAACAGTCAGACACTAGAGGAAAAACAAAGAAGATGATTTAAATGAGTGTATGGTGTGTGTGTGTGTGTGTGTGTGTGTGTGTGTGTGTGTGTGAAGTGTTTCCACTTAGGCGCTCAGCTGGTCTGACTGGCAATTATACTTTACTGAATGCTCTGAGCATATACATATACTAATACATTTGACTTTTACAGTTATCTTTTAGTCTTTCCTTTGCTTAATTCCTAAATCTTCAAATTGCAAGTACTACAATCCTGATTTAAATGTAAATGTGGTATCCAGAGGACTGAGAGCTGAGTGACATTTGAGTGTTATTTCTATCATCTTTCTTATGTATATTTGTTTTAACTATTAGTCATTTTCTATGCAAAGCTTTGGGTTGATGTCTAGTTTCTTGCCACAATATGAAAAAAGGCTTAACTTTCAATGCCAATTCTTTCTGAGACATGGTCTCACTATGTAGGTCTAGCTGGCCTGCAACAGACCAGACTAGCTTTAAACTCAGAGATCCATCTGCTTCTACCTCTTAAGTTCTGGAATCGAAAGCAAGAACCACCATACTTGGCCTCATTGCAAATTCTTAGTAACTTATGACTTTGGGATGAAATATCTAAGATTTTACAAGTGCAACGGAAGTCTGTGGAAAATGTGGTCACTGTTCCAAGAGTGGTAATCACAGTACCATGTCTCACAAAGAGACAAAGGTCACAAGTTACAGTCCTTGTGTCAGTTGCACAAGCTGATATAATAGAACAAATCTTCAGTGGGAGTTGCCAAAAAATGATCCAGCTCTTTCTACTGTCAATCATCTTCACTGTTTAGGAGGAGGAACTTGACTATATTAACTTTCTGACTTTAGAGATTGCTTGGACATGACAACAACAAAGAAATAGCAGAGTACTTGGATCAAATTTTATTCTGTGAGTTTTATTTTAATAAACTATCAAACACTATGAGTGTCTTTTAAGTTTTCTTTTCTGTTGCTATGATACTCTGAGCCTTATTCTGGCTTGCAGTTCAAAGGTCAACCCAGCCTGGCGAGGAAGTCAAGGCAGCGGGAGGACTAAGTAGCTGGTCACCTTGCACCTGATCAGGAAATAGAGAGCAATGGGCGCATGCCCCACTCAGCTCCCTCTCTACTGACACGGCCAGGGAACATCATCATACACTGTTAATTTAAGATCTTCCTACCTCGATTAACACAGTCAAGATAATTCCTCACAGCATGTGGGTGACTCTCGATTTTTGTCAAGGTGATAATTAACATTAACGATCACAAACAGACAATGTACCAATAATTACAATTTAGAGAAAACTAAAAAAAAGAGGTTTTGGGGCTTTGCTTTTTAACATCTAGTACTCATTTAATTGAAACACAAATTATTAAAGAGAAAATTCTCAAATATTTTGTAGATGGAGAGCCTCAAAACCTGAATCCTATAGGAAGACAGTGAATTAGCAGGCCCTTACAGGGCCAGCCGGCATCCTGAGCATTTGTCTGCCAGTTATAAATGCTTTAAAATGGAACCACAGGGGTAGTGACTTGAGAATCATTTTTATGAATGCCAACAAATTAAAGTTTATTTATATAAAGGAGTAGAAGGATTTAAAAAGTACAAACATACTTATATTTGCTTAGTGTTCACATTGTTAGCAATCACATACATTCCCTATAAATTAAAGGCTCTCTGACCTGCTGCAGTTAGTAACTAACCTGCATTGTGCATGTGTGGCACTTTTCAGGAGGAAAAGCTTAAAAAATTGGGAGAAAGTAAATTACCACATTTTGATTATTTTACATAAGGTAACAATGAACTACTCACATTACCATTCACAGTTCTGTAAGGGTAATCAAATTTGCACATGAAATACAAAGAATTTTGTTCTCAGAGTTTTTAGCCATCATGATGCTGTGTCATCTGGGAGAGATTTAGGGCCACAAATACATCTTGCCCTTGTCTGAAGAGACAGCCTAGGGCTAAGGTAAAGAGAACCATCACACATCTATTCGGCAAAACTATACTCACGTCCTTTAGAGGTCCTCAAGAAGACACACTGAAAAGGAAAAAGCTTGTGCAAACACAATTTTCCTTATGAGTCAAACGACAGTTGAGGCTACTGAGACAGGATACTTACCTTCATATTCCTTAGCTTCATTTATGCTCAGGGAAAACAAATATGGGCTCTCAGGATTCTTAGGGTCAATACTAGTAAATATAAACTGCAACTTGTCACCTGAAGAGAGAAATTAAAAGCCATTTAATATCTGAATACTCAGAAGCCAAGGCTCAGTGGAGATACTTTCACAGGCATTCACACATGCACGCGCACATACACACATACACACACTGCCCATCTTTGATAAGTATGTGCTCTGTACTTTAACGTTTGTAAGTTCAAACACAGAACTTACAAGTTAGCTTAAGTGACATTAAAAGCAGATAATAAAGGAAAAACAGATGACTTGGAAATCAATGACATTAAACTTTTTCTCCCTTCAAATGATAGTACCAAGAAAATGAAGACAACTCACAAAATGAAAGAAAATATTAGTAAATTAAATACCCACTAAGGCTTGAAAGGCTTAAATAACTCCAAATGAAAAACACAAAAGCAGAGATTTAACCAGTTCCCTGCATGCAGTGAAAACAATACAGTGCCACACACTCCCATCCATGGATGAACAGTTGAATACAACATTGTGTACATACACATTGTACATACATACAAATACACAAACACTGCCCAGACATAAAAAGGAAAGAACCTCTCATACATAACTACAGTATGGACAAACCTTGGAAATATGTGAAGATGCAAAAGAACAAATATACGATTCCAAAATATAAAATGGCCAGAACAGGTAAGATATATTCACAGAAAGAAAAAAATAAATTCAAGGTTACTGGGAGATAAAAAAAATGAAAATTAGAGTTATTACAAAATTTCTGTTTGGAGTAATAAAATACAGAATCTACAGTGGTTGGTGATAGTCACACAACACTGTAGATATTAATGTCACGAATTATATACTTTAAAATGGTTAAAGCAACTTACTTTTACATTATATGTCTTTTACTACAATAAACTCATATTGTTAAATTAATTTATTTTATATTCTTCTAGTTAATTTATTTTCCAAATTAAAAAAAAACAATAAAATACTCCCAAAGAAATAAATACCTGATAGAATTTCAAGTTGGCTGCCACAAACCACAAGTTCATAAATATTTTAGTTTCTTTTATAGCATAAAAAAAAATAAGCAATCATATTTAAAATTCTTATCATTGTATAAGGAAATTTCAAACTTAGGAAAGACTTATCTAGCATCCAAGTTCAAAGTGAAGTACAGGTCAGCATACCGGACTTCAGACTGATAAGAGTACTGGGAAGGGTGTACACAGCCAGAGAACATTTGGTAGTATACTCAGGTTATTATACTAACCGAGGGTTCCTCGGGGATTTTCTGCTCTGCTGAGTATGCAGAAGAGTACCTATGTGCTGTAACTTTAATTTTTTCTTTCTATCTATCTATCTATCTATCTATCTATCTATCTATCTATGTTTTTCAAGACAGGGTTTCTCTGTATAGCCCTGGCTGTCCTGGAATCTCTGTAGCCCAAGTTGGCCTCGAACTCAGAAATCCGCCTGCCTCTGCCTCCTGAGTGCTGGGATTAAAGGCGAGTGCCACCGTTAACCTTCTTGTAGCCCACCACCCACCAGAGGGCGTGGAAAAGAAAGGATATGGGGAAGTGGACCTGTTTAGAAAGGTTCTTTGGAGCAACTCCCGTCTGTGCTGTCTGGAAATCGGTAGTTCAGTTCACAGGTCAGCAGCAGCAGCTTAATCCACTTACAACACCTCACGGATACACCAGCAGTCCAGTTCAGTAGAGTCAGATTAGCAACAGTGTTGAGGTGACAAGACCTAGCAGACAGCCAGGCTCGAGTCAGCAGGAGGGACCAGGAGGAACACCAGAAGGCGTTCGGCTGTGCCTCTCAGGGAGTGAAGATCAGCGATGACTGCAGACACAAGCGTGGCACAGCTCAGTGCCCAGCTAGCCAGTGCCTCACTCCGTCCCTCCCAGCATCACGTGTCTTCCACGCGCCTCCGTACGTGTATCCAATCAGCCCAGTCTACCCAGCCCCCATCTGCCGAGTCCCAACAAATGCAACTCAACTATTAACTGTAAGATGGATCAAAACATGTGTGTCAGTAGCAAAGAATCCTTTATCACATGTCCTTTTATGTGTTTGCTTTAGCAGAAAGTCCTCCTTCACGCGTCTGCCTTAGTCTTTCACCTGTGTCCACTTCAGGAAAAAACTCCATGGTTTGCTCCAGCAAAACACCATCCAGTACAACTGACTCTCCAAAGAACCCCTAAATTTCTCCGTCAGTGTGTGGGTGCTTCCCCGGCACCAGGCGATGTACCAGTTCTTTGGGAGACGCCAGCCTGTCCCCCTTCTGTCTGCGTCAGCTGTGATATTCCCTACTGATCACCCACTCTTCTGCTCAACCGCTGTACTTAAGCAGTGCTCCCAATCAGGAAACACTTTACACTCGGCAGTTTATGGTAAAGGATGCTACTTAGTTCCTCACATACCGTGTACCCTTCCCACAGTCATAAACACACAATAATATCAACAAAACACAGTCAATGGGGATGGCTCAGCAGGTAAGGGGATGGCGACTACACCTGACGACCTGAACTGAATCCCCAGAACCCACGTGCTGGAAGAACCGATCCTCCCAAGCTCCTCTTTCACCACCACAAGAGTGCAAGGCACACATGCGCTCACACAAACACACACACAATACAAGATTTTAAAAATACGATAAATAAAATATAAAAACTTACCTATGGTAAGTATGCACATGCAGGGAAAAGGCACATACTATTCCTTATTAACGGGTTTAGGCATCCACTGAATGTCTTAAAATATATTCCCTATGAATTAAGGAAGACCAGCACAAACACTGAGTCTCCTCCGTGACTCACAGAGCCTTCGCGTGACCTTGGGAAGCCCCAAAACACTATCCATTCTAACCAATTAGCATATACATAGATAATAGCCTTAAAAACATTCATGTGCTTTTAAACCTAGCAGTCCCTCTCTGAGAAAGGATCCTCCCAAGTGAGAAATTATATACAGTATTTTTGAAGCAGGAAAACAGATACAATCCAATTGTTTTAGCAATCCAATTGATAAAAGATGGAATAAGTCATACTACATTAATTAGTAATTATACCAGCATTCACAAATCGCTATTCTCAAGGCAACTGGGGATGATACAAATGCCACTGAAAACCAAGAACAGTAAGTATTATATGTTTGTTTGTTTTGTTGACAAAACTTTCATTAGACACTGGATAAATAAAGCAGTAATACTTGTATTTAGATGATTAAAAAGATGGGATGCTGGCCTGTTTTCTAAAAACTTAATGTGATAGTTTAGATGAAAATACCTCTTAGCTTCTTCTCTTCTCTGGGTACCCCCTTTCTAATCTACATAACAGAGCAATAAACATACCGTGAATCTTTCTAATTTCTAGTCCAAGGCGATCTCTATACAAATCCGCTGATTTCTGCAGCTGTTTCAATCTCTCTTCATTAGCTTTGTTAGCAGTGGAAATGGCTACAATTTAAAAACAGTGTTGAATATTTTGGATATCCTCACTTTAAAGCTTATTCAATTAATTTTAGGAAACTTGAAAACTACTAAAAAAATTATACCAGGCATATCAATCTGTTTATATTTATTCAGCTTCTAACTTCAACAGATAATAAAAGAGGATCTTGTTCAAGATGACAGAAAAATGTTGTTTAAGACACAGATAATCAGGGCAGAAATTTATACAACTAGGCTAGAAATAGAGTTCCTTTATATTATTATTGTTGCTGTTGTTGTTTGCTGGCTAGACAAATATATACTAATTGCTTCATGGGAAGAATACTTTCCTCCTCTAGACATCAGTGCTTCAATGAGAGATCAATCAGCCTATTTCATGCTAGTTTACAACTGCTAACAAATGCTGGTTTAAAACTAACAAGTAAGCCTAACTAATAAGATGAGAAGCATATGTTCACAATTTGGTCTTGGATACTAACTGTATAAGAGAAAGCATTAACCAAACTGCTATTTTCAAGTCTCCCTTCTAAATAAAGCATTCATTTGAATATGAACGTTTTTATAAAAAACAAAGTTTTTACAGAAAGGGTTTTTCTAAACCAGATTGTCTTTTTTTTTAATCCATTAAGTTATATTCTCATTCTCTCTCTCTCTCTCTCTCTCTCTCTCTCTCTCTCTCTCTCTCTCTCTCACCCTCACTTTTGTTCTTTTTACCTCCATTACCCTTTCTCAGCCCATGTTTCTCCTGCTGAAACTCTGCTTCTTCCCAAACTCCCTCCCCCACTTCCATGGCTTCTGTGTGTATAGCCTGAATTTAACCCACCAAGTTTCCTGCAGGAACAAGGGTGGAAGTTTATTGGGGCCTGGACAACTTACCATTGGCAGCTATACCACTGTAAGATAGTAAAATCCATCCCCATCCCCAACAATGTCAATAGTATCTTTTATTCACCAGATGTAATTGTCATCTTGGAGGTTTACTGATGAAGAAACTTACCCTTTCTAGTTCGGACTTGGGCTAGGTGGTTCAACCCAGCTGTTCTAGCTCAAACACCGCTCCAAGCTGACTGATTCAAACCTGCTTCTCTCAGCTCAGCTTGGCCTCACACTCTGGCAATTTGTTCTGATCTTCTGGCTCCTTATTCTCTGGCTTCAACTGCCTCTGCTGACCTGCAATGAACTGATGAACTCACAAGTTTAACTCCACTACAGACTCCTCATTGAAATGCCTCAGCCACACACTGCACTGCCTGAACTGACCTAACTCTCCTGGTAAACTGCCTCCTTTCTGACTCTGGGGGTTCTCTCAAGTCCTCTCTTTCCCGTCTGTTCTCCTGAGAACTGGGTCTATCCTTTCTCTGACTCCTCACTTTGTCTGCCCCTCCATTAGACTTCACGTTCAAACATGGCTGTTTCCTTCTATAAACTAACTTTGCTTTCACCGTTTGTACCAAAGGCATGACTATAAACGAGAGGGATTAAAGGTGTGTACCATGTCTGCATTCCAGCCGGATTACACAGGCATGGGTCTTCGGATGTGCTCTCGTGCCAGAGTAGCAATGTTGCTGGATTAAAATCCCTCTACCAATAGTCTTCGAGGAGTGAGGTCTCATGGGCCCCTCTTCCTATCGTATGCTGATGGCTCAAACTTATTTAGGTAAGCACAGCTGCTGAGAGTCCACGAGCACATAGGCCATGTCTTATCCCAAAGAAACTGCTTCACAGCACTCCTGCACTCCTGCCTTCTTCCATCACTCCTCTGGGATGCTCCCTGGGCCTTGGCAGGAGTGTGTGTGTGTGTGTGTGTGTGTGTGTGTGTGTGAGAGAGAGAGAGAGAGAGAGAGAGAGAGAGAGAGAGAGAGACAGAGACAGAGACAGAGACAGACAGACAGACAGAGACACAGCTGGCCCTTTAGGAGTGAGCAATGCAGGGACGTACTCTCTGTACTTTGACCAGTTAAGTCTGAGCATTCGCTGCCTGGAAGACGTCATGGTCAACAAATATTTTTAAGTCCTTAAAAGGATTCTTCAACACAGATACGACATGGTGATGCATGCCCACAATCCCAGCGCTCAACGGTAGAGCAGGAGGACCAGTTCAAAGGCATCCGTAGTTATAAGCTTGAGACCACACCAGGCTACACGAGACTACTAAAAGGCTTTGTCCAATTTTAGTTACAACCAGAGTACTAATGACATGAAGGTCTGGCTGTAATTAGAATTGGACAAAAACATTTTCTGCAAAACAATAACAACAAAAAGAAAAGTAAGGTCACCGGGGTGACTTAAGTGATACCCAGAGAGATGCTGGTCTCCATGCCCTAGAGTGTAGCCGACTTCCACAGAGCAGAGCAGCCAGAGGCACAGCAGGAACCAGCGTGCCAGCAGTGAATGAGTCGGGAACTTACTTTCCTTCTTCCTAGCATACTCTTCCTTCAGGTCCTGGATGTTTGCCATCAGCACTTCCGACTCTTGCTCCTTGCCTTTTACTTCAGCAATCATCTTTAACACATTCTCTTTCTTTTCTTGAATGAGCTTATTCTGCTTATAGATCTCTGTAAGAAACACAGGGCATTAAATGCACATGCCATATTCTACGACATGTAATTAAGAAGAGGACAAAATTGCCAACTCCCCAGAAACTAATAAAACTGCTTTTCTGTTTTGTTTTGAAGACAGAACCTGTGTAAACCCAGGATGGCTTGAAACTCATAATTGTTTGGCCTCTATGATTAATAAACATATTCTAATGGCTCAAAAATCATAAATGTTAAAAGAGAATCTGCTTCATTAGTTGTCTTTAAAATATATATATAAAAAAAAAGCTTTTAAAATTAAAAAACCAAATTAACAAAACAGAAAATCGGAAGATTCTGACTCCTGCAGTTCCAAGTAAGCACTTCAGTCAGTCCCCCCAGAAGACAGCCCAGATCTACAAGACAGCATCTCCCAGTGTGAGAAGAAAGCTAATTCTAATGTGTTGTAGCTTTTCTGGAATGTATTAAAGACAGAAGAAAATGGTGATGAGATTGTCAAATCTTACCAAGTTAGCATAATTCTGAAACTGAAATACAGACATCACCATGTCTCCACTCACTGACAGCCATATAAGCTAATTTTATTTAAAAATATGGTGACAGGACCAACGAGATGACTCCGTAGGTAAAGGTACTTGCTGCCAAGCCTGATGACTTAAGTTCAATCCTCCAGGGTAAAAAAGGAACCAATTCCTGTAAATTGTCCTTTAACCTCTCACATATACCATGGTCTCTCACTCACACAAGCGCGCGCACGTGTACACATACACTCAAATAAAATAAAATAGGGCTATCTTTCTAAAGTGTTATCATAAAGCTTAATAAAATACCAATATATGGAGCTTGCGGTGTAACTCAGGTGGTAGCGCTCTTGCCTACCACGTGGGAAGCCCTGGATTTGATTCTTGTGCCCCCTAAATCGGGCATGATGGTGCACTCTTATAGCCCCGCATTCAAGAGACAGGAAGATAAGGTCATCCTCTGCTACAGAGAAAGTTACAGAGAAAGTCTAAGACAGTCTGTATATATGAGCTCCAAAGTCAAAATAAAATATTAACTTAGCCCCTCGTAAGGTGACCACAGTCCTGTGGAAGACCACAGACTTAAGAATGTTCCAGCAGCACACAGGCTTGAAGGCTTTAAAAAGACAGTTGTAAGTGGGTGGGCTGGGAAGGAAGTGTGGATCTGAGAAGAGCTGGGTAGGGAGAGAATGTGACCAAACCACACCTCTACAAAACTCCTGGAGAAATTAAAAAATGAATAAATGAATAAACAAACAAACAAATAAAATGACAAATATAGTTTAGGGGTTAAGAGCACCTGATGCTCTTACACCCAGCACCTACACAGAGGCTAACAACCATTTGTATCTATTTCCAGGGGATCCAATGGCCTCTTCTGACCTACAAAGAACACTTAATATATGTTACAAATAGATCTATGCAGCAAATAAATATATAAAACAAAGTAAAGTCTTTAAGCATATATTTAAAAACTCTACTAAAAGCAAATATGGTAGAATGCAAGGTAGATAAAATATTGGAAAATTTATTATATGATATGTACTGGGAAAACACATTACATAAATTTAGTACTCGGTTTTCCTGAGTGTTTCATGGTAGCAGGATTAAACTCAGGACCTCACATATGTTCACCAAACGCTACCATGCCATCAAATCACACCTCCAAGAACAGTAAAAAAAAAAAAAAAAAAAAAAAGTCATCTTGCACCAAGGATCTTAAGGAGTTGCTCCTGTTACAGCCTTCCAAGTCATCTAAGTGCCCCTGGGATAGCTCTGCCACTAGTTCTTAAACTAGATGTACAGATTGGCCTACATTTTTAGAATGACAGATACAAAATATCATCTATGACTAAGCAATCCACATCAAGAAAGCAGGCTCTGTAGGGGAAAACTACAACATGCTTGAAACACACAGCTGAGTTGGATTCTGGGGACTCATTTTTCTTCTAACTACTACTAAGGTGTCAGTACTTCCCAGAGTGGAGACATTACTGCAGGCCCTTGGAAACAGGGAGTAAGCACAGACAGTGTAATGAGTATAAACAGTAAGGCCACAGGACAACACCCAGTGAGCTCAGGGAAGGCACAGACCCTGTGAACCCAACAAGAGCTACCCTGTGATAGAGCACTTCCAGAGGGTACACGTGCCCCTGGTCCACCTGAAGAACTGGCACACAGCTCAGGGAGCGGCTGGTGGTGCATTTAAGAAGTTAGTGTGATAAGTGAATACGAACACAGCATCAGGGGAGGTTACGCCTTAAGCACTGCTGGACTAAATACTTACTAAACACTTAACACACAAAATGAAATCTTATAAAATTTGAAAAGCAGTATTTAGAGGCTGCAAAATTAACCATAAGGCTGGAAGAGCTGAGTAAAAAAAACAAAGAGAAAGGCCACAAACCTCAACATACATGATTCACACTTGCTGCAAATGCTCCTTGTTAACCCTCATGGCCACACATGTACTCAGGACTGAGACGCTGCTACAGAAGTCTCCCTCTATTGTAAACAAGAACAAGGGCAGAAGGAGGAAGTGTGGCAGTGCCTGTAATCTAGAACTCAGGAAGCGGGGAACAGGACTGAGAAGGACCACAAATCCCAGGCCAGCCTGGGCAAAAGAGAAACGGATGCCCTACCCCAGCCAACCAAGCCAACCAAGCAAGACTTCTCATTAAAGAAAATACTACAAGAACTTATACATCTTATCGCTGTGAGGCCTGAGTCAAAATGTGCAAGCAGCTTAGTGTATGGAACTTAGTTAATAAATATTCTGCAAACTCAGAGTCTGTTTCCATATGGCACGCATTCCATTACTACAAATAGTAATATATTACTTGTATATTAATTGTATAACTATTGTGTCCCTGTTTTCACCTCCACGAAATTATAAAATTAGACCTTATGCAAGGTTTCCTTAATCTAGGGCAAGATCAATCAAATATTCACTGAACTTGGGTAAATTGTTATTTCTGTTCAATCATGGTGTGTGTGTATGTATGTGTGTATGTGTGCGTGTGCATGTGTATGGATGCATGCTGAGTGTTTTGCAAGGGCATTCCAGGTTAACAGTGTTTAAAACATGGCTCCCCTAAACCAAATGTCTCTATGTAAATTCAACCCATTGGCTCCAGGTTTACGGCTTATGTGTGAGAATTCAATAAAAGATACAGATCCAGACTGAAATATCTGGAGACCCATAGAAATGACCGGGAAAGAATGGTGGTAAAAATATGACTGTTAGAATATTAACCAGACCCCAAAGTCCTGAGGAACTCTGTGTTCCTTGGCTGAAATTTCCAATGTGAAAACAAACTGTTTTATTAAAGGCTGCCCTTTACACATAAACATACACATATACTACTTAAATAAAAAGAAGATACATATAAAATGATGCCATTCACATAGCATTCAAAAATAATACTGAAAACAATATTCATAGTTCTAGGCAGTGTAAGGATATTCAACATTTTTTAAAGCTGGTGACAGAAACAGAATCTTTTAAAACTAATTTATTTTTATTTTATGTACATTGGTGTTTTGACTGCATGTATCTCTCTGTGTGAGGGTGTCAGATCCCCTGGAACAGGAGTTATAGTTAGTTGTGAGCTGCCATGTGGGTGCTGGGAATTGAACCTGGGTCCTCTGGAAGAACAGCCAGTGCTCTTAAAGCACCAAGCTAAGCTCTCTCTCCAGCTCCCAGGAACAGAATTTTGGTGACTGTCCATGCATATGTGTGAATGTATGAATACTTACTACACTGCTTTACTAAAGATTTTATGATAAAGACATTCAATCTAAAAGCTCATCCACAGCTTTTCACATACGATTTTTATATTCCAGAATCATCGCACCCATCCTTTCTTCTTCCTTTAATTTCAAAGACAGCTTTTCTGAAAGACAAATTACAAGAGACGTTTGAATCTCGCTGAAATAAATAAGACCAGCAAAATCCATAAGTGAGGAGTTAAGGGCCGGCAGTACCTGAGAGCGCTCTAATGGAGTCCTTAAAGGCATCTTTAAGTCCCAGCACTTGACTACGATTATCATCGAGTCTGTTTCTGAACTTATCCCCAAATTCATTTATGCTTTTATCTAAGAGTGCCAGCTCGTCTTCACCCATTGTGTTTTAAGACGCTGCAAAACAGAACACAATACTGTATTTTAATTGTTATCGACACCAAAAAGCCACATTTTCCAGTTTATGTCCGCAGGTTGACTTTGCTTACAGAATGGTTAATAACTGGGCAACTCGGCTAGCATAACGGCAGACTCTAATTCCAACATGTGGAAGCTGGGGTCAGGAGAATCTGAAGGTCATCCTCAGCCTAAGTCATGACCAGCCTGATATACAAGAGACCTTTCCTAAATAGAAACAACAGGGTGTGGATTAAGCAAACGCCTTTAGTCCCAGCACTAGGGAGGCAGAGGCAGAAGGTATTTGAGTTCAAAGATAGGTTGGCCAACCTAGGGCCAGAACCTAATAAAATATAAAATAAGATAAAACATAACCCACTAGTAGTTAGCAACAGGATAGATAATTCAAGCCAACTTGCGCTTAACTGTGGTGAATGTGCATCAATCTGTTCTGAAGGCATGAAGAAGGGAGGAGGAAAGAATATGATCAAATCAGGCTGCCTGGAGCTTTTAAACCATGTTTTAACAGGACCCAGGTGTCAGTCAGCTTCTCCTAAGGACCTGGGTCCTCGCAGGCAAAGAGACCGAGACTCTAAGAAGTTGGGGGGCACACAGACTTGCAGGCTTTCAGCATTGGACCCCAGATCGCCTGCTCGGTCCGCTCCTCCCCCTGCAGAGCGGAAGAGGGGAGTGTGGGCGGGACGGAGCAGCGCCGGAACCCGAACCCCGCGGCTAACCGCGGAGACCCGCATTCCAGGCTCTGCGGACACAAGCCGGCAGGCCCAGGCCGGCTTCCCTCACCGCGCGTGCGACGACCGGCGAAGCCCCACAACCCTTCAAAAGGCTTCCGACCTGGGCGGCCCGGAACGCCGCTGTCTCCACCTCACTGCACCCGTCTGGCAGGAACAAGCCCGCCGCTCCTCAGTCGCTCCTCGGCCGCGCTGTCTTTCAATTTCAAACTCTCGACCGCCGGCTTACGCCCTTCAACTCGGCCCTCTGATTGGCTGGCAAAGCAGACTCTCCGTGCAAGGATTGGTTGATGTGGGCCTGCGGAATTCTCGCGGACAACTATGAAGCGGGGCATTCTGGGATTCGTAGTTCTTTGCTGAGACAGAGTCGGACTCGGTTTGTAGAGAAGTAGCAAGAAGGGCTTGCCCCAGAATGAAGAAAAATGTAAAAATTGAAAATTTAACTGCATTCTTATATGATGTATACACCCCTCTTTCTTGCACCCATTTTATTTTGGAAATGACAGATAATCCTCCTGAACAGAATCCAATTATGATTGACTAGTCAGAAACACCCTGAAAGTTACCAAACTATTTACCCAAACTTACTGTTTGAATTTCCCAAGCTTTTCTAACATTGCTTTATCGTATTTTACTCACTTAATCTTTTTATGTTTTTATGTGTTTACAAAAAGAGGCATCGGATCCCCTGGAACAGTTGCAAGCCATTGACAATCAAACTCCTCCCCTCTGCCTGAGGAGCAGGCGCCCTGCAACCTTGAGCCCTGTCGCCAGTCCCAACGATGCTGATTTTAAGACCTACTGGCAAAAACATGCTCCTGGATCTTACAAAACTTCAAACTGAATGGGATCAGAACACTACCAAAGCAACCCATGCTCCCTGAAGATAGATAGATAGGAGACACCAAGTTATTAAACACATAATTTAAAAAAACACAAATAATTTTAAAACATAGTAAAGATTTTAAACTAGGATTTGTTAGAAGAAAACTTCGCAGATGAAACAGACTTGCTATCCACATCCTTCTGTGTAAAACTGGAAAAGATAGAGAATTGAGAATATGCCCTCTAAAGAAAGGGAACTAAAGATGGTCAGTATTTTAAAAAAAAAATCTATTTATTGTTATTTTCATCTTTGATTATGGTACTTGTTTCTGAAAATAACCCTTTGTTATTGTAGGGTTGTAGACCACACTACTATTTCCTTTGATGGCCTTTAAGCATCCAAACACCAACTGTAAGATTACGCTACCAGATTTTGGCTATTTTATCCCCAAGAACTAAAAATCGAGACGTATGACCTCAGGACAAGTTACCATCCTTGTCCTTGTCCTTGTCCTCCCCATTTAGCACATCACAGTATGCCTGATACTCAGTTTCTTGTCTGGGGCCGTTATTAACAAATTTGGTCATATAGGAGGCAGGAAAGTACTTACCACTTTGCAGAGGACCTGGGTTGGGTTCCCAGCACCCAAGTATCTTCACGGGCACGGACATTCACATGTACATACGGCTCCTGAACAAACATAATTTTTACTTATTTATTTATTTTATGTGTGCAGGTGTTTTGACTGTGTGTCATGTGAGTACCCAGTGTCCTTGGTAGTCAGAAGAGGGCGTCAGAGCCTCTGGAACTAGAGATACGAATGGTTACGAGTAACCATGTGGGGGCTAGGAATTGAACCCAGGTCCTTGAAATGCAGTCAGCGTTCTTAACCACTGAAGTATCTCATCAGACCGACAAACACAATAATTAATATGTGTGTATACATATATTTTTTAAAGACTTTAAACATTAGACTTTTAGTTTGCTGTAAAAGGCCTTTAATTTTGAATGCTTATGCAATAACTTCTGGTCTTAGGTATCTGGTAGCGTTTTACCTCCCACGTTATATTTTGGGCATCTTAGCTCTTCAGCTGGGTGAGGGGTGATGCCCTGGGTTGCCCCCTGAGTTAGGATTCAAGGCAGGCTGCTAGCTGAAGCCTTGTTTCTACCCACCTTTTCCCTGGTCTTAATGTGGTCACCGAGGGATGATTCTAGATGTCTTTGGACTTTGGGCTGAGAAAGAGATCACCTTTAGCAATATAAAGTTTCAGAGCAACTGACTCTTAGGATGAGCATTGCTTTCTTTGAAGGGGTGGAGTTAGGGAGGTTGAGTGCTTTCCTTATTTGGTCTTGCTATGTACCCCAGGCTAGCTTTGATATCTCTCTCCCTTCCTTCTCCCTACAACCTTCTCATTCCTGCTCTTTCCATTTTTGCTCAGTTTTGGACCTATAACCTGGCACATTCCAAGCAAGCACTCTACCCCCATCCCCAACCCCTTCCTGCCTTGTAATTTTAAGGCAGTCTTACCATGTTTCTCAGGCTGACCTTGAACTCATGACCCTCACGCCTCAAGAGTAGTAGCCCAGACTTCTCTTCTTGGTCTCTGTTCTTCCTTTGCCAGCCTCCTGAGTGCTTGAGATTGTATGCATACTCTAGCACACCCAGCTAGGACCACTGACCTTTTGTCAAGACTCCTTTTTGACTAAGGTATAAGAAAAAAATGCTATCGTTTGTCAAATATATATATATATATATATATATATATATATATATATATATATATATGAAACACTGGGTAGAGAAAAATATTGCTACCAGCCCCCACCCTGCCTCTCATCATGGAGACTAGCTTTCTGAGTCTCTTCTGTCACCACCTACAAACACTATCGTCATCTTTATATTCCATTATATTTATATGCCATTCATTTCCACCCAAGTAGGGTTTATTGTGACTGTTAAGTTATGTGTTGGACTGGGCTCTGCCTTCTCTGGAATATATATGCTCTGTGACTCAGACTGGGTTTCCTCAGGTGGTGAGGAAAAACATATTGCATCTTCTAGGCTGGAGGGGTTTATATGCAGCAACTTGAAGGAGCCTTGCTCAGGGGGTTAGTCAGGGTTTTCCAGAGGAATAGAACCAACAGAATACAAAGCAATCATGAAGGTGAATGAACTTACTGCTCCTGGGCATCATGTCACAGACTTGTAATCTAGCACTTAGGAGGCAGAGGCAAGAGGAACTTTGTGAGTTCAAGTCCAGACTGGTCTTCATAATGAGTTCCAGGTTAGCCAGTGTTACCTAGTGAGACCCTGTCTCAACACACACACACACACACACACACACACACACACACAATTTCTCTAGACTCTTTCATCTTTTGTGTTAAAAAGCAAATAAAAGGAAGAATTTTCTGAGCCCTGCGGCATGATAATTTGATGAAATCGTTAAGAATTCTCCTGTACAAAAGAAACATTGAAAGTTATAACAAATAATAGTCATTTCAGGGCACTGGAAATTGAATGAAAAGCTCACAGCAGACTTTATTCTTGTGGGGGCGGGGAGACTTTCTACAAACAATACACTGCACAAAGTAAGTTAGATGCAAAGGAGCATGTATGATGTGATTGTGTAGTGCCAGGGAAATGTTAGTGAACCCCAAAAGCAGAAAAGGAGCCAATCTGATGTAACTCACAGCAGGGTCTCTATTCTATTCGAGCTAGCTTGCCCCACCCCACAATGCACCGCCATCATGCAGGCTGGTTGGGGGGGGACCCTGAATGTCTACTTTATAGTAAGCAGCAAGTGGGGGGGGGTGAGTGTGCAAGCATCTAATTGGAAAGTTACGGCGGCCTTTAACATAATTGGCTGGTGCTGGGAGTTATATCATAAACTTAATTTCTGCTTCCCTCGGCATTGGTGGTCGTTGGGTAGGGGGTGGGCTTGTGATCTGGGGGTGCAGGTTGGTTGGGGGAATAACCTGGAGACCCTGGTCTTGTTGAGGGTGTAACCTGGAGATGCTGGTCTTGTTGGGGATTAGCCTAGAGACCGGAGCTAGGCTCGGGTTTTGTTGGGGGGGGGGGGCAACTTAGAAACTAATGCTAGGTACCAGCCTGTTAGTTCACCTGAGTTCAAACTTAGGTCAGGTTCTCTAGAATAGAGTCTGAACTTGAAAGATTTGGCCTCTCAGATGTACTTTTTGGGCATTATCCGAAAATGAAGATCCACTCAGAAGACAGTTGGGCAGTTGTGGGGAACCAGGAACAGCAGCTACTGACTGTCAAGGGACACGTAGGAGCCTGCCAGGTGACAGATATGCTGTAAATCTAGGCTATGTGATTGATTCCAACTCTATAAATTTACTAAAAACCATTGAATTGTGTATTAAAAACTATTACACTCGTAAGTTACTCAATAAAGTTGTGAAACAAAAAAGAAATAAAAAAAATGATGAACATTATCAGAGTGTCAAGAGGAAGGAAAGACAGACTCTTTCTCAATACTCAGAAAAATGTGCAATGCCAAAAGAAAAAACATTCAGCTTTTGGAAATTGTGGTAAACTATGTATAACATACTATATAACCTTAACTTCTTTTAAGCATAGTAGTGTTGATGCGGTACTATTGTGCCACCGCTACCGTTATTGATACCGTACAACTGTTTACACCTGACACTGATTACACAAACTCCACATCACTGAACAGTAAATCCCACTCCCGCTCCCTGACGCTGGCCGCCACCCTTCTGTTTTCCATCTAAGAAGCTGACTGCTAGTCAGACATGGTGGGTTGCGCCTGTTCCTAGGGACCAGTACGAAGAAGACGGAGGCAGGATTGCTGTGCGTTTGATGCCACAGTGCGATCCTGTGTCCTGGAAGAGAAGGAAGAGACAATTGCCTTAACTCAGAGTGGAATTCAGAGGTAGAGTGCCTGACGTGTGTGAGGCCATGGCTTCTATCGCCAGTACTACTGCAACGAAACCCGATCATTCTGAGTGAAAGTCTTTAATTGTCTCATCAATGTAAAAAGTGGCCATTTGAAGCCAGGCGGGGTGGTTCTTGGCTTTAACTCCAGTACTCAGGAGGCCGAGGAAGAAGGACCATCCTGAGTTGAGGCTGGCGTGGGCGCTAATGAGCGCCAGGCCGATCTTAGTTATAGTGAGAGATTGGGTCCCAATGAAGGAAAGGAAGGAGAAAAGGGGAAAAACAGGTGGTTTATTTTTACAGCTTTTAAATGCAATGCACTAATTAATTAATGCAAATATGTTAGCACAATAGCGCCATCTCCAGCATATTTTGAAATGCCTTTGCCCTGTCCACGCTGCATTTGCATTTATAATTATTTACATCCGGAAGCCCAGTCACAGCGCTGTCGCTTCCACAGAACCTCCTAAGCTCCGTGTCACACACTGAAAGTTCTTACCCGCCCTCGTTCTGTTCCATCTCCTCTCTCTCTGTTCAAGCCTAAGCGCACTGCACTGATATTTATGCAAATATCTCACATCCTCTACGAAACCGAGACTCTTATTGTATGATCTACCTCTGTCCTACCCAGGAGGCGGACAAATCAAAACCTTCTATCATTGCTTCCCAAAATTAAGGCTTATCACCCAATAATATCACCATTGTCTTCTGTAGGGTTAATGGTCTCGGGTCTGTTTTGCCACAGGGCTTGGCCACTCAAGGAGACAGGACACGGGAGTTTTGGCCTTGCTTACCCCACGCTGTCTCTGGGCGGGTGTCGGTCTATTGAGAAGCCCCAAGGGACAGCCGGAGCTGCTCCAGGGTTCCCCAGGCCTATAAGGAGGCCAGGGCTGTCTGGTTCTCGGGTTTTGGACACCCAGGAGCTGCTGGGTGTCGCAGAAGAGCTGAGAATGGAGTGGAGGCCCCGAGGGCTGGATCTAGCCTGGGGCGGAGAGGGGAAATGGGGGTGCCCCGGCTGGTCCTGCGGGGATGAGTCCCTGGCTTGTCAGCGGATAGCTTGTACTTGGCTTGATCGTGGTCCAAGCTGGGAGAGCAGAGAGGCCTTCTCTTTAGGTAAAAGTCTTTTCCGTTGCTTCCCACGGTGGATCTGGTTGAAAAGAGTCAGTCCATGGTTTTAAGACATTTATTGTCATGGTGCAAAGTGGGTGAGTGTAAATATGCCACATTTTCTGTATCCATTCCTCCGTTGAGGGACATCTGGGTTCTTTCCAGCTTCTGGCTATTATAAATAGGGCTGCTATGAACATAGTGGCCTTATTACATGCTGGGGAATCCTCTGGGTATGGAATACTACTCAGCTTTTAAAAACAATGAATTCATGAAATTCTTAGGCAAGTGGGTGGAACTGGAGAATGTCATCCTGAGTGAGGCGACCCAATCACAAAAGAACACACATGGTATGCACTCACTGATAAGCGGATATTAGCCCAGAAGCTCGGAATGCCCATGAAACAATTCACATATCAAATGATGCCCAAGAAGAAGGAAGGAGAGGCTCCTGGTCCTGGAAAGGCTCAGTGCAGCAGTGTAGGGGAATACCAGGACAGGGAAGTGGGAAGGGGGTGATTGGGGAACAGGGGGAGGGAAGCGGGTTTATGGGACTTTCAGGGAGGGGGATCCAGGAAAGGGGATATCATTTGAAATGATTGAATATATCGAATTTAAAAAAAACAGGAACTAAAACAAACAAATAAATAAACAAATAAATAAATTTCTTGTTGTCCTTAGGCAAACCTTAAAAGAAAAGAAAGAAAGTGGAGGAGTAAAACCATACCCCCCTACTCAGGGTGGGCCTGAGGTTAAATACCTTTTGCAGGGAGGAGTGTCTGGGAAGGAGAGTTTATTGGCTAAGTCCTCCAGGTCTTTAGGCACCTCATTAAACTGGAGATCTGCCTTGAAGCTACATGACCACAGGTTGTATCCTCTTCCTGTGGAGGGGCTTGGGGCTTTGACCTCACATGACTGATGGCCACAAATCTATGGAGGGCTGCGGCCTCTTGCCAGGATGCTGGTGTCCAGGAATGGAGAGGAAACACCTTCCTTCCCTTTAGGATCACCAGGGTTTCTAGCCTTAGCTCAACCAGGAACCAGGCTGTCTTTCACAGTCCTACAGTCTTGGAGTTCAGTAGACCTGTAAACTTGAAGTCCTTGCTGGATTCCAACTAAACCTAAGACTCGGAGACAAGTTCCTGGGCACTTCATTTTAGCGTGGCCTCCAGGTGGGCAAGATGAGAACCGAACTTGGAGACTACTTGCTGCACTAAGCGCTCCCTCCATCTGCCACACGAATCCAGCCACGGAACACCTTAGCGCCACCAAGAAAAAAAATGACTAGCACAAGTCCACAGGCAGCTCTCCTAGTGAGAAACCTGTGATCCAAGCACCAGCTTAAACGCATGTGTAGGTCATGCTCATTCCTAGGGACAAGTTCATAATGAGACTAATGGAAGGGGTCCCCGAAAACTGTGGCAAGATAATTTATAGTGGTGTCATTACGGAGTGCCTGTGTTCCTGGGATGTGAGCCAGAATGGAGGTGAAGCAATTATTTCCTAAAACTCACTAGAGCTTAAACACTGGGGTCTGAAATAAATCCACTTATAGTGCAAGGTGACACCGGAGAGTCCTCAAATATGATTTATTTTAGAAAAGGCAGATAAGTTTGTTAGAAGGATCACGGTCATGAAGACATCAGAGGTCTGTTTTTGTTTGCTGCCAAGGTATGAGCATCACTAGCCAAAGCTAAACATGCCTAAGTGGTGTTGAACTGTACCAGGCACTGTAACTCAGAAACGAATCGTTCATTTTATAATAAGACTATCTATACCAAACCCAGGGAAAGCCTAAATAAGCCAGAATGAGAACATTCTGGAGAGAACTGAAAGTAATCAATCAACATCTAAACAGGGCAACAGTACAGGGTTTTGAGACTGGCTACATGAGCGAAGAAAACACACCCACACAGTCATTAAGAGTAAGGAGACCATGACCACCAGCCGGTCATCCTGGGAGAATGGTGTACTGAAGTCGTCTCCAAGGAAACGGGGAAAGCAGGGATCCTGGGATAGCACGTGCACAGTACAGGGGATGCCAGTGAACTTCAGGTTGTACTTCATTTGCTTGGGTCAGAGTTTCCACTGATAATCTTCGAACGCTGGGACCTTCAAAGAAATGTGCATAGGGACAAACATTTTGCATGTGATTTTGGGAAGCTCGGTGACCTCTAAATAAATTGCAGATGAAGGGTTGCCTAGTGATTGAAAAGATTTGGTCAAGATGGGACCCAAATCACATACTAAGAAGGATTCACCAGCCCCCCCGCCCCCCCCCCACACAAATGCTTTTCTGGCATAGCAGAACTCTGGTGGTTGGAAGCAGATAATAGTCAAACAGAGAAGCATCCTACAGCAAGAAGAGACTGGACTGCTGCTCAAGGGAACGGTCCTCGGGCGTGGGCTTTTGCATGCTCTTTGCCTTGTGTAGGAGAGTTTTGCATTTGTATATCTGTAGATGGTGAGCACGTCACAGTGAGAGGAGTTACGCCTCCCCTTCTGCCACATGGGTTCCTGAGCTTGAATTCAGGTTGCCAGGCCTGGTGGCTAGTGTTCTTTGCTGTTGAGCAATCTCATTTCTAAATACAGTATTGGACAGTTCCTGTTTGTCGTGGCTGTCTTCAAGAGGCCTTTGCTCCTTGGCTAGAAAGTGTAAAGATGATTTGAGGACCCAGAAAACGCCACATGTTGGTGGTATACCTGTAATCCCAGAGTTGGAGATCGAAGGCCAACCTGGATCACATGAGACTCTGTCTCAACAATAACAGAGACAGACAGATAATTAAACCACAATTAGTGTGAAAAGGGAGTGAGACAGAAGGGGGAAGAAAGGTGGGAAGAAAATAAGAGAAACACAAAGACGGGTAAGAAAAGGAGGAACAAGGCTAGGGTGGCAACAGCTTCAGAGGGGACACCAGGTAAAGACACACGGAGAAGGTGGCAGACATCCAGAGGCCAACGAGGGGTCACAGAGGAAACTAGAACCACGTTGACACCCTCATCATAGACTTCTACTTCCTGTGATTAAGAGAAAATAAATGAACACTATTTTAGCCACTCAGTCTGATAGTATCATGGTGGTACCTTAGTAAAGGAATATGATGCCCTAGAAAGAATGTTCCAGTGTGATGAGAAAGTGCACTGAGCCAGGATATGGAAAGACTTAGCAAACAATAGAATAAGAAGATTTAGCAGATTGTATTAAAGGGAAAAGGACACTAAGATCCTTTTTACTTCAGTTAATTATGCTATAATCTACAGAACTGGAGCCTTCTGAGACACAGAGTCTGTCTAAATTATCTGCCTAAGATGAAGAGCCACTGTGCAGTCGGTGCCCTCACAGTCCATAGACTCCAAAATGTTGAATGAGCACCAAGTTTAATTTTTAATTGTAAGACAAAATGTGTTTGATATCATTTACACCCTGATTTAAGGACAAGACACTTCTGAAGAAAATGAATATCATGAACTATGTAGCTCAAACACTTCTTAGAGAAAGAATAAAAGGAAGTTATGTCCTTCCTCGTGGCTCATTAGAGAAATTATGGAAATTAGAGAACTTGAATCTGCAAATATGCAAAACAAAAAGCCTGAGGCGAAGACTTGGGTTGGTCAAGGCAGATGCTACATGAGCATTGTGTGAGCTCAGTCGTTCTAAGCCTGGATTCTACATTGGAATCACTTGAAATATATTTGTATGGCCAGTGCCCAGATCCCACCACCAAGAATTCAGTAGGTCTGGGACAATAAGACAAGGTCATTGCCCATGGCAGCCTTAGGTGTCTAATTGCCAGTTAAGAACAATTCTACTAAATCCAGGGCAATTTCCCTCCATTTTCTCCTTATCAAAAAAACTATGCTCACTATAAAGTACCTTGAAACATTTTAATGGCCAGTCGATCCATTTGTTCCAGGGGAAGCAACAGAAATCAGCAAGGCACCATTAGGAATTGTATGCCCATAACACTGACACTGTAGAAACAGTGGTTCACAACCTGTGAGTCGAAACCCCTTTGGGAGGGGGCGGGTCACACATATCAGATATTTACATGCCGGTTCATAACAGTAGCAAAATTACAGTTTTGAAGTAGCAACTAAATAATTTTATGGTTGGGTGTCACCACAACATGAGGAACTACATGTATTAAGGTGGTCACAGCATTTAGGAGTGTTGAGAGCCACTGCTATGGAATCATGGGACAACTCTAGAGTTTTGTAGTGACAGCTCTAGCCAATGAAGACCATTTCTAGTAAAGGAGGCTGTGATTAGCAAAGACAAGTGTCCTAATGGAGGGCTGGGAAGCGCGTCATAGCAGTGCCTTCAGCATGTGGAGGGCTTTAATCAGCTCTTCAGCAGCCCGGCAACCAAGCAGCCTCTCACGCTGACTGTGGCACCTGTGTCCATTCTGCACCCTGTTCACCGCGATCTACATGTTTGTTTGGATGCTTCTCGCTTACTGCTTATGAATCAACAAATCAAATGGATGGAAATTCCTGATTGGTGGGAAACCCTTTGTGGTTGATTTCTACAAGCACAGCTTTCCAAACCTCTCAACTGTATTCTCTTGTCAGTTAAAAACAATATAGAGCCAGGGAGAAGGCTCACGCTATGGTAAAAGTGCTTGCTCCTCAAGATTGATAACCTAGGTTCGCTCCCTAGAGTGAGAACTGACTCCTTGAAAGTTGTCCTCTGACATCTACAAATACACTGTACTATCTGGGCACCCATAGACACACACACACATACACACACACACACATATACACACACACATACATACATCATCATCATCATAATGACAATAATAATAACATACTTCTATTATTCAAGCAAGTCAAGGAAGTCTGCTTTATTTAATTGGTTTTTTTTCTTTTTGCCTCACAGTCAAAAATGTAAACAACCCACTTTCCCCATGAGTTCATGCACTCCGTGTGTCCTCTTCTTTGTTCCATATAGATCCTGTTATTCTTTCATAGTGAAGATCTATCCGATCGCTTGTTTTTTAAAAACCTATGATCAGAAATTAGTCTGTCAAATGATATAAACATTTCAAATAAAAGAAACCACTCATCGTTTTCCTGAAAGACACACTAGAACAGTGAGAAAGCCACAGTCTCACTGAAATTAAAATGCGGGGCTGGGAGGCTTATTTGACATGGAATAATTATTCATGTAGTCTGCTAGCCAAGCACAGAGATTGCTAATGTCTGCCCTTGAGGGAAAGGAACTGTGTGAAAAGTCTCAAGCAAACACGATCCGACTGTTCATACACAGGGAGGATGCAGAAGACATCCATTGCGCTTCTCTCTGAGTTCCCCCCAGATTGCCCCAGATCAGCATGTGCCGCACCTCTTTTCCACCCATTAAAGTCATAAGCAAATGAACTTTTCAGGGGGTGGAGGACCATCATGCTTGCTCCTCAGATGGTCAGCATCACGTCACAGGAATGGCTCAACACATCACAAGAGTACCATACATAAACGGTCCGACGCAGGGTCCTGCAGCTCCGCCTGCTCTATGCTTAGAACTGCATCGAGATGGATTTCCTTCATAGGAGCGGAGCGCTCGTTACTCAGCATCTGCAGAAGGACTACCGGGCTTACTATGATTTTCTAAACTTTATGTCCAACGTTGGAGACCCTGGAAGTACCTTTTCTATTTACCTGCCACTTTGGTTCCAGTTGAATCAGACTGTTGGAACCACGATGATGTGGGTAGCAGTCATAGGGGACAAGTTCAATCTTATATATAAATGGTAAGACTTCTGTTCTGTTTTATCTTTCCTAAAATCTATTCTTAAATTTGTAATTTTCGCTTAATGACCAAGTTTCAGGGGCATATACTTTGACATAGAATATCTTCCACAGAAACTGGTTACCTTGAAACACCAGATTCATAAGTAGAACTTACAAAAAGCAGAGAAATAAATACTTTGAATTATAAGTGATTTCACATTTAACACATATGCTATGATTAACCAAAACCTTAGCAGTACAATAATGAAACTGATGATTCTAAGTTCCATTTTGATAGTTCCAATCAAAGTACCTAAAGCAGCCATAGACCTTCCCTGATTATGGAACGCGATTAGAGACCAAACTCATGTTATTTAAGGGTGTTTTAATTATGAGCTTTCCCCCCTTGATTCTTTACTTGAGGTGTTTTTGACAAGAACTGCAGTTCTCCACTTGGTCAACTCTTGCATTTAAGTACATGTGAAATTCATATCCATTTATTCACAGGATAATTTTTGGCCATCATCCTTACCGGTGGATCCAAGAAACTGAGATTTACTCAAATCATCAAGCCCATGTCTTGAACAGTTTCCTTCTACATGCAAAACAGGCCCAGGTAAGCACTTAGAGAAGCCCTACTTTACTGAAGTGAGTCCTTATACATGATTAGCATTCTATAATCGTAAGATATCTAGGATCTCAAGGAAAATGTCATGGGTGAGGATGCTTAAAATCTATTGTAAAAATTGCTAATGAGGAAGGAAAGAAATTTTATGAATTACCAAATTATATATTGTTACTTGTGAAAGATTAGGTGGGAGGAACACTTTCCAAATCATTTTATCCTGGGTATTTATTGTTTTGAAGAGATATAATGGTTGGGTATGAAAACAAATAAAACAAACAAAAATAAAACAAAAATAAAAACCAATAAGCTAGAACAAATTCCCAAAGAACTACATTAAGATTCCAGAAACATTGGTTTGTCTGCTGCTCAGCAGTTTCATGGTTACAGCTCTTCTGAGAATCTCATAAATAAGGGAGAGACAGATGTCTTATAAGAAAGGTGAAGACATCCTTGTACTTCCGCTCCTAGGGCACACAGTCACTAATTTTTTTTCTTTTTCACTATTGATTGTGTACCGTATTAGTAGGGCTTCCTAGGCTCTTTTTAACTTACAAGACCCTGTGTATTAAGTATAACATCTGTATTGTGGAAGCCAACTTTAAGAAAGTAAAAAGTTTATGTATATTCATATAATGGGACAATGCATATTGCTTTAGCCTATGTGAAAGAGTTGTCTTATGCTGCATTGTAGTTGTAAAGTTCGTGCTACTAGACAGTCCTTTGAAACAAACCTTAAATGTATGAGCTCCTAATGAATTTTCTGAATATCTTCTTTTGCTTCCATATAAATTTTTCACAGAATTTATAATATCACTGTATGTCCTATTAGCAGAGAATTAAATGCATTTCATATTTATATGAGATAAGTAAGTAGGTGGATGGATCAATGGATAACCTGGGAAATAGCTGAAATGTTCCTTTGCTTTATTCTAGGACTTCCTAGAATCTATTTGTTCTTGTGAGATGTTTTTCACAGGGTATGGGGTGATAGAGAAAGAATTTATACAGTGAATTTTATGTTTAAAAAAAATAAGGGTGTTCCTCAGAAAATTGAACATGATACTTCCAGAGGACCCTGGCATACCACTCCTGGGCATATACCCAGAGGATTCCCCTGCATACAATAAAGACACATGCTCCACTATGTTCATAGCAGCCTTGTTTATAATAGCCAGAAGTTGGAAGGAGCCCAGATATCCCTCAAAGGAGGAATGGATACAGAAAATGTGGTATATTTATACAATGGAATACTACTCAGCAATTAAAAATAATGAATTCATACAATTTGTAGGCAAATGGTTAGATCTGGAAAATATCATCCTAAGCGAGTTAACCCAATCACAAAAAAATACACATGAAATGCAATCACTGATAAGTGGATATTAATGAGCCCAGAGCCCTAAATACTCAAGGCACAACTAGCAAGTCAAATTATTCCCAAGAAGAAGGAAGGAGACGACCCTGGTCCTGAAAAGACTGGATCCAGTTTTGTAGGAGAGTACCAGAACAGAGAAATGGTGGGGTGGGGGGGGGCGGTGATTGGGGAATAGTTGGGGGGGAGAGGACTTAAGGGACATATGGTGGTGGTGGTGAACTGGGAAAGGGGAAAGCCTTTGGAATGTAAACAAAGACTACAGAATAATAAATAAATAAATAAATAAATAAATAAATAAATAAGGGACTGGTCCTTTGTTTTCAAAGATAGTGTGGTATTTAACCTGAGTGACTTTCTACTAGATGAAAAGTTGTGTTCCATGGTCTAAATAGTTAAAAATAAAACAGTATAGGAAAGGCATCTATCTGGCACTAGGAAGGGCCTGAGAGCAGGTGGGTTTTGTCAAGATTCACACCCCCCTCTAGAGTCCTTGTTGATTCTCCCTTGTTGGGCAAAGCTTCTCCCTGCAGTGGCCACAACATGCACATTCTAGTTTCTGCATACACACAGCAGTTGTTTGTAAGTCAATCAGTAACCACGGGTGGAAAAATGACAGCCTGTCAGCTTAAGGAAAATACATTGATTCAAGATCCAGGATAAGTACTTTAATTTTCTTGTCAATTGAAGACAACATATGGCTCATCAGTTAAGGGCACTGACTGCTTTTCCAGAGTTCCTGAGTTTAATTCTCAGCAACCACAGGGTGGTCCACAACCATCTGTAATGGGATCTGGTGCCCTCTTCTGGTGTGTCTGAAGACAGCTACTGTGTACTCATATACATAAAATAAACAAAATTTAAACAAAAAGAGTGACAGTTACATTTAAAAAAAGAGAAAAGAAAACAACATATGAAGAATAAATAGAATTGTGTTAGAATTGGACGCAACTGCCCACCTTCTTTAATCATTATGCTGCATATGTTGATTTGCAGAATTCAATCAGCTTGAAACTCTGGAAAAGGGTGTGTGTGTGTGTGTGTGTGTGTGTGTGTGTGTGTGTGTTTCATACAGAAAGCATTTTCATTAAAGAAGGTTAGGTAGAATTACATAGTTATGGCTGATTATATAAGTTGTAAGTTCATGATAATCAGAACTTTGAATGGCCCATTATAGCACAATGTAATTGTCTGAGGAAGTCACATTTTAACACTAACCGTGTAATAAATGGTCAAGAGTGGAACACTCTGGGGACCAAGAGGGGAAAAAATAGATATTTCAAGCAGTTTTCACTCTGTTTCTTCCTGTTTTTTTTTTTTTAAGTGTTTTTGAAATGGTGAACTTGAATCTCAAATGGACTCTGTTTTTCTTGTTTTTATCTACGTCTATGCAGTACATATAACCTATGGGTTTCTTTGTTTGTAATTTTCATGACAAATACACAATCCTAGTGTCTCATCTGTGATCCTGATAATTAATTGCCTTTTGAACAAATGATGCTCGTTACAGGAAGTCCATCTGGCCACGCAATGGGTTCATCGTGAGTCTGGCATGTCATGGTAACAGCTGTCTTAAGCTACACCGTCAGCTGGATGGATGAGTCCTCTGTCACTCTGCACGGGTCAGCTTGCTCCAACTTCTGAAGCATTGGCGAGACAGTGCTGAGTATGTGAGGTCGTCGGTAAGCATTCATTTGAATTCATTTCCAGTTTTTCAACGAAATGTGCTTATTCTATTCTTTCATAGCCCATGTAGCAGAATGAGTGGAAAATGAATATTCTGCCTCAAGATAATGTTCTAATTAGCTCACAGCTATTACCAGTTTTATAATTGAGTTGGAAATGTTTATCTGATTAATGACTTGCTAAATACGCCTTTGGGTTTCCAAAAATCAGTTATTATTTTGGTACCTCATAAACAAGTCATCTAGAGTGGTGCAAGGAAACATTTTTGCATGCACATTCTCTTGCCTTAAGAACGACTTAAATTTTTAAGGATCATCGTAGCTCTTAAATGCTTCCATTTATTTAGTAAAATTATGCTTCCTACTTTGAACACCCAATGCTCTTAAGATCAGTAAAATATATTCTAGCGGTTAAAGTCTATGCAGTCTTTTTAATTAAAACATTCTAGAGGCAAAATTAAATTTGAATGCTAGACCTACGGCTAACAGATTTCTTAATGTGTAGAAGCATGTAGAACTTTAAGATAACTATTTGTGGAAACTGGGCTTTTCTTCTGTTCTTTTTTTTTTTTAAATTCTTTGTAATTAAAGTAATCCCAAATACCACTTTGTCATAGAGTATACAGTTTTGATTAGAAGCAGAAACATGCAAAAAAAATCTTATAAAAATATTAAAATCTGAGCAATTTTAAAAGAAAAATAAAGCTGTATTGAGTGTCAGGAGCCCTCAAATGTTTCGTTGTGGAGAAGCTGACCAATACTTAGTTATAGAAAGAAATTTGTCAATTTTTTTCTTGGATATGGCATACAACTGTACCAGTATATGAAATTTCTTTTAAAATAAAAAATTGAAAACACATTCTACTTCTTAAAAGTAGTCTTGAATAATGTAAGAAATAAGTCTGGGTGGGTCATTCTCCCCTCCAATTAGCAATCTTAAAAATTATTTTTATTCTAAAAAATATTCCTATTCCATTTTGATATTTGTAATGGCAATATTTTCTTCCTTTGTAAAGATTTAGAGAGTGGGCACTGGAGAGATGGTGGTTAAACGCACTTGCTGAATCAAGTGTGCTGGGAAGGATCCCAGAGCCCACATGATGGCTCGCCATTCATAACAGCAGTTCCAGGGCTTTTGACACCCTCTCTGGCCACCAAGGGCACCAGGCGCGCGCGCACACACACACACACACACACACACACACACACACACACACACAGTGTGTATACATGCAGGTAGGCAAACGTCCATACACATAAATTAAAAAATAAATGGTGCCCATACTCTACCTCGACGTTCACACGCCCTTTGTAATGCTTCTTCCATTTGCCTCCCTCTTGCCTGACAGACTCATCTCTTTTTTAACCTTTGGTCTGCTAGAACTAAATTTTGGTCTGGTTATCAACAATAAATGATTCAAAGCACTGAATACAGCTGTTTTGGTTTTTTTTTTTAAACTGTTTGGATTTTAATATTTTGCACGTGTTTTTATACATTTCTGCTTCCAACTGAATGTATCCAGTATAGTTTCTTGTTCCATATTTTCTGTGTCTCATAAAATGATTAGAGCTGCTGAGAGTCTGTGAGGTCACAGACCATGAGGCGACGGACTCAGTGGAGTGTTTGTGCGTCTTCGCCTGAGCAGAGGCTTGCCACTCCTGTGTTGTCTTCAAACAAAGAGAAGCTGAGAACGGAAGGCAGAGAGGAAGCACAGGCGACAGAGCACAAACATCTCTACGCTTTATTCTTGGTTATTCTGACACTACTAATTCCCCCACACTTGAAAACTCTCTTGTTCCCTTTCCCTTATTTCAAGGTTATCAAAATGCCTTCCTCTTTAAAAATGATATAATAATCCTTTGCAAATGTCATACAATGTATCTTGATGCTCATCTCCTCTCCCCCAGCTTCTCCCACATCAGCCACAACCTCCTTACCAATCCAATTTTTGGTTATCTCTTATGTTTCTGTCTCAACCTCTGTCTCTGTTTCACTGTCTCTCTGTGTCTCTCTTTGACTCTATCTCTGCCTCTTTCTCATTGTCTCTGTCTATGTCTGTCTCACTCTGTCTCACTGTCTCTTTTTCTATCTCTCCATCTCTGTCTCTGACTGTGTGTGTGTGTGTGTGTACGTGTGTGTGTGTGTGTGTGTGTGTGTGTGTGTGTGTGTGTGACTCTTAAAAACAAAACAAATCAACTCACTCTCCCCCTCCCAGTGGCTATCAAATGCCAATAGCTCCCCTGCTGGGGCAGGACTTCATGCTAGCCCCTCTCCACCTTATGCTGGGACTTTGACTAAGCACCTTCCTTTTAAACTTCATTAATATCATAGGAGCTAGCATTTTGGAATGTGAAGTCCCACATGAAACCTCCTGAATCCTAGAGTCCTGTGAAAGCATGTTCAAGGAGAAAGACTCTAGAATTGTGTTACGTCATACCTGGAAGGTCCCTTTAGAGAGGAAGATCAGGTTCTACCCACCTAATTTTATAAGTGTTACCAATTCCTCGCTATTCACACTTGTATCCGTTCTTCCATTGTAGACTGACCTGGTCCTTTCTTTGGAGTGTTTTCTGGTTGATTCAAATCAGCATCTGTACCTCCAGAGTATTCATAGGCACACATTTCCCCCATTGGGACATCCTTGGAGTGATGGGTGGGAAGTATGGCCTCTTGTACTCAGTGGTGTCAGTTCATTTCACTTTGTTTGCTGCATTGTATTGTCAGACTCTCCCAGTCATTGGCTTTCAATTTTCATAAGTAGCTGAATCAACCCACTAACACACATGCTACCATGGGGGCTTCGGTGATTTAGTAAGACCTGTCTCCTGAGCCTCTGTGCACTGAGTCTCTCTCAGTGGTGTAAAGGGAGAACTGCATGGTACGACGGGCTGTCTGATGTGTAACTGAAGTGACGTGGTTCATCCAAACCACCATGTCAGACACTGTGCCTCCGTCTTCTTTTGGGGGGACCTCATAAGGACCCTGAAACCCACAGCCAAGACACTCGGTTGGAGCTAAGGTCTTATGGCGCGGCTTAATCTCACCTGGTGGCAGCTTTGGATTGCTCAGTGTTCTGCCTGCAAAACGACTTGTCACTCAGTGCTTCTGACATGGGACTGGCCCTTCTTAGCCAGTGTAGGTAGTTGAAAGACTATGGGACTAATCTGTTTTCAGTTTATGTCTGAAAACACTTTCGTAAATTGTTAGAACCTGGGTGTCTAAAGTCCTCCCAAGTGCAGAGGGGAGGGATTCCTGAAGGGCTCAGGTTCATGAGCTGATGTCAGTCTCTCTTTCCAATCTTTAGGGATGCTAAGAGCAGAGGCCTTTGAACGCACTCCAGGAATCCGCATGGCCAGCTTGACTATGCACCTGAAGACCAACGTCTCCGTCTTCCTGTTTGCACTTGGCTTTTACCTGCTTCTCAGACTGCTCAGTATTGACCTGCTGTGGTCTGTGCCCATTGCCAAAAAATGGTGTGCCAACCCAGATTGGACCCACATTGACAGACGCCATTTGCTGGACTTGTGAGAAACCTCGGGGTCCTCTTTGGCTTGGGTTTTGCCATCAACTCAGAAATGTTCCTTCTGAGCTGCCAGGGAGAAAATGGCTCCAAGCTGAGCTTCCGCTTGCTCTGGGCTCTGACCTCACTGACCACAATGCAACTTTATCGCTTCATCAAGATCCCAACTCACAGGGAACCTTTATTTTACCTGTTGTCTTTCTGTAAAAGTGCATCCATCCCACTGACCATAGTGGCTCTAATTCCCTAGTGTATTAATGAGACCCGGGGAGAAGAAGATTAAATTGAACTGCTTTATCCTGTGGTCTCAGGATCACCTACTTCCTGGTGATACCAGGAGGTTACACCATGATGCCCAAAGGTCCTGCTCCACCCACAGACATGTTTAGTCTGCTTTCCAAGTGGCATTTAAAATTAACAGTATTTAACCAGAAATATTCACACCCATGTTTTCTTGACAAACCTGACAATATGGCTACATAGAGATGGTATAGCCCATGGAAAGACAGTTGTCAGGGGCTGGATGCTGGCCATTCCAGTAAGTAGAGGGACTCCTTTTGATCATTGTATTAAGCACTCAATAGAACCCCCAGGGTCTGAGGCTTCTACCATCCTAAAGCCTGACACTCCTGGTTCCTGTGGGCCTCTTAGAAGTGTCCACAGTCAAATCCCATCCCCATCTTCTACGTTTAGCAGTCAAGTCTTTCCAAATTCTCTTGTATCAGATAAGGAAATAGAGAGTTGATCAGATCAAGTAACTTGACTGCAATAATGCTGAGTTGGAACCCAAGGCTTCTGATACACATCTCTACAACAATGCTTTCTTTATATTTTAAGGACTTTTTAAAAAAGAAAAATCAATAAGAGTAAATGCATGTATTTAAAGACTATGATTGCCATCTAAGACACCTGTGCTTTCAGAAATGGCATTGAAATGTCACATTTTATTTGACTTACACCCAGACTACAGTGTCTTTTCTAGGTCAGCAATGGCTGTGTATGTTTCAATAAACCCTGCTCCAAAAAACCCACTGGATTCCTATTCACCAAAAAAGCCTCATCTCTTCACTGGGGCATCCCCATGTTTTACTTCTAGGAGTCAAGTCTTTCGAAAATGAGGATAATCAAATTCTACCTCAGAAAAATGATTAAATACTAGTGCACTGTTTCATTGGACTAATCTCTGTGCTTTACTTCAGAAAATTATCATTTATGGGCTATTAATATACACCAACTTCTCAGTGAGATTTTTTTCTTCCTCATTGAAATTCTAGACTCATTTGATAACTATGTCTTTCTGATCAAGTTCAAAGATTGTGAGTCTGGTTTTGCTGTCTGCCGATGGCATGCAGTCTACTGCAATGGTGTATGTAACTCTTCCCAAGAATGCTATTGATGAGTTAGCTACTTTAGGTGATGATCTATTAGATAGGTCATCAGTATATACAAAAACATACCAGCTGAAGGGAAGACTATTTGATAGCAGTCATGGAAAAGAACATATCTAACAGCTAATTATTGGCAGCTTTCCAAGTGTAATTATAGAAAATGAACTGGCCAGGTGGTGGCGGCACACCCCTTTAATCCCAGCACTTGGGAGGCAGAGGTAGGCGGATTTCTGAGTTCAAGGCCAGCCTGGTCTACAGAGTGAGTTCCAGGACAGCCAGGACTACACAGAGAAACCTTGTCTGGGGGGTGGGGGGGACCAAAAAACGAAAAAAAGAAAATGAACTGTTGCTTTTAAAAGACACTTTAACTGGGGTTCTCTCTCTCTCTCTCTCTCTCTCTCTCTCTTTCTCTCTCTCTCTCTTTCTCTCTCTTTAAACAGGCAGTGGATTCCTAAGCAAAACAAACAAAACAGGGTTAAAAAAAAAAGCTTTTACTTTGGAATAAATCCATCCCACGTTGATTGGAGCACTGAAGCGAAAGAAATAGAACAGGATGGTTCTCGTTCATTTCTTCAGTCTCTTTGCCATTGTCCCCACAAGGCTACCATAGTCCTCAGCGCATTAAGCTCTGTCTGACCAGTCTCATCTGCAAATGTGAGACCTGCTTCCCTCTGAGCCTTTTTCAAAGTTTCCTGTAGAGTCAATAATGTTTATCTTGAATCCTCTATCCCAGTACATTCTGAGCCTGCTTTCTGCCCAGGCGGGGCCTGAGGGGACTGTGCCATCAATAGCCAGGGGATTCAGTTGCTGTGCCTGGCTCTACCACACGTTCCCTGTAGGTTCCTGTAGAGGACCTTTCTTCCGCTACTCTAGACAGCTGTCTGTTAGATGACATGTGATCCTCAGAAGGGAAATGGGATGAGGCACGGCTTATTTTCAATAATTAATCTCCAACAACTCTACCCCTGTCTACCATGAAGCCTCAGAGTCTCCCTAGTGAGGAGATTTTTCTTTCTATCTCGTTGAAGTCTCCTGGAGGAATCCATATGGAGGCAATTTGCTTTTGTGATTGAAATTGCTTAGGCAGCAAGAGAAACAGCGCTGTATGGCCTTGGAGAAAATGCCTGATTTTAATCATGATGGAGAAGACTTCGGCTTTCAATTTATTCACAAGAAATAAGCAAAATGAGCTCATTTGACTTACGGATATCCATCTAGTCAAAGCGTCTACGCATCTGCATATTCAAGAGAAAACTGCCAATATCATGAGCTGTCAGGATGATAAAATCTAGACAAGTGGCTTGGGAAGCTGTCCCAATCAAACATGCATTTGAAAAGAAACGCAAGGGGATTTATCATTGCGAAAACTAGCGACCAGGAAGACTGTTGAGTCACTTTCTTTGGTAGCCTATTGATTGAACTTCTCCCTTAGAAGGTTGAGTTGGTCCTCTGTGTGCTTGTCCCTACAAGAGAGAGCTCAAACATATTATAAGACATTCTTGGAATCCAAGAGCATTGCTCTAAATATTTCAAATATTTTGCAGATCCAAATTTTTAACATAAAAAAACCATTTTAAAGATTTTAATTCATTAAATATATTCAAACTACTTTCCCTGGCAGTTTTTAATTAAACTCTTTAGAGTAATAAAGACACTTGTTCTGTATTGACTTACCCTCTTAAAAGAAAGCTAATACAACATTATAAAATGTTACTTATTCTTAATTAATTTAAATGCGTGTCCAATGGCTACTGAACTGGGTTTTACAAGTACAACCCCACGGTGTTTTGTTTCTTGAAAACAAAGCAAAACAAAATTTATATTATCTCCTAGCTCAAACTGCTGTAGGTGAGGCGGAGAGTCTGTAGTAGAGTCTGTACATTGGGCTTTGCAGTGTTTTCAGGAGATACCTCCATGAGTACGGATGGATCCCTTCTCCCTGACTTCATCCTGTGAGCTCTGGCCACCCTGGTCTACCTGAACTCAGCTTTCCCTGCTCCAAAATGAGGAGTCTGGGGTCATCCTCCCTGCATCATGTTTTGGGAATCTAATTCATAGCTGTACTCAGGATAACTGGAAGACTTTCTGACCACATTTTCCTGCTTTTCTTAGTTTAGCATGTATGTATGTCTGATACCAGCACATCTGTGGTAATTCAGACACTAGTTACAAAAGCTCTCCAAGTATCCAGGTGCCCTGAAGACTTCACCCTCACTGATGGCCTTCGTCTCTTTGTAAATCATAAATAGTGTATTAGTCAGGGTTTCTATTCCTGCACAAACATCATATCATGACCAAGAAGCAAGTTGAGGAGGAAAGGGTTTATTCGGCTTACACTTCCATACAGCTGTTCATCACCAAAGGAAGTCAGGACTGGAACTCAAGCAGGTCAGAAAGCAGGAGCTGATGCAGAGGCCATGGAGGGATGTTTCTTACTGGCTTGCTTGAGTTCCAGTCCTGACTTCCTTCTTGGTCATGATGTTTCTTCTGGTACCAACTTCTGTCTTAGGGTTTTACTGCTGTGAACAGACCATGTGAAGAGACACCATGACCAATGCAAGTTTTATAAAAGACAACATTTAATTGGGGTTGGCTTACAGGCTCAGAGAGGTTCAGTCCATTGTCATCAAGGCAGAAACATGGCAGCATCCAGGCAGGCATGGTACAGGAGGAGCTAAGAGTTCTACATCTTCATCTGAAGGCTGCTAGTAGAAGACTGACATACACTAGGGTGAAGGTCTTAAGCCCACACCCACAGTGACACACCTACTCCAACAAGGCCACATCTCCTAATAGTGCCACTCCCTTAGAAAAGCATATACAAACCATAACAAATAGCTTTTTTTTTTTTTTTGGAAGAATACCTGAATCTAATGTTGCCTAGGAACTAAAGAGCCATCCATCCTTAACCTTTCCCTTACCTTTAATGTATCAGGTCAGGTTATGCTACTCTGTTAATATTTTAACGTCCCCACCCTGTTTGCCTTAAAGAAACATGAATGGTAGAAAGATCTAAAAGCAAACCACAACGCATGAGAAAATTCTAAAAATAAATGTTTCATTTTGGGCTCTGCAAAAGACAAATGCAGTTTATATCACATGTGAGGCTGGTGTGTGAAGAGTACTAATGGCTGTCTTTGCTGTCCTTTGATGGCGATCACATTAATGATGTAGAAGAAACCACGTCTCATCTCTTTAGGCAGCAGAGAGATCTCTCTAAAGTAAGGAGGAAACTCAAAGACTGAAGCTATAAACGCTAGTGTGAAACCAATTAATTCTGTTCTGTTATGAATTCTTAACTTCTTAGGATTTTTCTTTTTCAACGTTTTTGCCATGTGATCTCTGAAGAGAATCTGACTTCAGTTCAAAGGCTGTGTCGCTTCCTCAGAGGGGCTGCCAGGACAGGGCTGGGGGATGAATGAATGTGGCATCTGGGGTCCTGCTGGATTAGGTTTCTCCATCTCAGTTATTTTTTCTCTTGCTGTGAAGAGACACCATGACCAAGGCAACTTATAAAAGAAAACATCTTCATTTGGGGGCTCATAGTTCCAGAGGCTGAGAGTCTGTGGCCATCATGGTGGGGGCTGGGGAGGGCGGAGCAGGGCAGCAGCAGACAGACTTGGTGCTGGAGTAGTAGCTGACAAGTTCCATCTGATCCCTCAGTCATGAGACAGAGGGATGGGGGACAAGACAGAAACAGAGACAGAGAGAGACAGAGATGGGGGCGGGGGGGGGGAAGAACACTAACTGGGAATACCATTAGCTTTGGACACTTCAAAGCTGACCCCCAGTAAATAATATACCTCAATCAAAGCCATACCTAACCCTTCCCAAACAACGACCCAACTTTAGACCAAGCATTCGGAATTGATCCGATGGGGGCCATTCTCATCCAAACCACATTGATCTTATTCACCCCTCCCCCTAAGCTCTTCCAGATCCAGCCCCTCCTACCTTGGCTTCCCTCAGTAATGGACTGTAACCTGTAAGCCACATAAATCTTCCCTCAACCCCAAGTTGGTTTTGATCAGTGGTTTATCACAGTGGCAGGAAACAAATTACAACACCCACTGAGTGAATCCAGTTTCTGTTCCCCCTCTACTCCTGATTGTGGGGCTGCTCATTGGAGCTGCTCAATGGGTCACAGCCAAAAGGTAAAAATGACTTTTCCTCACTTAGAAAGAATAACCTGTTCATAGGTGTGGTGGGGTCCATGAACCACACCTAATTCTCCCCCATGCTAGAATGTTGACTGGCTTGATCATGCACAGGCGACCACACCAGCTGTTACTTCATCAATACAGAGGTCCTGCTATGTCCAGAAAACAAACAGCTTTTGTCCCAATCTTCCTCAACATCTGACCCTTAGGGTCTATCTATCTCTTCTTCCTAGATGGTCCCTGAGCTTTGGGGGAGGGGCAGCTTGCTGTAGATGTCCCATTTGTGCCGAAGCAGTCCACAGCCACTCGTTCTCTGAACTTGGACCAGTTTCTGCACTAGTCGCTATCCACTGCACAAAGAAACATCTCTGATGGAGTCTGAGAAGTACGTTCATGTGCGGATAGCGAGATGTGAATTTGGAGGGCGATTTGATACTTCATCTGTTAAGCAGAATAATAGTTTACTAAATTTTTAACTAAAGCATGTAACATAGACTAAGATTGGAAAGTTTATTCCAGCTGTGACTCAGGTTCACATTCAATCAAATATGATATTCTCAGGCTCTCTATGCAAGTCACTTCTCATCACTGTCACTAAAAACCCAACAAGAACCAACTCTATGGAGGAAAGACTTTTTTCCTTTGTGGTTAGAGGGCATACAGGACATCTCAGTGGGGAAGGCATGGGGAAAGTGGATCATTGGTGGCAAGGGCTCACGGCAGCTGCTTGCTTACATTTCTGTGAATCAAGAAGCAACAAGGTAATAATAAATGAGGCCTGGTTATAATCTTCAAGGCCTATGCCAACCCACCCCCATTACCCACTTTCTCCAGCTAGGGCCCATCTCCTAAGAGTTCTACCGCCCCTTACATACTCCCCAAAATCTACAAACTGAGCTTATGGGGGACATTTTAGATTCAAATTTTAATACTTCCTCAAATTCCTCTTTTTGTTCTTGTGAAACACTTTAGGTGGAAGACTTATAAAGGAATTGTTCGTTTCTCAATAAAAAGGAAGAAGAAAGATGATATGAACGGCTGTAGCAAATGTGTTAAATCATAGATACTGTTTTAATTTTACTTAATGAGATGAATGAAGTCATAAATTCTAAAAAGGACTGTGATCTAATTCCAAATTTGCTCCTTTGTTAAACAATTTTGCATCAATAAAATACATTTTGGCCTTTAAAACATTCTATGTCAATTAAAATTCAAGTTTTATGGCTATAAAAGGAAGTACATGAAAATGTGAAATAATTCAGAGGATATAATAAGGCAAAATTATTAACATGAGACTATCCATATTCATGCTCACTGATTGTTCTTATAATTAAATTTCCAATTCCATTTTTCTTGGACTCCTTAAGATGGAAATTCTTGCTGGAAGGAATACTTAGTAGTTACAGAAAATACTAGGCTGAGGGAGAAGAGGGGTCATTTTGTGGGAAGTGGGGTTGGACATGTTTGCTGTGTGAGGAAAGTACTGTGTTCGAACTAGCATTTTCAAAAGTTTACAGACTATACATCTCTCAACCATTAGTTATCCAATATCAGTTGGTCAGCCCTGAACACTTACGTATAAGTAACAATATATAGACTAGGCAGGGTACATTTATGTATTTAGGAATACGTATACATATACATATGTACACAGCAACAATTAATGAAAAAAGAGTCCATGAATTTGAAAGAGAGTTGGGGAAATATGTGGGAAGGTTTGGTTGAAGGAAAGAGAGGATAGAAATGATGTAATTATACTTCAAAAATTAAAAACAAAGTCATATTTTGATTTTTCATGCTATTGAAATGTGCTTCTTGAAAGTATCACAACTCAATTAGTTAATTGCATGATGCCAAGAGATTTGAGGATGACCAAGTAAGTAAATACTAGAAACCAGTCTCAAAAACTGTTCAGTAATCACTTCAGGGTCTAATTGGGCATTTCTTTTCTAACTCCTTGACATTAATTTAATTAATTAATTAATTCAACCATCTCCTTGACATTAATCAAGTGCTTTTGGATGATAGAGGTATAGGGCTGAGGGCATGCCTTGTGTCCTGGGGAGGGCCCCATTGGCTCCTGGCTATGTGCTGTAGCTCTCAATAGATCCTAGGGATACTCTAGCTTGTGGACTTGAGAGAATTGAATTGAGACCATAGCTGGCTGTAAGTTGATTGGTGACATGACTGCTCATCTTTATAGGCTATCCATTCAATTCTGTCCTCTCTTTTATATACTTTCAATTGTTTATAATCTTTAGATGGAATCCAGATGTTCCCAGAGTATGCACAATATACTTGATGAGGGCTAAAGAACATAACAATCATAGCATATCCAGCATATCATGTGAAGTACCTAATTGACAACTTTCTTTATTTAAAGCAGGGGAGGTGAAATATATTTTGCAAAACCGCTAAAATAAGCTCCAGGAACTTCCGTCATCCTTTCCATAGTAGATATTTTCAAACAGATGAACTAGTTCCTCACTTAAATTAGTAACTTTGAAATCTCTCTAAAAATCAGACATGATAGCTCATGAGGATAATCCCAGAACTTAGAGATTAAGGCAAGAGGATCATGAGTTCTAGGCAATCTGAGATATGGATACAGTTCCTGATAGACTTAGTTAAATAGCTAGAACCTATCTCCAAAATCACAAACAAAAGCAAAAATCATTTTAGAATATCTCTTGGTATAAAGATCTATCTTAAGGTCATTCTAGAATAAAATCAATTGGTTTTCTGCATACTTATTCTTCAATATTCTTTTGTTTTGTTTTGTTTTGTTTTTTGTTTTTTTCTGAGACAGGGTTTCTCTGTGTAGCCCTGGCTGTCCTGGAACTCACTCTGTAGATCAGGCTGGCCTCAAACTCAGAAATCTGCCTGCCTCTGCCTCCCAAGTGCTGGGATTAAAGGTGTGCGCCACCACTGCCCACCGCCCAGTTTCAATATTCTTATTAATAAAAATCTGTTTTAAAGTTATGCTTATTTGTACTTAACAATGACAATAAATTACTCCAGGGCCTTATATAAAGTGAAATGTGCCTTTTTCTCCTTTAATGAAGAGGTTGAGATAAGTATCCAAGGCTGATGAAGTAGCTGAGGGATATACAGGAATCAGGCTCAGTCTTCTTGTTTTGCTGTGGAAATGTACCATAGCCTTTGTCCAAGGATGACTTCTTGCATCCAGGCAAGAAGGGAGACAGTTGTTTTCCCTGCCTAGCCTAAAATTTATTTAGGAAGAGAAAACCCACACAGAGCCTAGTGCCTATGTTTTATAAGCCAGATAGAATCACCTGACCTTCTCTAGCTGCAAGAGATTCTGAAAAGGTAAAAACATTCTAGTCTTTGTACTAGAGAAAAACAACAACAACAAAACAATGTAGCCAATCAACAGCACCTGCCATGACGCCTTCATATATAACAAAGAAGGTAACTACTATTGTTTCTGTCCTCTGTAGCCTGCTGATTTCACACTAACATACTAAAATTATAAAGGCAGAGACTCTCTAATTTACAAAATGCTTTACAGTCATATGAAAGAATTATTGGATTTTTCAATTTTTATGAAAATTTAAGACCTTGCTTATCTTTATTTTGATTCTATACCTCATAGAGTAGAACTCCATACTCTCAGTATACTCAAAATGTTTTTTTTTTTTTTGCTTTGTTTTGTCTGTGGTTTTTTTTTTTTCTTTTCCTTTCTTTTTTTTCTTCCTTTTTGTATTCTTTCATGACAAAAATGTCCACTTTAGTAACAATTGGGATTTTTCCTGTTTAATCTTGAGTGGAAATTTCTCTTTTTCTATAGATATTTTGTTGCTCTTAGATTGATCTCTTTGTGTCTGAGAGTAGGAGTTGCACCTGAATTAGAGAAAGGAGAAAACTCTTAATTCACCAGCTCCCTATGTATTCGTCTTTCCTTTTATAAGGCACATTTCATCCTAACTGATTTATTCGGTTGAGTAGCTACATTCCAGCAGCTACCCATGCCAATCACGTACACCCTGATTACTAATTATGAGCCTTAGGATACCATACAACTCACTAATGAGCACATTTTAATGCTGGCCAGTGCTAATTAGATGATAATCATGTGCATTATTTTATTTACAGTCTATCCATTTAAATTAATTGGGCATTTAATTGAACACAGTTTGAAAGAAATTGAAATTGGGTTTAGTTGTTTATTGAAGTTCCTTTCACTTGCCGTCTCATGCAGGTGAGATTATTCACTTGCTCTCAAAATTCAGAAAAAAGTAGAAATAAATATAATGCCTATTTTACAGAGGTGCCTGTGTCTATGCAAATTAATCTCAAACTGTGCTTGGAAACAGCAATGAGATTCACAGTTCTTTTTAAAATCTCTGCTCACATCTTCCTGTGGCCTGATTACTGAGAGATTTGCATGCATAAGAATGCAATATGTGCATATATAATCAACCAAACCCTTAGGTAAATGTATGAGATTAGATCCAAAGCCAACCCTGTGAGAATGTTCTGATTATTTTTCTTTTTAAAAAAGGTAAGTTTTTAAAATTATATGTATTTATTTAGTGTGTGTATATGCACACATGTGTGTGTGCATACACATGATCACCTTTGTGCACACATGCATGCACCATGGCATGTGTATGGATGTCAGAGAACAACGTGTGGAAATATATTATGGTTCTCTTCTGCCGCTATACGGGACCTGAAGATCAAGTTCATGTTGTCAGCCTGGCAGCAAGTGGCTTCGCCCACTGAGCCATCTCACAGATCCATCGGTATTTCTTAAGACAGAAAACTTACATTTAACTCTTGAATAATAAATGGCAAATGATTCTTAGTTGGCATCCCATATATTTTCCTGTACTAGGACACAATATCAAAGATTCCAGGCTCCCCACTTCTGAATGAGCACCCCATTGCTGAAAGTCCCACATTTGTGGGCAGCTCTGAATTCCAGGAGTCCTGTGACTGGGATGCTTTCTTCCATGCACATGCAGAGCAGACTCAGAAAAATTAGAGTCGAAACAGCTTTGGACGAAAATTTGTATCATCAGGTTTCTTCTAGTGCTGTGATAAACACCACATCCAGAAGCAACTCATTCAGTCCGTCCTTTTCCCTCTTATCGATTACTTAAATTACTTTATTTAAAAAGACGTCCTTGATCCACTCTTCTTGAACATTCCACAAATGCCTTTCTAAGAAACAGGCAACCTCCCAGCAAACAGCCTGTCCTGGCAAGATGCAAGCCTAAGCAAGGGAGCTGCATCCTCCCTGATGCAAGAGCTAAGGATGAGCATGTGTTTACTACAAGCCTTAGCAGTCATCTATTCCAGAACTTCTTTGTCCCTGTTCTTTTCCATAATTAGAGGCATCCCTCCACCGGAGACTTCCCCAGCATGGCAGCTTCCAGCGGTTCGGGACCTTGCAGGATGACCTACTAACCCACCTTGGTAGTTATTTACCTGGAAACCCTGAAAGACAAATATCAGCAGCAACAATAGTGTATTTCAAAATAGCTCAGCTCAGTCTTCCTCTGTAGGCAGATATTCATTTGTCCAGCATGGGAAGATGAAGCTACAAGCAGGATGGGTGTGGGGGAAAGATGGAAGAAGGGGAGATGCTGAGTGTAGAGCCAGGCCCCCAGTCATTCTGATATCCAGTTTTTAACATTTCTTTTATTCTGAGCTCTTTTGGGTGCCTATTTACTGTGTGTGTAGGCATGTGTATAAGTCTGTGTGTGTATGTGTGTGTGTGTACTTGTGTGTATATGTGTGTGTGAATGTGTGTATGTGTGTGCATGTGTGCATAGATGTGTGTATTTGTGTGTGAGTGTATGTGTGAGTGTGTGCAGGTATGTGTATAGATGTGTGTATGTGTGAGTATATATAAATGTGTGTGAGTATGTGTGTATGTGTATGTGAGTGTGCATGCATGTGTGCATGTGTGTATGTGTGTGTGCATGTGTGCATAGATGTGTATATTTGTGTGGAGGGATGTGTGTGTGTGAATGTGTGTGTATGAGCACATGTGTGCATAGATGTGTGTGTATATGTGTATATGTGTGTGCATGTGTGTATAGATGTGTGTGTGCATGTGGGTGTGAATGTACATGTGTGTGTGTGTGAGTGTGTGTGTGTGTGAATGTGTATGTGTGAGTGTGTGTGTGAATGTGTATGTGTGTGTGTGAATGTGTAAGTGTGAGTGTGTGTGTGTGTGTATGTGTGTGTTCATTTTCGTAGAGAGACTGAGTGGGTACAGCTTCATGATAGGATGGTGTGTGGCTGGGAAATTTTTCTTGCTGTCTCCTAAGGCCCAGACCATCTCTCATTTGATACTGCTGTATTTTGTAGTGTACTGTGACACCAAGACTCTGAGCCTGCTGTCCCTGGTGATATGCTGAAGAAATGACGAACATAAGTGCTTTTGCACTATGTTTTACTGGATTTTTATGTAACAACTTAAGAAGCAGATGCATTTCCATTCTATGCGTCCATTTCTTGAGCCAGAGTCATTCTCTGACCTGCCAGATGAGGGCGGCCATGAGGTTTCCCCTTCATCTCTCGTCTTATACCCAGGTCCTTTATCGCTTGAATATGACTCATCCCTTCAGTGTATTTTGTGTCCCTATACTCAAGCCTGTCTGTGGGCAAGAGAAGCAGTAGCTAGTGTTCCTCTGGAGCTGGGGAAGGGCTGCCAGCCTGCTACAGGAGTAGGCTGTGCACCTGAAACGTTTACCCAGGTTTTCAGCCCATTCTTCTAACTTTGAGCTCATCTGTCCCTCTGCCCCCTCATTCCAGAAAGTCCCCAAGCCTTTTGCATCCTAGCCTTTTCAGGGATCTATGGTAAGAAATAAGAAGCCTACAGGCTTTGCCTGGCTAATAGATTACGTGGAAATTTTCTCTTGTCTATGAAATCTATCACCACAAATTTAGCTCATAATTTTTTTCTACAGTATTTTGAAATTTTTCTTTATTCCTGAGGCTGCATGCCTTCTTTGATACCATAAGAAGTGGTATTAGTAGTATGCTGAAGAAAATGACAAACATAAATGCTTTTCTACTGTGTTTTACTAGATTTTTATGTAACAACATAAGAAGTGGATGCATTCCCATTCCATGCATAGGATTTCCCAGGAGTGAGGGACATCAGGGGACAGGGGGGCAGGGAATGAAAACTAGAAGTCCTGATAGAGAGTCCCCGCTCCACACTGACAGATCCACTGTGGTGTATCGAGTGACCCCAGTACCCTGAGCCTTCAGTCTGAATCGGTACCCCTGACAAGTAACCTCTGCTTCTCCTTATCTCTCACCTTTGGCCTCCCTGAGCCTGGGAGATTCCAGAATGGGAAAGTGCTCCTCTCCCTACTCATGGGTGTCAGAGGTAAATAAATTTGCTTCCCTACAGAAAACAAATAAGACTTAATTAAGAAATACTAGTAGCCTTGGGTCCTTAGCTCTTGACCTTGATCTGGCTCAAACAGTTGAGTGCAGATTACAGAGCAGGTTCAGCATACAGGGGGCTTGCACAGATGCAAAAGATAGCTAGACCTCTGTCCTAAAAGACCTTGATGGAGACGGAGACCAGCTCCTTCCCAGAGCAGCACTCGGGGGTGGGGGGGTGGGGGGGTGGGAGGAGATAAACAGCTGTTTGCCCTTGGACTTTGACTCATACTGACTCTGGGTTCTCTCCTTTCTACATGGACATTTCAAACTGAAATTATTACTGAAAGCCACTCCAAATTAGTTTGGGTCCCAGCGGATATTCCTGCCTGTGAAGCATTAATAATTCTCTGTCTAGCCACATCAGCCCACATTCCTCCTGTGCTTGGCACGTCATTGTCTGGGTGTGAAGGTCTCCAGGCGGGTCAACTGATGGGGGCTCCAGTGATGACCAGCTTGTAGTAGGCTCCCTTCTGGGCCATCAGTTTCTCATGGGTCCCTTTCTCAATCACCACTCCTTGGGACATGACAGCGATGATATCTGAGTTCTGGATGGTAGACAAGCGGTGAGCAATGACAATACAGGTCCGACCCTCTCGGGCTTTGTCCAGAGCGATCTGCACTGTCTGTGGAAAGAAGATGGGAAGTCAATACAGACACAGGGTTGTTCCCAGTCCACCACTGGGGAGGGTCCATTGCAAATACCGCCTGAGTAACAACTGTGTACTTGGCGGTAACTCTCAAAATTAAACACTAGAGTGGCGGCTCATACAAGGCATCCATGCTTTATTTAAATTGCAGCCCACGGGCTGAGTAAGTTCAGTGAAGCAAGACTGAACCGAACATCATGTCACTGTGCGGTTTCACAACACTGGATTGGCTTGTTTACTAAGATAACACCAAGGAACGAAACAGCGGACGGTTAATCATTTCTGAAGCTTCTCCTCACCAAGGGCATTTTAGCTCTCGCCAGAGTGGATTCTCATTCTTAAAGACGTAGATCATAAATTCTGAATCTCGTAGTTGTTCTCCCTACTACATGTTCTACTGGGGAAACTCCACATGGCTCCCACCTCCTTTTATGTCTTAGGTATGGTCTGCTTACTCTGTCATAAAACTTGAAAGCTATAAAACATGTTATGTTTTACAGGTGACCTAAACTGTGTGGATTTAAGAAAACTAATTATTCACCTTTGAAAAAGTGTCATTAACCTAAAGAATCTTTTTTTATTAAGTTTTATTCATTATTATATGTGAGTACACTGTAGCTGTCTTCAGACATACCAGAAGAGGGCATCAGATCTCATTATGGATGGTTGTGAGTCACCATGTGGTTGCTGGGATTTGAACTTAGAACCTTCAGAAGAGCAGTCAGTGCTCTTAACTACTGAGCCATCTCTCCAGCCCCTAAAGAATCTTATAGGACAATTATTTAAAGGTTTTTCTTTTATTGGAGTGGCCCATTAGACTATCATTTTAGATCACTGTCTTTTGCTTTCAGACTACTGTCTATTTCTACTATGAAGGAATAAAAGGAGTGAAAATTGTGTCATTTTGTACACTCAAAACTCCCAGCAAACACTCATCTCTAGTAACCCGAGACTTTGGAAATTTAGCGCAGGTAGTGTTCCTTCTGTTTCTATTTTGTGGAATAGTTTGAAGAGTATTGGTATTAACTCTTCTTTGAAGGTCTGATAGAATTCTTCACTAAACTCATCTGGTTCTGGGCTTTTTTTTTTTTTTTTTTGGTTGGAAGACTTTTAATGACTGCTTCTATTTCCTTAGGGATTATGGGACTGTTTAGGTGGTTTATCTGATCCTGATTTAACTTTGGTACCTGGTATCTATCTAGAAAATCATCCATTTCATCTAGATGTTCCAGCTTTGTTGAGTATAGGCTTTTGTAGTAGTATCTGATAATTTTTTTAATTTCCTCAGTTTCTGTTGTTATGTCTCCCTTTTCATTTCTGATTATTTAATTTGGATACTGTCTCTGTGCCCTCTAGTTAGTTTGGCTAAGGGTTTATCTATCTTGTTGATTTTCTAAGAGCCAGCTCCTAGTTTTGTTGATTCTTTGTATAGTTCTCTTAGTTTCTACTTGGTTGATTTCAGCTTTGAGTTGATTATTTCCTGCTGTCTAATCCTCTTGGGTGTATTTACTTCTTTTTGTTCTAGAGCTTTCAGATGTGCTGTTAAGCTGCTAGTGTATGATCTCTCCAATTTCTTTCTTAAGAACTACTTTCATTGTGTCTCATAAGTTTGGGTGTGCTGTGCCTTTATTTTTGTTAAATTCTAAAAAGTCTTTCATTTCTTTATTTCTTCCCTGACCAAGTTATCACTGAGGAAAGAGTTGTTCAGCTTCCATGTATGTATATGGGCTTTCTGTTGTTTTGTTGTTAGTGAAGACCAGTCTCAGTCTGTGGTAGTCCAATAGAATGCATGGGATTAATTCAGTCTTCTTGTATCTGTTGAGGCCTATTTTGTGTCTGATTATATGGTCAGTTTTGGAGAAGGTAGCATGAGGTGCTGAGAAGAAGGTACATTTGTTTGGTTTCAGATGAAATGTTCTGGAGATATCTGATAAATCCATTTGGTTCATAACTTCTGTTAGTTTCACTTTGTCTCTGTTTAGTTTCTGTTTCTATGACCTGTCCATTAGTGAGAATGGGGTGTTGAAGTCTCCCACTATTATTGTGTGAGGTGCAGTTTGTCCTTTTTACTAACCCTACATGCGATAGAGGGCTAATATTCAAAATATACAAAGAACTCAAGAAGATAGACTTCAGAGAACCAAAACCCTAACAAAAAATGGGGTTCAGAGCTAAACAAAGAATTCTCTGAGGAATTCTTTGAACTGAGGAATCTTGAATGGTTGAGAAGCACCTAAAGAAATGTTCAACATTCTTAGTCATCAGGGAAATGCAAATCAAAACGACCCTGAGATTCCACCTCACACCAGTCAGATCAAAAACTCACATGACAGCAGATACTGGATGTGGAGAAAGTGAAGTCCTCCTCCATTGCTGGTGGGATTGCAAGCTGGTAAAACCACTTTGGAAAACAATCTGACAATTCCTCAGAAAATTAGATATACTTCTACCTGATGACCCAGCTATATCACTACTGGGCATATACCCAAAAGGTGCTCCAACATATAACAAGGACACATACTCCACTATGTTTATAGCAGTCTTATTTATAATAGCCAGAAGCTAGAAACAACCCAGATGTCCCTCAACAGAAGAATGGATACAGAAAATGTGGTACATTTACACAATGGATTACTACTCAATTATTAAAAACAATAACTTCATGAAATTCACAGACAAATGGATGGAACTAGAAAATATTATCCTGAGTGAGGTAACCCAGGCACAAAAGAACATACATGGTAAGTACTCATTGATAGTGGATATTAGCCCCAAAGCTCAGAATACCCATGATACAACCTACAAACCATATGGAACTTAAGAATAAGGTTGAATAAAGTGTGGATGCTTTAATCCTATATATACAGAGGAACAAAATAATCACAGGAAGTGGAGGGAAGGAGGGAAGTGGGAGGGAGAGAGGAGGGGGAGGGAAAATAAGGGGGGCAGGATCAGGCATGGGAAGGGACAGGAGAGAAGTACAGAGGGTCAGGAAATTGATTAGAAATATGTAGCAGTAGGGGATGGGGAACTAGGGGTAGCTACTAGAAAGTCCCAGATGCCAGGGAAGCAATTGGCTTCAGGACCCAATGGGATGACTTTAGCTGAAATACTCAACAAAAGGAGATAGAACCTGTAGAGACCACCTCCAGTAGATAGCTCCAATTTGAGGGATGGGGCTACCCACCCATCTCAAATTTTTTAATCCAGAATTGTTCCTGTCCAAAGGAAAGACAAGGACAAAAACTGGGACAGAGACTGAAGGAAAGGCCATCCAGAGACCGCCCCACCTAGGGATCCATCCCATCGGCAGACACCAAACCCCAACAATATTCCTGATGCCAAGAAGCACTTGCTGACATGAGCCTGGTATGGCTGTTCTGCCAGCACCTGACCAGTACAGATGCAGATACTCACAGCCAACCATCGGACTGAGCTCAGGCACCCCAATGGAAGAGCTAGAGGAAGGACTGAAGGAGCTGAAGGGGATTACAACCCCATAGGGAGAAAAATATCAACTAACCAGACCATCCAGAGCTCCCAGAGACTAAACCACCAACCAAGGAGTACACATGGAGGGACCCATGGCTCCAGATACATATGTAACAGAGGATGGCCTCATCTGGTATCAGTGGGAGGGGAGGTCCGTGGTCCTGTGGAGACTTGATGCCTCAGTGTAGGGGGATGCCAGGGCAGTGAGGTGGGAGTGGGTAAGTAGGTAAGTGGGTGTGTAGGTAGAGGAATACCCTCACAGAGGCAGGGGGAGGAGGGAGAGGGAGCATGAAATGGGGGGGGGTGTTGAGGGGAAACTGGGAAGGGGGATATCATTTGAAATATAAATGAATAAAATGATTAATTTTAAAAAAGAATGAAAAAATGGACACAGACCTTTTCACTTTCTGTGTCTAGGGCAGATGTAGCTTCATCCAGTAGCAAGATTTTAGGATCTCGTACAATGGCCCGAGCAATAGCAATGCGTTGTTTCTCCCCACGAGAGAGTTGAGAGCCCTGGATTCCAACGTTGGTTTCATACTTCTAGAAAAAGCACAGCAAGTTTGAGACTTAGAGACAACCATTGCTCATGTGCTGCTTGGAGCCCACATCAAGGACTACTCTATGAATTTAAAGTTTTCCTTATTGTTTTTGGACTTAGATACGTTGAACTGGATTGAATCCAGTAAAATATAACAAATCTAGCTAGACATATTCAATACATGAGGTTTGTGCTGAGCAGTGAGGGAAGTTATTCCCATCTCCGCATTCCTTTAAGGGTTATATTTTTTGATCTCTTCCTGTATCCAACTAAGATCCCACACAGGAGCTCTTCCTTTGTTTGAAATCCTCTGATTTCTAGACTTTTATCCAAAGACCTTTTACAAGATAGGCTAATCCCAGGGAAAGAGGGGCCTTCAACACTTTTCTGGTTGGTTCCCTCCCTTGAAAGAATATTCTAGGACACAAGTCTTGATTTGAAGTTATACTCTGTTGCTTACTAGTCTTCTGAACATCAACAGCTTGTTAAATGTCTTTGAGCTCCAAACTCACCTGCAAAATGCAGTGTTAGTAGCCAGCACATGTATTTGCTGTGGGTTTCACTTTGTTTTGTTTTTGACAAAGTTAGTAAATAAGATGTCTAGCTAGATGCCCAGCATGGCTTAGTTAAAAATAATTAACATTCATACACTATTTAGTTTGCATCAGGGATTGGGCTTCTCTTCCTTCTCCTCCTCCTCTTCCTACTCCTCTTTTTTTTTTTTTTTTAAAGACAGAGTGACAAGGCCTCACTGTGTAGCCCTGTATGTCTGCAATTCTCTACATAGAGCAGGATGGCCTCAAACTCACAGAGATCTGCCTGCCTCTGTCTCCCAAGTGCTAGGATTAAAGGTGTGCACCACGACAGCTGGCTAATTAGTCTAAGGGTAATCTTTTCATAGTCACACAAATGATATTCTTTTGATTTTATACATTATAAAACGGAGGCATGGAGAAGCAAGACAATTGCACAAAGACAAATAAGCAGGAAACAGCAAATGAGAAAGTTAGGAACAGACTTGATCTAGTTTCTGGTCCTCTGTCCTTGTCCATTGCTCTAACCTGCCTACCTGCATCGTCCGTCCTTAACTCCTGAAAAAGTTCAACTAAGCCAGGAGAAACCTTCGAAAAAATCATTTTGATTCCTCGCATTTCATAGGCACAGTGCATTTTGTTATCACATTGTAAAATGCCTAAGGGCGCTTTTAGTAGCAAGATACTGCTTTAATGACTTTTTAGAAAACCTCCTTTGCTTTTAGGCATGCTAGCAGACACAGGGATTCAAAATATTCTTTTGTTTTCCGGTTTAGGAATTTCAGTGTGCTTGCTAGTTAGGCTGGCCAGCTGAGAAGTGGGAATTGAACTTAAGACTCAATGAAGCCTGTGAAAGAGCAAGCCAGCCAGCATGCGAACAAGGACGCCCAAGTCCAGAGCCTACAGACCAACAGTCTACAATGAAGGGGGATGTCCAAGTGGTATTTTAAAAAAATAGAGTGGAAGAGGCTATAGCTTATAGCTGAGATGTCACGTTTTAATTTTTCTTGCCACTGAACAGCCACCAAGGGAGATTCTCAGTGAGTGGGGAAATGCATAGCAGAGCCTGCCCAGTTCAGACTTGGCTCTGGAAAAGCGAACGGCACCCAGGCAGATGCGACTTAGTCCCCGCACACAGATGCCTCGAGCAAAGGATGAAGGTCAGTTGCGGCAGGAACTTCCTTTGTGCTGCTATTTTTCTGGCCCCAGGGTTTCATGCATGCTAGGCAAGAGATCTACCAGTAAGCTATATCCCTGACCCTTGACCTTTATGTCCTCACTTTAAAGTTATTTTTGGGTTTCTTTGCATTTTGCAGATGAAATAGACAATATCAAATTGGATAAGTAGGTATCCCAAAACTACACACTAAGGTACTAAATAGGAACTCTATATATATATATATATATATTACTATATAATATGGTATAATATATGTATATATATATGTATGTATATACATATATACATACACATAATACATACATAATATATACATATATATTATACCATATTATATAGTATTATATATATTATACCATATTATATTATACCATATTATATACTATTACATAATATGCCATTATATAATACGTATTATATAATATAATATAATACGTAATACGTATTATATTATATTATATAATACGTATTATATAATGGCATATTATGTAATACTATGGGTATTGTTTTATGTGTAGCAAATTCCACAGCATCCATCTTGCTTGGCAACATAATACTTTGTAACATACCGTGATAGAGGGCATTTGTTTTACTTAAAAGACCAAGGCAATGCAAGGCACTGGGAAGTAAATTGTGTTGTCTTCGAACCTCTGCCTGAACCACAGTCCTGATGCGTTTTGGGTATCCCACCCCTCCACAGCCCTGTGCTTCTGTAAATAACAATGGCCTTGGTGCTTACCTCCGGGAGTGACATGACAAAGTCATGCAGCTGAGCCTGCTTTGCGGCAGCTATGACTTTCTCCGCGGAGATCTCTTTGGTGTTGTCCCCGTACCTGATGTTGTCCATTATGCTACAGTCAAACAACACTGGCTCCTGGGAGACAATCCCGATGTTTGAACGGAGGAACTGAACGTTGACTTTTTTGCTGTCATGACCATCTATCATCTGCCAATAGAGATGACAACAGAGGACACAACGTTTTAGCAATCCAGCAGTGACAGGAGTTCTTGCTGTGGAGTTAGGTGCTTTACAGTGCATCGTTCTGTTTAAGAGTGAGCATCCCCAGAGCCCTGGGGAAATCAATCACATTGCCTGTGGAACTTGTTTCTGACAGGTATGCCATTAAAGTTGACACTGATTACTTTGTTGTTTTGATGTTGGTTCCTCCCCCCCCCCCAAACTCTAGCTCCACACGTATTATAAATGAGACTCTCAGGACAGTATTTAGTTAAGAAAAAATATTCTCCGTGTAGCTTAGCATAGCCTAATCTGTATAGCCATGCAGACATTTTGTTTTCTGAGGCTTTGGGAGTCACCCAAAGAAGAGGGAGAGGAAAGGAGATTGGGATCAGTGACGGTGACAGACAGATGCGATTATGACATGAGGATCAAACCTGTGCCCTTGGTTTTATTGACATTATTCTCTGGACAGCTGAGATAATAAGTCCAGGGGGAAATATATTTGGCCACTTAGTCACAATCACACATGGAGCCATCTGCCAGGAGGCACCGTACAAACACTTTCTGTCCACTGTATGATGAGAATACAGTGTCTGTTTCCTGGGGACGCACAGTTCACAAGGCAGGGAAGCTCTGTCGCAAAATCAGGGCCATTCAAGTTGGTTCACTTAGGATTCTTAGGAGTCTACCTCAAACACACAGTAAATCTAACTGTTTAGTTAACTGTAAAGTATTTGTATGATTTCAGGAAAAAAAAAGGCTATTTTAAATAATGTGACCAGGACATATTTTTAAATAAATTTCTAAGCAATGGATAAAGCAAACACTATGTTTAAGGCACGGGGGAGTGGTAAAGCAGAAGTCACTAAGAGTTAGTTCATATTCAGCCTGAGGTATTTCCCATAGTACCTATTTCTGCAAAACACAACTTCATACTTACTCAGAAACTGATTTTTTCCTAATTGCTGTAGATGTGCTATTTTATAATCATCTAGGAAATAAAATATGTTCTATGTCCTTGAAGCATCTTCCATAGACAGTACTGGACACACCATAGATACCTAATTAAATATCAAGCTTACTATACCTGTTGTCATGATTTGTATATGATTGGCCCATGGAATGACCCTATTAGGAGGTGTGGCCTTGTTGGAGTAGGTGTGCCACTTGGGTGTGGGCTTAAGACCTTCATCCTAGTTGCCTGGAAGTCAGTCTTCCACCCGCAGCCCTCAGATGAAGATGTAGAACTCTCAGCAGGAGGCTGCACCATATCTGCCTGGATGCTGTCATGTTTCTGCCTTGATGACAATGGACTGAACCTCTGAGCCTGTAAGCCAGCCCCAATTAAATGTTGTCTTTTATAAAACTTGCATTGGTCATGGTGTCTGTTCACAGCAGTGAAACCCTAACTAAGACACCCGTGTTTAGTAACTTGTCAAAAAGCAAAGAGTATTTTCTAAAAATTGATTAAATCAGTATTTTCCTATTTACAGTATTCACAGATACATTTTTACAATGAGCTTACAAAGTGTACTGCGCCCTTAAATGCAAGAAATCGTAAAATGATTGCTTTCTTCTGGTCACCAGAGCATTCAGTGTGTGCATTCGGAGAAACACACTTAGTGCACATGCTGGTGCTGGGGAGACCGAGTGTGGTGGGGTGGCCCTGCAGCAGGTTACCATCTTCCTGGGCGGTAGACACGACAGAGGTCACATTTTAGAAACCTGAGCCCTTTCCTTGTACGGGTCAGATCTCTGGGGCAATGAATGCACTTTTCAGGTTTATCCATCACCAAATCCTTTCAAGTACATTAAAATCTTCACATCGACAATCAATAACAGCAATGGTAATGGACCACAGTCAACCAATCCCTGCCCCATGTTTCAACACCCTTCTGAATTCTGCTGCAACCTGCCTGCCTCTTTTCTTTTCTATGCAGGAGAACATCACCTTTCTCTCAGCATTTCTCTTCACGCTGTCCCCTGTTCCTGTTGCAGTGGAGTTCACACTATTCAGGAAAATCAGAAGGGGCGTTGTAAAGGGCCTGGGGTGTGTGTGTGGGGGGGGAGCAGGTAAAAGAGAGAAGCATCTCAATGACTGACTTGTCACTTCTTAAAAACAAATCGGCAGAGAGTCTAATTAAGTCATGAGAGCACAGAGACTGAGATTTAGGAACACAGATGTAATGATTTACTGGGAGAGCTCAAAACACAGAGTGGTTAAGAGAGTTGCCTTTGAGCGAAGAAATCCAGAGGAATGCTACTTTTTATTAAAAGTCTTTATTATTTGATTGTACAGTCTTATGGATATAGTACCAAGAAAGAAAGGAAAAAATAAAATAGGAAAGGAGAGGAAGAAAGACTTAGAAGAGTAAGCCGTGAAGCCGTTCACCGGTGTGTCAACTCTCCTTGCCAAGGCTTTGTGAAGTTGAGTTTATCTATTAGTCAAGCGTAAGCTTCTCAGACCAGGATTGTGTCAGGCTGTTCAAGCCTGCTCCCCTGTCTTGCTTCCTTCTCAGAGTGTCACCTGTCACCCCACTTTTTCCATCCCCGCCATTAGTTTCCTGAGTAGTCTGCACTTTCTGCTCCATTTACAGTAAGTGACTGTCCCTCAAATCCTCTCATCGCCAGCTTTCTTTCCTACTTGGTCAGCAGGCCATCTGGAACTGGGAAGAATAAGCTATTAGGAGCCGTAGGGTAGATTGAGGTCGCTCAGTAGGTGATGGAAATAAAAACATCCACAGGAGTAAGTGTCCATCGCAAATGTGTTAGTCTGGCAAGGTGCGACCTTGGAGACCACTTAGGGGCAGAAAACAGCGTTCTCAAAAGCCTTTCCCCACTTACCACTTTTCCCTGATCAGGATCGTAGAACCTTTCCAACAGCTGAATGCTGGTGCTTTTGCCACACCCACTGCTCCCCACAAAGGCCAGCGTCTGCCCAGGATTGACAGATATGGAGAGACCATTCAGAACTTGGATATCAGGTCGAGAAGGATATGTAAATTTGCAGTCAATAAAATCAATCTTCCCTTGGAAGTTGTCCTGTGGATGAGAACATTGGAATTACATACATTCCTCCTAGGGACACAGAACGTATCCCTAACTGAATACAGCAGTGTGAAAATATGCATTATAGAAACAGTGGATGACATTCTAGTCAGACACAGTGGTTTATACCAGTAATCCCGGAACAGAGGAAGTTAAGGCAGGAAGATAGTAAGTTCACTGGAGACCAGCCTGGGCTACCTAGGGAGATTCTGTCTCAAAACAAACAAGCAAATGAATAACACCACACAGGGGCATTTTCTTCCCTGTGCTGGCAGGTGTAGAAATAAGACAATGGGAAGGAATTCATACTTGGAATTGTAAACCTAGAAAAAATAATCTTCATGACTTGGGAGCCCATAAGCTTTAGAAGGAGGAGTTACTAATACCATATTTCTAAAGTAATTTAGTTTCCCAACTGCTCTCCAAACACTGGTCTTTATATCTATAGATAAGCACAGATATCACATTTCATCAAAAAATCATTTCATCTTTTTCAGCAGATAGAGACTATTACAAAAGTCCACAGCTGCCAAAATGCAGAAAATGAGTGACCGTGAAGTGTCCAGCCCCAAAGGAAACATCTATATCATAACCCTTGCACCTAAGGCTCAGGAAACATCTTCAAAGAGAAGGTGGAGAGATAATAAGAGTCTGAAGACCAGGATGAAGACTTTGCAGTAGTTTGTTATGGATAGTATAGGAATATTGTTTCAACATACTCATAGCAACAGAGTTGCCTGTGCAAGACCTGCAAAGACCACACCAGATAACATTCTACAAGGCCTCACCACTGTCAGCTACTAAGAAAGAAAAAACCAGCAACCTCTGCTTCTTTATACACAGAAACAAGACCCCAATCTTAAGGGATCAGCCTTAAATGCATGCAAATAAGGACTAATTGGACTTAGTGGGTGGTGTGTGTGTGTGTGTGTGTGTGTGTGTGTGTGTGTGTGTGTGACTTGTACAGGAGAAGAGATCACTAATTCCACAGGAAGTGGTTAGGAGAACATGGATGGATTTAGAGAAGGTGTAAAAGGAGGCACACATGCTCATGTATGTAATTTTCAAATCAAAATAAGAGGGTACTGTTCCTCTCCACACTGTAGCTTTCTGCTTCACTACGTGATCTTTTCCCCCATGATGCCTTTCTGTCAGGACACCAGCCACTAGTATACACTGGTCCTGGGATTCTAAAAACAGACTGAATGATGGAACCATTATCAGACCGTGTACTTGCTGCCTCCAAATTGTGCAATAAACAAAGAAACCTCTTTTCTGTTATGAAGAGCAGGTTAGGCCCAAGCTTGCAATGATCCTGCCTTGGCCTTCTGATTTCAAGGATTGCAGGGGTATACATATCAAGAAGCCCAGAAAACTTTGGTATGCATTGACCATCCTTGAGTTATAGTAATGAAAAATGAACTGTTACAATTACATGTTGTTTTCTTATTCAAATGCCAATGTAACCCTTGATTTTCCATGTCAATTATTTATTTCCTTTACATTTAGAAATCCACTGTCTGTCTATTCTGAGTATATACGAATGAACACAGGCTACTAAACTTTAAGCTCTAAACTGACTATCTGACTATCTTCAATGGCTCGTTTGTATAAAAATGTATGTGTGTGTGTGTGTGTGTGTGTGTGTGTGTGTGCGCGCGCTCACTCGCGCGCGCGTATGCACACACACACACACACACACACACACACACTCCACCCAGCCCAGTACTTACCCATTTTTCACCTGCTCTGCTGTACACATTAATTGGAGGTTTCCGGTCTAGCAGTTGAAACAAGCGTCCAGCTGATATTTTAGCTTTGGCATAACTCGGGGTGTAAGAGAATGTTTTTCCAACAGCCGTTGCACTCATTGCAACTGAAGAGATCACCCTGTAACCAGACAAACACCCAGGTATTAGGAGGTGGGGTATGGGTGGTATGAAGGCCTAGGAGCTATAAGTGGTGGGCCCAAACAGCTTGAGAAAGTCTCTTCAGTCATGTCGGATGCAGGATATAGAGATGTTAGTAGTTTTCAGATTGTGCTTTCTGTAAAAGGGTTGAGGGGTAGACTGAACCAGCCTCCAAACCCTAGATCATTAAACACTATTTTCTTCCCTGCTTTGGAAAGAAATTTAAAAGATGACCAGATTGGTTTGGCTTTTCTTCCCATGGTAACATTCCATGAATCATTGATAAGGATGTGAAAGAGAACAATGAGCAATGGAAGCACCTATTCTATGTGGAGCATGTGTAGAAACCATCCTTCCGGTGGGAGAAGGAAAACGCAGTAACCTGTATCCTTCTGTTTGTCCCAACTACTAACAGTATCAACCTAGACTGAAGGAAAAAAAATGAACAAATGAACAAATGAGTAAATTAGTTGTGAGAGACAGGCTTGCCAATGCTTGGTCCTTGAACATGCATGGCAGCCCATAAGGTGCCATCAGTGCCATCTTTCTCAGAAGGCATCTACCACATCCTCGTGGGGTGGGATGATAGATAGGGGATGTGCTAGCATGTATGTTACTGCCCAGCTTGCAATCAGTGTTTATTTCAAGGTTGGAGTTGGAAATCCACATTCCCCAGGAGCCCGGGATAAGGTTTAAAGGACTGAAATGTTGGGTGTAGAGCAGGAGATGATGGGAGATGATTTTCTAGTTCTTAAAGGAGAAACTGGAAGTTTCCTATAGGCTCTTGATTCTCACATGCTGGCAAATAATTTGTTATGCACCTTATATAAACGGACAGAAAGAACCCAACAGTTGCTGGTCCCTCATCTTGGGTATTAACTTTACATATACAAGGGTTTAGAAAGGAGAGTTTCCTAGTTGTTGTGGGTATAGTGGGTATGGTGGTTTGAATATGTTTGGCCAAGGGAGTGGCACTATTAGGAGGTATGGCCTTGTTGAAGTTATGTGTGGGCTTGATGGAGAAAGTGTGTCATTGTGGGTGTAGGTTTTAAGATCTTCCTCCTAGCTGCCTGGAAGCCAGTCTTCTAGAGGCCTTCAGATGAAGATGTAGAACTCTCAGCTCCTCCTGCACCATGCCTGCCTGGACACTGGCATGTTCCCTGCCTCAATGATACTGGACTAAACCTCTGAAGCTGTAAGCCAGCCCCAATTAAATGTTATAAGAGTTGTCTTGGTCACGGTGCCTTTTCACAGCAATGAAAATCTGAACTAAGACAGAGGGCTAGCAGGAAAGTACTGGAAAAAAAAATCAGATGAGAGGATCATGATTCCAGACCCTCCAAACTTAAGATTGTCTCTGCCTTCACTACTACCAACTACTCCTCTCATGGGCACCCTTGCTTAGGCCCTCCCCTGTGGAGTAAGCAGACCCTCCCCTTGAAGAACAGAAAAAATACCCTTCTTGGCCTATCATGTCCCTATTCAGAGAAAATGGCTAGAAATCAGTTGGTTTTGTAAGGAAGGAATAGAGTTAAAATACAATAGCCCTTGGGTCCAAGACCTTGAGAGTCTCAGCTTTAACATGTGTAAATATAATCATAATCGTTTATCCTATGCTTCATCTGCTTGTAATCATCTTTTTTTACTCTTCCAGTCCAAACGTGGTTTTCAGTTCTCAGATCTTTAAACCTAGGTTTAGTTGTGTCCTTTGCCAAAGAGACCCCAGTAAGTGAACTCCGGGGAGACTTGAGCATGCTTGCAATGCAGGACATGTTTCTTCTGTTGCATTTGAAACTCTAAGACCATTCATGAAGGAAATGAGCTTGCTTACTACTGAGGCCACTGGAGAGAGACATACACACAGAAGTCTGTGAGGAAACCAAGTCCAGAAGAAATATTTCATGCCCTGCAGAACCTTGAAAAGAGATAAACCCAGCTGCTTTAAGAGGAGCTATTTTGCTGGGTAGCAAGAAAGCAAAGTGACAGAACTGGGCACCGCTCCCCACCCTCACCCCCACCCCCAGTGTCAATAGCGCATATCATATGACCATTTGGATATTCCTCACCTGAAAACATAGCTGAAGCTCAGATCTTCATAGATTATTAAGTAACCCCCATATCTATAGGCAGCAGAATTTGCAAGATATGCTATCCCCTGGGAAAAGGCATAGCAGAGGCCATAGATATTCGCCTTTCTAATGGCAGTCATGTATGACGTTTCCAGCTCAACCTCAAATGCTTTAATAAATCTTCCCTCCACTCCCATTCCGGCAACTGTGCGGATATTGCTAAGGGCTTCGCTGGTGATCTGAAAAAGGAAAGAGTCTGAGGAGACAAAAGGCAGGAGTATCTCTCTTCATGACATTGCTGTGGCCGCACATATTAGATTTGTTACAAATGGCAGAAAACAGTACAGAGAAGTTTCTGGGGTCAACTCAACCAGACCATGGGGTCATCTGTCACTTATACACAGTCTCTACCTAATCTAGCATGGTTTCATTACCTCCACTTGCTGGGGGCAGAGACAGTGCGAGACAAGGTCCTCCCATGCTTGTCCTGGACAAGCTTTAAAATTGTTCTGCTAATTCATTTGAAATGTCTAAAATGCCGTCTTTGAATGTCTTCTCTAGCAAACCACCAACTTAATATAATTTTGAAGCGCTGGAGACTATTTTCCAAAAAGTTGCTCCCCAGTAAACCATCGCCTCTAAAAACAGGTACCTGAATATCACCAGTTAAAAGTATAAGCCTATCTTTAGTTTACATGGTGAGCATATATTTAAATGCATAGTTTAAGGTCCACTGTCAATGAGTTGGGGTAACTCTGTCATGAAAGATGTTATTTTCTACACTGGCACCCGAAATCCTTTGGCTACTTGGACAGCATCACATTCACTGTCTGAAAAGTGATAGAACATATTCATGAGTTATACACTCATGCTAGGCAGTAAAAGCCTAGAATACCTATGCTTGGGAGACTAAGGTAGGAGGATCCTAAGTCCAAGACCTGTTTGGCCATCAGTCTGATTTCAATGCCATCTGGGCAACTTGGTAAGATCCTGTCTCAATATTTATTTATTTTTTAAAAAGTAAATAGCTCAGTTTTAAAGTGCTTACGATAATACAGTAGGCCTAGTAAACTCTATATTCAGTCTCTAGTATCAAAAAGCAAAATCAAAAAGAATTCATGTTATGTATGATTGATTGATCCCTTGACCCCTCCCTCCTCTCTCCCCCCCTCCCTGTATGTTACTGTTGCTTGAGACAGCAGCATCTCAAGTAACCAGGCTGGACTCGAACTCACTATGGAGCAGAAGATCACCTGGAACTTCTGATCTTTTGCTGCTGCCCCCGAGTTCTGAGATCAGTGCAGGCTGTGCCACTGTGCACATGCACTGTGCACTGGCATGTCTGATTTTTTTCCCCAATTGACAAACATCTGTGTTATCATCCCTTAAATCATTCCTGTGTTCAGATACTAATTACTATAGACTTTTTTAAAAATGCATATCTAAACCCCGAATACATTTGAATTCTAAACTGTAGCTTATGATTGTAGTTGAGAAAGACATTTGCCATTAGCTTAGCAAATGCTAAGGTGTCAAAGTTGAAAGTATATGTTTTCAGGGTAATCATTTAGCTGAGAAAACAACAACACATCCTCTAGTAGAACTGGCCACTTCTGTAAGTGAGAATATAGAAAATGTAGAATGAATAGCCAAGAGGAAATCGAGCATATAAAAGTCTATGTTTAGCACACTTTCTCCTTGCCTGATCAAGCTAATGCAATCAAAACTTTACTGTCATATTCTCCAGGCAGAGACAAGGGCGTCTCTTTGTAGTTCTGATTTTAAACAGTTTACTTGACAACCACCTAGCCGTAAGAAGGCAAATTAGGTCTATAGAATTACCTGGCCAGCCTTCTCCAAGGCTTTCTTGTCTTGAGAAGCGAATCCTGTCAGCATTTTTGTCTGTACGGCTCCCGATAAAGCCAAAAAGGGGAAGAAGACTGTTACAACCAGGCTGAGCTTCCAGCTAAAGAGGAAGGCTATGAGGATGGCCACAATGATGTTGGTGAAGGCATTGACCATCATCCCAATTTGAGAGCCAGTAGCCTGCGAATCAAAAGGAACCAGCCCATTTCAGACAATCTCTTTCACCAGACACTAGTATGTGACAAACTATTTTATACTGAAAGATTCTTTTTTGATTGTGATAAAATATCCAAGACAATATTTAGCTTTTTAGCCATTTCTAAGTCCGTAACTCAGGGACATTAAAAACAAAAACAACATGCACAAAGTCCTCACAGTGGTGTGTGGCCAACACTCAATCTCTCTCATCCTCTCTGTCTCTGAAACCCTTTACCCATCAGATGATGGTTTCACCTTCCTCCTTTGAGCCACTGGCAGAATCTGTTCTACTCTCTGTCTGTATGAATTTGCTCTTCTAGATACCTCATAAAAGTGGGGTTATATAATATTCACACTTATGCATCTGGGTTATTTTGCTAAACATAAGATTTTTCTGGACTTGCCTGCATATGGAACATACTACAATTTCATTCCTATCAAACGTATAAACATTCTGTAGCACATATAAACAACCTTTTTTTCTATCTATTTATCCACCAGTGGGCTGTTGAGTCCTTTTGACTTTTATGAATAATAATTTTGAAAAATGAACTCTGAAAATGAAGAGACAATAAGTTATATAAAATATAATTGGAAAGTTACTAAGAGATTATACCAAGTAGAAGAAAGAGTATCACAGATTGAGTGAAGATTCTCTTAAAGTTATCACATTCAAACAAAAACAAAGAAAATGGAGAGACTTTACAAGATCTTTGGGACATAACGTCATGGGTTGTATATGCTTAGCCCAGGGCGCGGCATTATTTGGAGGTGTTCGAGTAGGTGTGGTCTTGTTGGAGTAGGTGTGTCACCGTGGGCATGGACTTTAAAACCTCATTCTAGCTGCCTGGAAGCTAGTCTTCTCCTAGCAGCCTTCAGATGAAGATTGGAACTCTCAGCTCCTTCTGCACCATACTGCTTGGATGCTACTATGCTCCCACCTTGATGATACCGGATTGAACTTCTGAACCTCTAAGCTGGCCCCAATTAAACGTTGTCCTTTTCAGAGTTGCCTTGGTCATGATGTCTGTTCACAGCACTAAAATTCTAACTAGGACACACTACTGAAGATTAAGTCTCTACATCATTGATTAACATGAAGTAAATAAAAGTTAAAAGTATAAAAGCTTATTCAATAAAACAAAAATCAATAAAATTCTTTGACCTTGGGAAAGGCATGACATCCCAGAGTAGGATGACTATAGAGGCCCAGAAAGATACAACCAGCAAAGATTTTTACCCTAACATAAACTGGCAGAAAAAAAAGTCAGGACAAAGATAGAATTTTTAAACTCTCCAAGAGAAAAGCACAAAGTCATAGATAAAATCAACCATATTAGACTAATAACAGGATCCCTCTAGAATAGGAGAGCATGAGACAGTGTACTGTAAATTCCAGAAAAAAATTACCGCCAATATAGATCTCCACACCCAAAAAGGCAATCCTTCAAAATCAAAGGCAAACTAAAGACCTTCTACCTTAGTCAAAAACTAAGGGTATTCTGGGCTGACAAGATGGCTCAGCTGGTAAAACGGCTTGCTGCCAAGTGTGCCAACTTGAGTTCAAACCCCAGGTCCCACATGGTAGAAGAGAGAACCAATTCCCGAAAGTCGTTCTTTGACTTCAATACATGTACACATATAAACATATGAATGCATAAATAAATAAATAAGGTCCTTGGCGACTTCCCTGGCCTCAGTCCTTGGGGCCAATAAACTTGCATTTATATAAATAATAGTATATATATAAATATATGAATAATAATATAAAATATATACATAACATAAGTATATAAACAATATTTATATATATAACAATATAAACATTTTTTATTATAACAATATAAAAAATAAGTATAAGCCCTATTTGAAGAGTGATACTGGAATAAGAAATTAAAGAGCATGCCTTTAATCTTAGCAGAGGGGAGGTAAGGGCAGTCAGATCTCTATGAATTCAAGGGCAGCCTTGCCTACATAAGGGTTCCAGGACACCCAGAGCTACATAGTGAGAGTCTCTCTTAAAAATAAACAAAATAAAACACCCCCAAAAACAACAAAAAGGAAAAGGAAGAGGAGAAAGAAGAAAAGGAGGAGGAAGAAGAGGAGGGAGGAGGAGGAGGAGAAAAATATATTATGTAAAACAACTATTATGCAAACAGTTTAGATGGAAAACAACTAGAATTTCCTCAAAAAATTAAAAATGGCGCTCCTCAGAGGATCCAGCCATTCCATTCTTGGGTATATATCTAAATTTGTATGACTATGTTTATGGTAGAACTAACCATAGTAGATAAAGTATGGGATTAGATTAGCTACTCATCAGTAGATGAACAGACAAAGAAAATATGGCATATTCATGAAATGGAATATTATTCACACATAAAGAATAAAATACTGTCAGCTGCAGCAAAACAGATGGGGTTAGAGCATCCTGCTAAGTGAAACAAGTTAGACCCTGGCTGGACCTTCATATTCTTTCTCATTTGTGGAAGCTAAAAAGATCATGTGAGTGTATACGCACATGCATACACACAATTCTATTGCAAAGGAATAGGAAAATTGTTGAGGGTTGTGTGTTATGGTAGATGAGAGGTGGAGGGATATGATCAATGTAAGGTATAAGCAATGTATGAGAATCCTAATCATTTGTACAATCCATTTGTGTTCAAAATAGCAATATAAAATGATTAGTGCATTAAAATTATATATTACATTATCTTTAAAATACCCTGTAGAAGAATATATAATGATGAAAATGTACTCTCATCAGAATTTTTGGGGTGAATCAAGAAAAGCAGAAATGCCCTATATACAACTCTTCTAAATCTATGGAAAACATGGCTACCTATGAAAGATCAGAGAATCAAAAGGCATGTGTTTTAGGGACACACATCTTTGTTTAAGATGGTTCCAGGTTCAGTGAAACACTTAACACGTTTAGTATTCTGGTTGAACTGGCTAGGGATTGAGGCAAACTACATACAGTAAAGCACCTGCTGTAGGGAGGTTTTCCTCCCAGGCTTCACAAATAGTGCTTGTTTTCTTTTCATTTAGAAAGTGGGTAGAGATTTGGGTGGTAGATTTGGCTCTCATCACTTTAATCCCAATCCTGGTTCAGACTGATCATACACAGCTGTGTTGTCTCTTGAACAAGGTTGCAGGTTGTGGGATTTAGAAACCACAGCTTTATCTCCCTGGGTCAGAAATAAATGTAGCTCTTTGATATGTGTGTGTGAGAGAGAGGGGGGGAGGGGAAAGAAGGGAGGGAGGGAGGAAGGGAGGGAGGGAGGGAGGGAGAGAGAGAGAGAGAGAGAGAGAGAGAGAGAGAGAGAGAGAGAATGGGTAGACAGTAATCATCTCTCTTCTTTTCCCTACTTCCCAAGGGATCTTTCAAAGATTGCAAGGTTGCTCATAACATAACTCTGGATGCCCAAGGGAAGATGTGTCCATATACCTTTTCTTCCACTTCTAGGGGCCACACGTGCTGAATCTCAGTTGCTAGACTCCGAAGATGAAACCCCCAATCCTAGCAGATTGACGTGTGTCTTAACACTAATTCTAGGCATGCCTAAGGGACATCGTTGTGTTCCTTACAAAGCTCTGGGTTATCCCAACCTTACCAGTTCTCATTCCAGAGGAAACATAGGTAATTCTCAGAGTGTTCTACAGTACAAACATCTATGTAATATACCCCTACTCCCCACCCATATATTCTATGGCTAAATGTCTTTCTCTAGAATTCATATTGAATCTATAGAATTCAAATTGAATTCCCCACTGGAGAAGTATTATTGTTAGAACTCTTAGGCATGCTTAGATTATAAAACTCTGTCTTCCCAATTGAGGTTAATAAAACCAGAATAAAAGAAGGTGGCGGCAACCCCTCTAACCTTCTGCCACAGGAAGATGGAATATGAAGGCGCCATCTTTGAGTCATACTCTTACCAGACATAACCTATCCCTGTCTTGATCTTAAACATCCCAACCTACTTCCTACGAGAAAAATGTGTCTGCTATTGTAACGTGCTTCATCTAAGATATTTTGTTGCAGCATCCCAAATGGACAAAGACACTCCCCAGGCTTACCCCTTGAACTTGGGAAGCATCTGAAGCAAGCCTAGTTGTCAGTACTCCAGGATTATTTCTGAGGTCATCAAACCAGCCGATATTTTGTCCTAACATTGCCTTGAAACCAAATTTACGCAGTCTTTTTGTGAGGATCTCTCCAGATTTGGCAAAAGTGTAACCCTAAAAACATAAAGAAGGAGTCTTTGGTGAGATTTTTTACATGAAAATGGGGGTATGGCTAGGCAAAATCACTTAATGAAAAATAAAATTACCTGCAGAAATTGTGTCAAAATGGATACACAGCCCAGGATGACAAAGAATAGGCACATATTGTAAATCTCTGACCTTTGTCTTTCTTTATCAATGAGTGAAAAAATCTTTGGAAGATAAAAAAAAAAATCGGGAAGAAAGCTTGTTAGTATAAACAATAACAAAATAAGTACACTTGAATATGTTCAATTAAACAAATTTTCACATTTGTTCAGTCCTACAGAATGTCAATAAGAGTGAACTTCAATGTCAATATAAAAACGAAGGGATCATCATGTGTCAGTGCAGAGCAGCAGCTGCACTGAATGGGGCACTGCAGCCAAGGATGCTGATGAGGGAGGGGGCAAGGATGCTGATGAGGGAAGGAAGCAAGGATGCTGATGATGGAGGCAGGCAAGGATGCTGATGAGGGAGGGGGCAAGGATGCTGATGAGGGAGGGGGCAAGGATGCTGATGAGGGAGGGGGCAAGGATGCTGATGAGGGAGGGGGAAAGGATGCTGATGAGGGAGGCAGGCAAGGATGCTGATGATGGAGGGGGCAAGGATGCTGATGAGGGAGCGGGGCAAGGATGCTGATGAGGAAAGGAAGCAAGGATACTGATGAGGGATGGAGGGAGGGAGGCAAGGAATACATGGGAAATCTCTGGAACTTCCACTTAATTTTGCTGTAAAACTAACACTGTTCAAAAACACGTTTAAGATGGCTTCACTTTCAACACACTAGTTTTCAAACCAAAGTTAGTGATGAACATTATGGTGCAGTTTTTTATGGCCTGTGTGGCAGAGTTCCCGGAAGATTTAAACCAATTGGCAACAATTACAGAAGCCGCCTCCACCCCAATCACCAAGTTGGTTTGATTTAACCAGTGGGGTTAGCTTTTTCTCAGATATAGATGAAAAAGAAAGTATGGCCAAATCACAGTTATCCTTTAAGAAGTAAGGGAGCAAAGGGAAAAGAAGGAAAAGAGGGAAGAAAAGGAGGAGGAGGGACAGAAAGACATTATTGAGAACTTGAGAAGGCCAGTCTGTGGGAAAACATGGATATTATTTCAACTCTTAGTTTGCTCAAATAATGGACACAATAAAGATGATTTTTTTTAAACTCAAGTATCCTGTGTTTTATTATATGTATGTATAGTATACTGCATGTATAGCCTTACACATATAAATTAATTTGTAAGTGTGTGTGTGTGTGTGTGTGTGTGTGTGTGTGTGTAAAATCAAGCAACTATTGTCCTTGGCTTAGGAAAGAAAAGAAAGTGAAATCTGAGCCTGCTGCTGCTGCCCTACAGGAAACCAAAATTCTTCTTTCCTCAAAGGCCATGGAAATTGTGACTAGAATCATTATTATTTACTATTTTGATTACTAAATGATATTCTTTTTTTCTTAACATAACTTTTTATAGGATATTTTATTTATTTACATTTCAAATATTATTTCCTTTCCCAGTTTCCCCTCTAGAAGCTCTCTACCCCATCCTTCCTCCCCCTGCTTCTATGAGGGTGCTCACCCAACTGCCCACCCACTCCTGCCTCCCCGCCCTGGCATTCCCCAACACTGGGGCATGGAGCCTTCCCAGGACCAAGGGCCTCTCCTCCCATTGATGTCCAACAAGGCCATCCTCTGTTACATATGTGGCTGGAGCTATGGGTCCCTCCATGTGTACTCTTTGGTGGGTGGTTTAGTTCCTGGGAGTTCTGGGGAGGGTCTGGATGGCTGATATTGTTATTCTTCCTGTGGGTCACAAACCCCTTCAGCTCCTTCAGTCCTTTATCTAACTCCTCCATTGGACACCCCTTGCTCAGCCCAATAGACAGCGAGCATCTGTCTCTGTATTTGCCAGGCTCTGAAAGAGCCTCTCAGGAGACAGTTATATCAGGCTCCTATCAGCAAGCACTTCTTGGCATCCGCAATACTGTCTGGGTTTGGTGTCTGTATATGGGATGGAGCCCCAGGTGGGGCAGTCTCTGGAGGTCTTTCCTTCAGTCTCTGCTCCACACTTTGTCTCCATATTTCCTCCCATGAATAGTTTGTCCCTCTTCTAAGAAGGACTAAAGGATCCATACTTTGGTCTTCCTTCTTCTTGAGCTTCATGTGGTCTGTGAATTGTATCTTGGGTATTCCGAGCTTTTAGGCTAATATTCACTTATCAGTGAGTGCATACCATGTGTGTTCTTTTGTGACTGAGTTACCTCACTCAGGATGATATTTTCTAGTTCCATCCATTTGCCTAGGAATTTCATGAATTCATTGTTTTTAATAGCTGAGTAATACTCCATTGTGTAAATGTACCACATTTTCTGTATCCATTCCTCTGTTGAAGGATATCTGGGTTCTTTCTATCTTCTGGCTATTCTAAATAAGACAGCTATGAACATGTTGGAGCATCTTCTGGGCATATGCCCAGGAGTGGTATAGCTGTCTAGTTTTCTGAGGAACTGCCAGACTGATTTCCAGAGTGGTTGTACCAGCTTACAATCCCATCAACAATAAGGAGTGTCCATCTTTCTCCACATCCTCACCAGCATCTGCTGTCCCCTGAGTTTTTGATCTTAGCCATTCTGACTGGTGTGAGGTGGAATCTCAGGGATGAAATCCAGAAAATCATCAGATCAAACTACAAAAGCCTTCACTCAACAAAAGTGGAAAATCTGTATGAAATGGACAATTTCCTAGACAGATACCAGGTACCAAAGTTAAATCAGGATCAGGCAAACCATCTAACCCCCATAGAAATTTCCTAACTCTCTGTACATCTGAAGAGTGTTGGTATTGGGTCTGCTTTGAAGGTCTGATAGAGTTCTGCACTGATTCCATCTGGTCCTGGGCTTTTTTTTTTTTTTTTTTTTGGTTGGGAGACTTTTGATTACTAAATGATATTCTTAAATAGGAGGTGAATTTACTGACAATTACTTAAGCACATAGCTGAGGAACAAGCTGTTGCAATAAGGAAACAGTAAACAGTGTCTTCCGGTGGCAAAGCTGAAATGGATTTTCATCACAACAAAACCTTTGTAATTCAGACTAAAGGACATAACTAGGAGAATTCAGGGAAAGTATGAGTTGGAGAGATGTATAATAAGTTCTTATTTATTCTCTCCCTGTCTCTGCCTCTGGCTCTCTCTGTTGTCTATTTATCTCCCTCCCTCCTCCCCTTCCCCCTTGTGTGTGTGTGTGTGTGTGTGTGTGTGTGTGTCCGTGTCCTGCTCCACCTCCCTTTTTCTCTTCAGGCTCTCTCACAGACTTGGAATTAGCCATTTTGTTAGTGAGCCCTAAAGGGGACCGTGTGGTCTCCCCGCTGCTGGATTACATGTGCGTCACCAAGTACAGCTTTTCCTGGATACCGAAGTCCGACTGCATGCTTGCGTGGTAAGCTCTTTACTGAGTCCAGTCTACCTGTTCTGAGATCATTGGATAGCAGGAACAATGCCAGACGGAGCTGCCAAAGAAAGCCGTTTATGCAACACATATTTGCTGAATACCTACTATGTCCCAAATAAAGCTCCTCAGAAACTATACATACAGTATTGCATTAGTAAAGCTTTTTTTGTGAAACAAAACAATCTGTTCCTACATGTGTCTTGCCTCTCCATAGAAACAGAAAATATAGTTTCAGGACATGCATTGCTTAATGGATAATAATACTTAATGCTGAAACTAGATGCATTGGAAAAGGGAAACAAAACCATCTCTCTTTCTTCACCATCAGGGCAAAGTTTACAAGTTTAACAAGTTTTCATTTTATTTTGCACCAGCACACATCTTATTAAAAAAAATCTATAATGCTTTGGCAGCGGTGGTTCAGTTCTGATCATTGTTTCCGCCTAATGTTTGTGTGCTCAAAGAGTTTTTTGTTTGTTCATTTTAATTCCAGGTCTTAAAGAGCAGCTTAGGAAACTGTAATGACAACTTTTAAGCTGTATTACATAAAATGAAAAAATGTAAAAGATAAAAGTGGAAAAAAAATAAAAGCTGTTCTTGGTTGAACATAAACTGCAAAGCAGAGAGAGGCAGAAACAGAGACAGAAACATACACACACACACACACACACACACACACACACAGAGGGAGAGAGAGAGAGAGAGAGAGAGAGAGAGAGAGAGAGAGAGAGAGAGGTTAGTTTTAGATTAATGAGGTTTTACTATTTCTAGGACAGTTTCTACAGCTTTTATACTTTCTAGGTAATGGGCTCTAAAACACCATAGCAATTCTTAACAGACTTATGCAACCGACCAGTTCGCAGAATTTACAATTCAAGATATTAAAAAAAAATACATCTACACGGATATTCTTGGAACCTCCAACTGTTACGCAGCAATGGCCTCTCCCCACAAAGACCACCCACTGTACCTATGGGTAACAGATGAGTCCACCTAATACTCATAGAAACCCAAGGTCACAAACACCAAGACGTTTGCCTGAGTTCCTTCATTTAGGAGTTATTCATGAAAAGGAAGTTCCCAGTCTCCAGCTTCTTTAATTCTGGGTGTGCCCTTTGGCTTATGGCAGTATCTACACAGTTCAGACAGAGAAGCTGGCTAATGTTAAAATCCACAGGCCTTTTAAGTTCAAGAGTAAGCCTTTATCTTTATTGGATTAAGACTTTACCCATAGTCTTTCTGCCCTAAAATCTTGTTCCATGAGTTCTTGGTACATTCTTAGTTTTGAAATGCAGCCAATAGACTACCCGTCCCTAGAACCCTCTGTTCTTAGACTGGCTGTGACTTAGAAACACATCTTTCTATTTTTGTCATGGTAAAACTTGTTTAAAGGGAAAGCAGCCATGAAATTCTTGCCATGTGACAGATACCAAATATGTGGCTTAACCAATCTTAAATTAGCATTTCCTTAAAATTAGGATCCTTGTAGCAACCCAGGAAGTAGGTTTCTTGTCTCATAGTAATGAAATATACACAAATAATACAGAGACATAAAACCATCCCAGGGCTGGCTGCTTCTCGTATCTATGCTTTCCTGTCCTGTCACATCTGACTTGCAGTGGTTTCAACACTTGGCATATCTTCCATTTGAAACAGACCCAGGGAAAGTGAAACTAATACATTATACTTTAGGCCGAGGTAGGTTAGCAACCTGGTTTCTATTTGTGCACATTTAATGGGCACACATGTGGTCTAATATGCCACACATGAATGCAATACCCTTTAAGTGTGTCAGGATAAAACCAGGGCGATTAGAAACAGACTCATGACCTCCTTTGAGACCAAAGCATCACGAGTATGATGGTGAGAATGGAATCATGATGCAAAGACAAATAGAAATAATCTTCCTTAACCCAGGAAGAGACTGTGATTTCTTCAGCCTCTTCCTCATAGTGAATGTAACACTGAGAACATTAACAATCAACCAGGCTTGGGTTCCAGCACCTAGATCCTGCTTTTGTTGTCATAGAACCTTCAAAAAAGTTTTACTGACCAGCCTAACTCCATCCAAGTGCTAAAAGTCACGGGGTCATGGGAATGAAGTCTTTATCACTAACAGAGGGGAGCACTCCAGTCCGGCAGATAGAATCTGCGTAGTCCAGACAGTATAGCTGGCTACTGTTAACATCCACATGATTACCCCTCCTTTGAAACCCTGTTCTTAGACTGACTGTGGCTCAGAAACGCATCTTCTTGTTTTGTCATTGCTTTTCCCGATTCAGTCAATTCACAGTTCTAGAGCTAGAACACGTCTTCAAGGTCATCTTCATCAACCCCATTTTATAATTGAGGAAACCAATTAACTCTAGGACATAAAGGGCATGGCCAATAAGCAGCAGAGCCAATTTTAGGGTGGTGGGGGGGTGGGAAGACCTCTTGGAACTCAAGAAACATCTTATAGTAGCTAACATAGTCTGAGGAACATTGAGTGAATATGTTCTTCCACTTTTGTCGAGGTCTAACGAGATAAGCAGGTAGACAGCCCTCTCTCAGCATACTCGAAGGACTCAGCTTCCTGCTGCACAGACACTTGTATATTCATGCTCACTGTAGCTCTATTTTCAATAGTTAGGAAATGGAATCAGCTAGATGTCCATGAACTGATGATGCCTGGGTAATAAAAACGTGCTTCATGTACACAAAGGAATTTTATTCAGCTATGGCATTCCCCCTTTTCCTCCTTCTCCTCCCCCACACACATAAGCTCAGAGTACATACATTATAGTAGGGGGAACAGAAAGAACGTAAGGGCTGAAGGATTAGGAGAAGGGCTATGAAATGCCGTCTTCTGAATGGGCGTGGCCATTGCAGTCACAGTCTCAAACAGCTTTGTCAACCTGACCAAGCTTGTCAGCATCTGATACCAAATACAGACTCGGGAGAGGTGCACAAAATCTCACTTCTAATTCATGAGCTATTGGCACTTAATGGCAGTGTGGGAGGGGAAGTCACTTTTCTTAGTATTATACCTTCTGGGAAAGTTACTCATGCTTCAGTGAACAACTCTCTCTGACTCCTGCTCATGCAAACAACCGTGATTAAATTCAGTGGGTCCTTTAACAAAACATGAAAGTAGGAAGGGGTTTGGTCGTGAAGGAGTCCAAAGGGCATGGGGGATGGGCAGACTAAAAGAGGGTAATGGGGAGGACATGACCATACTCTACTGTTATGTGTACGGATATGTCAAAGAATGAGAACTTTTAGAAAGAGAAAACCAGCGAAGAAGTCAAAATTCCAGGTTTCCTTTATACCACAACATCTCAGTGTAGGCTTCGATATTCAGACTCATCCCTACTCTTTCGTCTAACATATGTTCCTCTTGCTCAATGAGGTCCCACCCAGATCCTCTCTGTGCTGGAATGGCAGCTGGAGAGGTCAGTAGAGGCCTGATCTTGTCCTCTATCCCAGACCAATACCAGGAGGATGGCCAGTAAACAAGCCATGGCTACATATTTGTTGAATGGTGGGTGCTCTCTATTATCTTTGTCTAATGAGCATCTTCCTCACTTCCTGGAAACTTCACAGGGAAAGAACCATAACTGTGATGCAGTGGTGTCAAGTCCCTAGCTTGATGTCTAAAGGAGGCCATCAGCAAATGCTTGTTGGATAAATAAAAGAACATGTGTTTATATTTGGATGCTGTACCTACTAGGAAATAAAGAAATATACATCAATCATTTTAAAAGATTTTCAGAATGAAAGATTGCGGCACCATGTAACCAGAAACTCAGTTAACTAGAGCTATGTTTCCAATTGCCTGGATTCCTGAAAGCAATGTGATTAAAAATGGCTAGAGACATTTCTACCCAGACGATTCTGCTACTGGATTATTCAGGTCTTTCTGCACAAGTCTCAAGCATGGGAGCAGTTTATTTTTTGTGATCCTAATTTCTACTAGAGAGGTGAGAAGGAAGGGATATAGAAAAGGAAACAAAAATATGAGTTTTTCAAAGTATTACTCTGGCAATGTGGTGTGCTGGCAAATCCTTGAGAAAGTTGACAATGTCCTTAGGGGTGTGGCTGTCCTTTTTTTGTTGAACTCACAGCACGCATGCATGCGCGCGCACGCGTGTGTGTGTGTGTGTGTGTGTGTGTGTGTGTGTGTGTGTGTGTTTAGAGAGATCTGTGAAAAATACAACAGCCTTTTAATGACTAAATGTGTGATAATAAGGTATAAACAGAGCCTGTCTCTACATTACACTGGCTGGATGTGAATCCCAACTCCACCCCATGCTCCCTCCCCTGAAATCTCTGAACCTTATTTTCCTCCTCTATAAAATGGCAATACAAAAAAATCTGGGCATCCAGTGGTTATTAGGAAACATAATGAACACAACGTGTTTAGATGATGGCCAATGAGCATTTGCCCGCCCGTTGCCATAGCAACTGTCAGATGGAAAGTAACAAAACTCCAGGGAAGTGAAAAATGAACTAGGGCTTATTCTTTCTCCCGGCCGTATCTTTACTTCTTTTGTGTTTTTCCTCAGTTCCTCCCATGGCCCTGGTTGAATGCAGGCAGTGTGCAGAGCAGACGATTGCCCACCGGCACCATCACCAGCTAGTTCCTTAAGTCAAGCTTTGCACCAAGCGATCCAGCAAGATTAAAAGTGGCCTGAAAATCCTTTTGTATTCTTATTCAACCAATGCTTTTCATGCACAAAACCATCCCTCTTACAACTTTGATCTGTAGCTACATTTATTTATTTCCCATAGTGCAATGACTGTAAGCCCTTGCCAGCCCCAAGTAAAGTATGTCCAGCGTCACCTTTTCATTTTCCCTATGGTGGAGATTCTATGAACTGTTCATCTTTTAGAGCTGGGGGTGGGGGTGGGGGGACACAGGGGGTGGGCAGGAAAACTAGCACCAAAAAAAAAAGCCAAACAAACAAACCGCCAAGTGTGTTAAAAGAAAAGAGGTATTAGATTAGATACAGTGCTAGCCAATGACTTAAAAACAAAACAACAAAACAACAACAACAAAGAAAACCAACAGAATGTAGGAACAGAATAAAGGTAGTCCAATGGCTTGCTTACCCCAAGGATCTGGCTGAATAAAAGGGAGTAGATGGGTGTGACTGACCCATTAACAGCTGCACTCACAGCTCCTACCAGCATGTAGTGCCATTCCGGAATGTTGAACTTTAGAATCCTCCCGAATGGGACAGGCTCAACTTCTTCCACAAGTGCATCGTTGTCCTTAGGGAGAGAGAGGGTTACGTTAGCCACCCAAACATAGCTATTTGGTGATCACAGGGTAAGAATCACAGGCTAGTGATAATGGCTACACACTGGTTATAGGTGACTTCAGAGACACCTGAGATGTGGTGACTTGTTACTGGTATTTCTTGGGACTTTGCTCTACCTGGCTGGGGCAGGACTGTTCCCTAAATGGTGAATAGATAGTGCTCATAATAGCATATGGACTAACTCTCAGGCAGTAAGAACTGTGTTGTATCTTTGAAAGTAACCCATTTTAAAAATAACACTGCTAAGTGTATTTACACATTGAAAACTTGGGGAAGGTTTCAAGGTGTATTTTAAACACATATCAAGCAACACTCTCTGAGCGCGTACTTGGTGGAAACTCTGGGACAGGCCAGTGTAACTGAGGCGAAACATGTTTAATTCACAGTGATCTTGCCCAATAACACAATTTACGTCAAGGTGGTCTTACCTGGCCCTCTTTGCATCTCTGTGTGGGAACTTGGAATTGAGCTGGAGAACCAGTGCAAAGATGCCAAGTTGTGGGTACTATCACTGCTCTGAGTGGGTACTGTCACCTCTCTGAATAGCTTGGTATTTATCTCTGACTCAGGCACATTCTACCCATACCCTTGGGTCTGTGTTGGACTATCTAGATGATTTTCAATATGGCAAGATTGCCCTTTTTAAGTCTTGATAGTCCATATCTGGTCGCTCACAGACTTGTAAATGTCAGGCTAACATTCTCTGAATTCTATGTGTCCCCTGATGATGCCACTCCCTGAAGGTAACTATTCAGAGCCTAAAAAGATGGAACCTTTCCTGGTTATCTTATAGCAAAGTGTCCCTAACCTTAAGCAATGACACATGTAAGGGAAATAGGAAATATTTTTGCCCTGTAGTTTTCATATCAAGACAAATTAATAAACAAAAATAGTTAGCTTGAATAATTTTGTCATCAGCCACTAAAAAAGAAAAAAAAATGATCTTAAAGAAAGTTATAATCTGCTGTCCTAAAATGACCTGAGTGGTACAGAAAGCCTGTCCTCTGACAGTGGATTTTTTTTACATTCAATTTTAAATAGATTTTATTGTATCGATTTAAATATGATAAACTAATAATTAATTCACTCAGTCTACACCTTCAGGTCCTATGATCCAGGCATCCATTCAATCCCAAATGCTATATACTTTAGATTATTTTCCTCCAATATCTGATCTAGTTTGTTTTTCATTGTTCCAGGACTCAACTATTTTTTCTTTTTTTATTAGATATTTTCTTTGATTCTGTGGATTGTAACATGGTTATCCTGCACTTTAGGGCTAATATCCCAAAAGATGATCCGTCATACCACAAGACCACCTACTCAACTATGCTCATATCAACTTTATTTGTCATACCCAGAAACTGGAAACAACCCAGATTTCCCTCAACTGAAGGATGGATAAAGAGAATAAGGTATATTTACACAATGAAATACTATTCAGCTATTACAAACAAGGACATCATGAAAGCATCATCCTGAATGAGGTGACACAGACACAGAAAGATATGCATGGTATATACTCACTTATAAGCAATTGCATTTGTTATAGAATATTTTATTTACATTTAATATGTTATCCCCTTTCCTGGTTTCCCCTCTAAAAATACCCTATCCCATCCCCCCTCTCCCTGCTCACTAACACATCCACTCCTGCTTCCCTGTTCTGGCATTCTCCTATACTGGGGCATCGAGCCTTCTCAGGACCAAGGGCCTCTCCTCCCTTTGATGTCCAACAAGGCCATCCTCTGCTACATCTGCAGCTGGAGCTATGGGTCCCTCCATGTGTACTCTTTGGTTGGTGGTTTAGTCCCTGGGAGTTTATATTGTTGTTCCTCCTATGGGGCTGCAAGCTCCTGCAGCTTTTTGGGTTCTTTCTCTGGCTCCTCCATTGGGGTCCTTGTGCTCAGTCCACTGGTTGGCTAAGAGGATCCACCTCTGTATTTGTCAGGCACTGGCAAAGCCTCTCAGGAGACAGCTATATCAGGTTCTGTCTGAAAGTGCTTGCTGGCATCCACAATAGTGTCTGGGTTTGGTGACTGTATATGGGATGATCCCCAGGTGGGGCAGTTTCTGGATGGTCTTTCCTTCATGCTCCACTATGTTCACGAAGCCACAATCTATGAGACTAGATATGAAAACTCTTTAAAATTCAATTGCTTTCCTTCAATTGCTTTCTCTGCTCCAAACTTTGTCTCTGTATCTCCTCCCATAGGTATTTTGTTCCCCCTTCTAAGAAGGACCAAAGTATCCATACTTTGATCTTCCTTCTTCTTGAGCTTCGTTTGGTCTGTGAATTGTATCTTGGGTATGCCAAGCCTCTGGGCTAATATCCACTTATCAATGAGTGCATACCACGTGTGTTTTTTTGTGACTGGGCTACCTCACTCAGGATGATATTTTCTAGTTCCATCCATTTGCCTGAGAATTTTAGGAATTTATTGTTTTTGATAGCTGAGTAGTATTCCATTGTGTAAATGTATTAAATTTTCTGTATCCATTCTCTGTTGAAGGACATCTGGACAGTGGGTTATTTTATTAAATTTTATTTGTTGCTTCTCTCTGGAGGGGAACAACTAGAAGTGCACAGAGCATATGATCATTGGAGCTGCTGGAACAGGAATCTTCAGGCCGCCATTTGCACAGGGAGCCAGGCGGCTCCACAGCCTTCTGTGCATGGTCCATCAGGAGAGAGTTGGTCTCCCAGGAGGATAGACACAGACTTACAGGCCCATAGGTGGGACAAGCTCCAGTCAGATACAGCAAGGTCAACTAACACCAGAGATAACCAGATGGTGAAAGGCAAGTGCAAGAACCCTACCAACAGAAACCAAGGCTACTTGGCAACATCAACACCCAGTTCTCCCACCACAGCAAGTCCCGGATTCCCCAACACACCGGAAAAGCAAAAGTTGGATTTAAAATCTTATCTCAGGTTGCTGATAGAGGACTTCAAGAAGAACTCCCCTAAAGAAATACAGAAGAACATGAGTCAACAGGTAAAAGACCTTAAAAAGGAAATACAAAAATCCCTTAAAGAAATATAGGAGAACATGAGTCAACAGGTAGAAGCTCTTAAAAAGGAAACACAAAAATCCCTTAAAGAAACACAGGAAAATACAAACAAACAAGTGAAGGAACTGAACAAAACCATCTAGGATCTAAAAATGGAAGTATAAACAACAAAGAAATCACAACAGGAGACAACTCTGGAGATAGAAAACCTTGGAAAGAAATCAGGAGTTATAGATGCAAGCATCAACAGCAGAATACAAGAAATAGAAGAAAGAATCTCAGGTGCTGAAGATGCCATAGAAAACATTGACACAACAGTCAAAGAAAATGAAAAATGCATAAAACTTGTAACCTAAAACATCCAGGAACTCCAGGACACAATGAAAAGACCAAACCTAAGGATTATAGGTATAGAAGAGAGCGAAGATTTCCAACTTAAAGGGTCAGTAAATATCTTCAACAAAATTATAGAAGAAAACTTCCCTAACCTAAAGAAAGAGATGCCCATGAACATACAAGAAGGCTTCAGAACTCCAAATAGACTGGACCAGAACAGAAAATCCTCCCGGCGCATAACAATCAAAATGCCAAATGCACTAAACAAAGAAAGAATATTAACAGCAATAAGGGGGAAAGGTCAAGTAACTTATAAAGGCAGGCCTATCAGAGTTATACCAGACTTTTTACCTGAGATGATGAAAGCTAGAAGATGCTGGGCAGACCTCATACAGACCCCAAGAGAACACAAATGCCAGCCTAGACTACTATACCTAGCAAAACTCTCAATCACCATAGATGGAGAAACCAAGATATTCCATGATAAAACCAAATTTACACAATATCTTTCCACAAATCCAGCCCTACAAAGGATAATAGATGGAAAACACCAATACAAAGAGGGAAACTACACCCTAGAAAAAGCAAGAAAGTAATCTTCCAACAAACCTAAAAGAAAGTAACCACACAAACATAAAAATAACATCAAAAATCACAGGAAGCAACAATCACTATTCTTTAATACCTCTTAACATCTATGGACTCAATTCCCCAATAAAAAAGACATAGACTAACAAAAATATTTTTCATGTAAATCTTATAAGAAAATGTTTGTAACTCCTCTTTCTATTAATTTGGTAATGTTTTTTATGTCTACCATTTTATCTGTATTATTTTCCATGATAATATTCCATTTCAACATGTTTTCCTATATTTCTTCAATTTTATCAGAAATATTTTCCATGTAAATCTTCAATTTTATCAGAAAATGTTTATAATTCCACTTTCAATCAACTTAGAAATATTTTATGCCTACCATTTTTTCTGTATAATTTTCCATGAAATAATTAATTTTAACATGTTTTTCTATATATTTCTTGAATTTTATCAGAAATATTTTCCTTGTAGATCTTCAATTTTATCAGAAATTTTTTAACTCAAAACAGTACATAGACGTTTATTATTGTAATTATGATAATTGCTTAACAATTACGTGAGGGACAGAAAATGTTTATAATTCCACTTTTAATCAACTTAGAAATATTTTTATGCCTACCATTTTATCTGTAATTTTCCATGATAATCTTCAATTTTAACATATTATTCTATATTTTTTTACAATTTTATCAGAAATGTTTTCCATGTAAATCTTCAATTCTATCATAAATTGTTTCTACTTCATTTTTCAATTAATTTAGCAATGTTTTTTATGTCTACCATTTTACTCTTTAATTTTCCATGAAAATTGTCAATTTTAATGTGTTTTTCTATATATTTCTTCAATTTTGTCAGAAATATATTCCATGTAAGTCTTCAATTTTATCATAAAATGTTATTTCCTTTTTCAATAAAAATTTTAAAATATTTGTTATATTTAAATGAGCAGCAGAGAAATAAAATATGTATTATATACACATATATGTAAAATATATGTATATGTAACTAAAGTCATTCTAGAAAATACAGTGGTCTCCTATCTACTACAGGGATGATTCCATGTTTGACAGGATTTTTCTAGTTGTTTTTTTTTTAATCTCTTTTGTGGGCCAGGGGGCAATCAGACTTCCTACCGGAAGTTTGTTTCCTTCTTCCTGTACTTTCTTATACCTGTTCCTGTATTCTAACAATAGGAGTCTCCTGCCTGGATAATAACTCTACGATTTATTGATAAGACGATATTTATGCCAAAACAGTCAAGCTTTTCCAGATGCGCCAACACTGATAGCCATCTTTATGAATTCTGTCTCACAGGACTTAATCCACAAGTCAGTGGTGATTCTAATATATCGCAACCTGACTCGATTTATATACATTCTATCTTTTGGGGTTTTTTTGGTTTTTTTTTTTTTTTTTTTTTTTTTTTTTTTTTTTTTTTAGGTTTACTGAAGAAGATTCATGGGGGCTGGAGAGATGGCTCAGTGAGTGGCTAAGAGCACTGACTACTCTTCCAAAGGTCCTGAGTTCAATTCCCAGCAACCATGTGGTGGCTCACAACCATCTGTAAGAGCATCTGATGCCCTCTTCTGGAGTGTCTGAAGACAGTGACAGTGTATTCATATACATAAAATAAATAAATAATTCTTTGAAAGGAAGGAAGGAAGAAAAAGATTCATAAATATTAGAGACTGAAATCTCTACTCTGTAGATTTTCCTTAATACTAAGCCGGATAGGATATTTACCATCTGATCCCACTTATGGGAGCTAAAGATACAGACAGCTTGGAGGAGAACCAGCTTCGCTCTGCCATCAGCTGATGCTTATTATCCCACCTAGAGATTAGAAGGCCAGACTCCTAACAAGCCCCAGCCCTTCTAAATGTTCTGTAAATACTCCGAGAGACCACAAGGTGGAGGTAATGGCTTTGTGGAAGGAGACACTTGAGGAACACCACAAAGCCAGAGCATGCATTTCCCAGTCTACAGAAGATTACATTAGAAGGAGAAAGAGCAGGAATTCAGCTTGACCTTGTAATTGTTATGATACTTTGAAAAACAAAAACCAAGTCACACACTTTCATACAGTGCTCTTTAGCTAAAACTTCTATAAGCCCCGCCCCCCCAAAAAAGCAAGAAATAGAAATTCCGTTAGCCAAATTATATTGTTTTCCTTTCACTTTTTTCTTCCACTTGAAAGGACTCTGATACAGTCACTGTACACAAGAAATATCGGGGAAATAGCAGATCGTTTCCTGTTGGAGCTTCTCAAAACCTTTTTTTTTCTATTTTTCATTTTTATCTCCTTTATTGGGAAAATATAAAATGATATCTTTTAAAAGCTGTACTGGGCAACCAGACAAATGATCTCAATTGTTTTCTTCCTAGTGTCATGAACATAAATGAAGCCGTTAATTCTGGCCCCCAAAGAGGAGATCCATCTCTAATGTCAAGATGCAGGCAGGAATCATCCTTACATCTTGTGTTCCCTCATTCTGATTCATCATGAGAAAGAGGGCTCTCGGGTATTTACGGAAATGAACTTATTCAACATTGAGACCTCTATTCTCGATGTTAATAGTACAAGACAGGAAAGAGTCTCAATGACCCATCTTTCCCAAGGTCTTAAAGGGCATCATCATTCAAGAATTTGTCCCAAATTTCTCCTTTGCAAGCCAGTGTTTGTGATGATGTTTTATTGGATTCGCAAGTTGGGATTTTATTGAGGACATTTTGAAATTACACCATGCATAATAGATGTCCTTGTAATTAAAGTATTCTTTGGCTTATTTGATTTGATAAAATCCATAATTTATCCATTTGATAAAATAAAAAGCTTCATTTTTTACTCCAGTTAAAATAAGCAAACAAAACCCTCTTGATGCCCTGCTTAATACAGGCACTGGAGACTTAACACAGATATGAAGGGCCAGGAAGTCTAAGGAGCCTAAAATTTAATAAGAGAAGAGAGCACGGATTCCAAACTTAGAGTCTCATGAAGGAGCTCCAATGAATGCCATGTAGGGGATCAAAAGTGCGCAGAGTCAGGCTGGGAAATATTTGTGGTTTGATACATGTTCCCTTATAAGAAAGAAAATGTCCCAAACAGCAGAATAGTGTACCTTTGCAACTTAAAACTCGTGGCAATTTGAATAAGGTCTAGTCTTGTCAAATAACTCCACCAACTAAGAGAAGATTTTAAAGTGTGAGAAAAATATGACTTCCAGTATTGTTTAAAACTTTAAAAAGTTACCTTCCATACAAACAAATCATTTGCTATGCATGTTTAAGAAGCACATTTCATATGCTTATTACAATTATTCACCTAAAATTGGTAGGTATCCCTTAATAAGTCAGTTTAATGTAATTTATGTTCTTCAAAGTAATTAAAACAATCTGTGTTCTTTGGGGGAGGGGGAGTATAAACTATAAAGTTTTTACCAGGTCCTAATTGGGCTGACTTAGTAAGCCATTACTATATATCTAAGAAGCACATATGCCTAAAGATAAATGAGACCTCTGGAAAGATTTCTCCCATGCCCCGACCCCACTCCAGAACAAGGGGTGTCTGACCTTGCTGTCTTCGTAAGAGGATTTGTGATCAGCTATAGCCAGGGGAGGTTCATGAGCGAGAAGGGACAGCTGAGACTTGGAGCGTTGCCGGATGGAAGCCCTGGAAAACACCATGAGACAGGACAGGCTGTAGAGAGCACGCAGGTTGCAACGGGACTCAACCTGGTGCCCCAGGTTACATCGCACATCGGAATCAACAAAAATGTTTGGTGGGTCACGTGACAACCCCGGCAGGGAGCTTCCAACTTCGGTTTGATGAAGTTTATCTTGGGTCAGAGTAAGCTGGGTAAATTTCTCTTGAAAGAAAAATAGGGTGCCTTGTGAGATGATCTCCAGGTTTTGTAGATCACATGACAACCAGGCCGAGGAGCTTCCAAGTGAGGTTGGATGAAGCTTATCTCCAGGTTATGTACAGCTCACAGAAATGAATCAACAATCATCTTACTGAGATATACTTTAGCTTAATGCATTTGTTCATTCAGCTGCAGTGTAGTAGGTTCCTACCACATGTAAAAGTCCAATGTCAGGTACTAGTGGGAACATAAAGCCTAGCCATCTTTCTCAAGAAGTTTAAATCCTACAGGCGAATAATGCATGTAATCAAAGCTAGTGTAAAGAAAAGTCTGGTGGGTGCTGTGCAGAAGTATTGAATAGTTAAAGCTGAGTTTTGAAGGCTTAATTTGACATAGTACAATGAAAGGAGCGAGAGGGTGGAAATGAAGGGAGCGTATCAATTGTTCCAACTCTAGACAGAATGATTTCATGCCCCTATTATTTATTATGTAGGAGAAATTAGACTAAAACAAATGTCAAGATGGTGTCTGTCACCATCCAGACTTCCCAAGAAATCAGTAACATGTCAACGTCATTACACTAATCTCGTCCCGTACTGTGTGAAAGGCCTCCCTCTTAGTCACCTACTTTCAACACTATACATTTGCAGAAGTCACATGTCTTCTTTAATCTTTCACATTCAAACTCTTGGCACGCCTCATTATGATCAAGCACAAAACCACTCCTGAAACCTGATTCCCTGTCCCAAATGTAAGCTGAGATATTGAATTTATTCCCACTCACTGTGATGTGTAGATGATGCATATGGAGTTATTTCTTTGGGTTAGGTAATGGATGCTGGGGCATCTCCAGACTATGAAGAATAGGTTGTGTCACCTGAAGATCATGCAGTGATTATGGAGTATCATAGGGTATATGTTATGAGTGAGACTCAAAATCACAGGTCTAATCAAATTCCTAGTAATAGACACCAAGGTAGGAATATATGAGAAAGGAGAGAATGTCAATATTCAGTTGACTATTCAACTTCCAGTTCTATACACAGGAAGACCTGTCTATAAGTTCCTTCAGATCTCTACTACCTTAATCTTGTACCTCTTAAATCTGCCTCTCTTCTATTCCTCAAAGACTTCCACCTCTCTAGAATCGGACTGTTATGAGACCATGTGCAATTAATGTATTGGGCAAGGGCTCTGCCTCCCAGCTGCTCCTCTGCGTGCTTTATCAGAAACACTATGGTAAGATTCCATCACACTCCTGATCAGAACACTGATGCAACGCTGTCTTCAAGAAATCCTCACTTAGTCAAAAGTTGTACACCACTTTTTTACTGCAAAGAAAAACAGCTAATTTTAGGAGAATAAATGTTCTTTCTCTCTTTTTCCAACATTATTATTTAGAAAATTATTTTCTGTTGCCAACTAACTTGTTTTTGAACCTAAAATATACCGTTGAAGAAAGGCTCAGCTATCAGAAAAACTACAGCCCAGAAGCAAGATACAAATCAACATTTCATTTAGTCATCCTCTAGGAGAAAATCTTGTCAGCCCATACAATGAGATATTTTTAATAGAACTCCTTACTCAAACATAAATCCTTCTTCGCAGGATGTTAATAGCTACTTTTTGAGGGCGGATTGTCTTTCTGGATTTTTCTTTGTTTTTAGTCCTAGTCATGAACATGTAGAACTTGTGGGAGATGTAGCCAGATAAGAGACACTTGTGGGGAAATGGTTATTTTTCTCTCATCCTGAACTACTTTGAATAGTCAGAATTTTGTTATTAAAAATAAATAAAACACTTACTTGTTTGCTGGCATGACCATAAGATAGATGTTATTCTAACCCAAAGACAGAGAGAGGCCCCCACTCATTTTTGTGTTTAAGAAAAGTAGTCATCTTCAAGTTGTGATTCATGTATTTTACTCCTGATTAAACATGCTGCCAGGATCAGACATAGTTCCACATGTCTATAAAATTTGCCTAATAATTCGAGTAATTTCTATATCTTCTACTATATAGAATAATTACTCTATATGCTTACTAATTACTCTATATACTACATAAAGTAATTAAAGCTACTGCTTTGTTTTCCAGCTCAAGAAAACTAACACTTCTAAATTTTTTTCTTTTTCTTCAGTAGATTTTTTTCTGAAAACAAAACAAAACAAAACAAAATAACTGACTTTGAGACTCTAGACCTATAAAGATAAAACATTAGTGTAAAACAGTCTATTTGAAATAGATGAAAATACGTTTTAGTAAATCATTCTTTGAAAACTAACAATAAATAAATTCATTTTTACTATGTGAAGTTATCAGAATGTTCTATTTTAAACAACCTTAATTAAACAAACTTCCTTCAGGAAATGCGTAGCCATCTTGAATGAGCTAGTCCTATACTAAGTCTTTGCATTGAGTCTTGTATTTAATGTCTTAGAAATGGTAAGACCAATGGCAAAGAGATGTATCAACTATAACTTATTACTAGTTTTCTGACTAAGGCAGAAAACATCTTAATATTTTTATGAACACAGATACATATTTCTGGACAGATTTTTTGGGGTTTTTTTTTTCAGGACAGGGTTTCTCTGTATAGCCCTGGCTGTCCTGGAATTCACTCTGTAGGCCAGGCCGGCCTCGAACTCAGAAATCCACCTGCCTCTGCCTCCCAAGTGCTGGGATTACAGGCGTGCGCCACCACCGCCCGGCGACAGATTTTTTAATACATTACTTTTAACACTAGAAAATTTTTTAGTAAAACTCTTAAGCCATAATGATTTACGGTCTCACTAACAGCACACTCCAAAATGTGTTTTGAAAGTGAATATTTATAGATGTAAGCCCAGGAAAATAAATATCTCATTAGAGGGCATCCTCTTTAAAAACCTAAACATCCATTTTATTCCGTCCAACTAAATATTTTGAGTCCAAACGCATCACTCTGGGGAGCACAAGTGTTAGTAATTTAATTACCTCTCAGTAAGGATAAAGAACAGAGATAAACGGATGAAAATGGCCTTCATATAGGAGTGTTTCAAACTGGTTAAGTTTGGTGGGGAAAGGGTAGGTGCCTGGCAGTTTGTAATTGTTTATATATTTTCTCTTGAGACAGGATCTCACATTGTAGTCTAAGCTAGCTCTGATTGTGTAATCTTTGCTACCTCAGCCTTCCAAGGATATAGGTATGCATCACAGTACCAAGTTAACACAGAGAAACATAGCTGGAGAAATGGCTTAGTGGGTAAGAGCCTTGGCTGCTCTCCAGGTTTGAATTCCCAGCATCCACATAGTAGTTCACAACCATCTGTAACTCAGGTCTCAGGGAATCTAATTTCCACTTCCGGCCTCTGTAGTCACCTAGCATACACCTGGTGCACAGAAATATATACAGGCAAACCGCCCATACACATAAAATTAAAGTTAAAACAAATAAAATAAAATCTCTATTCTTAGCTCAATAATAGGAGAGCCCACCAGCATGGCCCTCTCTCATTGAAGATTGAAAAGACCAAGTTAAACAAATCGGCATACTCTCATATCACAGGACCTGGGGTCTGCCATAGGGTTTCCTTCTTGGAGCTGAGATATTGCCAAAGCAGCACACGTGTAGAAGGCTCCTAAAAATATCAAAAAACTTCAAAAACCACATGGTTTCTACTTACCTTAAACTATCCCGGTAGCTGCCTCTGGAAAAGCGCCTCTCAAGCGTTCCGTCCTCAGCTGCGTCTTTTCCTATTTAACACATGAGCCACTCCTTAGAACGCACAATGAGCATGGCCTTATTTACATAGACTAATTTTGTTTGCCTAGAAGGTAATTACTGCATTGGATACCCAGACATCTTGTTAACTTATTGCAATAAAGTAAAATAATAAAAACTTGAAATTTGTCCAACACATTCTAACAACAACAAAAAAAAATCAAAACACTCAGTAAGATTGACTTGTGTGAAATAGGTGCTGGCTGTTTTCTCCATAGGCATAAGAGACTCTTTTAGTGTGAAGTTGTCCTTGTTGTTGTTTTAAATTAATGATTTCCATTCATTCTTCTGGCCTTCTGGACTTCTCTCCTGTTTCCCCAGCCCCATACCTCCCATACCTGATCCTGTTCCCCCCTTCCCCTCCCCCTTCCCTCTCCCACCCAGATTCCTCCCTCCCTCTTCCCCCTTCTAAGTGCAACTGAAGCATCCTCACTAGGACCTTTCTGTTTGTTACACTTCTTACGGTCTGTGGGTTGTATCCTAGGTTTTCTGTACTTCTTGGCTAATATCCACTTATCACTGAGTATATACCGTGGTATGTCCCTTTGGGTCTGGGTTAGAAAAGAAGCCCAGAGGGTGAGGATAATGAATGTAAATACGCAGCCCGGGGGGGGGGGAAGTAGGGTGACCCTCTAGAAAGTCCCAGAGACCTGGGAAGTGAGAGACTGTCAGGATTCTCAGGGTTGTTTTGTCAGGACTCGATGGAGCTGACCTTAGCTAAAATGCCCACCAGTGGGGAGAGGGAACTTGAAGAGTCCTCCTCCAGTAGAGAGACAGGGCCTCAAGTAGAGGGACAGGGTTACTAACCCACAGTCAAAATTTCTGACCCAGAATTGTTCTGGTCTAAAAGAACTGCAGGGACACAAATGGAGAAAAGACTGAAGGAAAGGCAGTCCAATGACCAGCCCAACTTGGAATCTATCTCATGGTGGGGCACCAAGGCCTGACACTATTACTGATGCTATAATGTGCTTGCAGATGGGAGCCTGGCATGGCTGTCCTCTGAGAGGCCCTACCAGCAGCTAACTGAGACAGATGCAGATACCTACATCCAACCATTGGTCTGAAGTCTGGGACCCCTATGGTTGAATTAGGGAAAGGATTAAAGAAGGGGAGGGTGACCGCATAGGAAGACCAGCAATCCCAACTAACCCGGACCCCAGGGAACTAACTTCCAGAGACTAAGCCACCAACCAGGCAGCATACAAGGGCTGGTCTGAGACTCCCAACACATATATAGTAGCCAGAAGCATAAATGTTAATTATCTAGTATAATATGGACAAAGAGACAGAGGTACTTGCCCTTTATGCCTGTCTCTTTGTGAGTATTGTCTCCTTCGCTTTGCAGGGTCACAAGCATGAAGTAGACTCCTTTTCTTTCCAACAGCTCTTCATGGGTGCCTCTTTCCACAGCTGTTCCATGCTCGAAGCCAATGATCACATCTGCAGATCTGACTGTTGAAAGGCGATGGGCAACCGAGATGATTGTGTGCCTATGTTGGATCTGTAAGAAGACAAGATATGCCTTTAACCAAGACTATAGGACAGAGCCAATGCCAACCTTCTTATTATCCCTGAGTCCACAAGGAAGTCAGCTTTGGACCATAGACATACCCTTACACAGGCTGTGCATACATCAGAAATAGCCAACAGTTTCTTGTAGTCATAAATCACATCATAGATTGCCCTTATTGTGGTAATTAATCAATAGTTTAATAAAATGAGGATAAATCATGTTGGACTTCATATGAATTTTCATTTTATGTTGCATCTTTGGTGAGTAAATCACAACTATGTCCTATTCAACACTAAAGAGATGATAATTGACCATTGTTTTACAAATTTTCTGACTGAACATATGAACTGTTAGTATTACTCCCTTCTCGAAGGGGCTGGAGAAATGAATTGACTCTTCACGAACCTTATTCAGTGCTCCCTGGACTCTAGCTTCACTTTCGTTGTCCAGTGCTGAGGTGGCCATGTCCAGCAGCAGGATCTTGGGGTTCCGTAAGAGCGCTCGGGCGATGGCTACCCTCTGCTTCTGCCCACCACTCATCTGGCTTCCTCCTTCTCCAACAAGGGTGTTAAATTTCTAGAAATCACGAGGAAGACAAATTGGATGGCTTCAGACAGCGATTCCATATCCCTTCTAGCTTTTTTTCCTCCTGTGTGAATTTCTACAGGTCCAAATTTTACCGAAAGAAATACCCTTTACTGAAAGAACTCCCCTCTCAGAGATGCCAACCATATAGATGATATATTTTTACATGAAAGGAAAAGCATAGGTCATTTCTAGGCATGAATCCAGAGCACGCCACTAAGGATGTAAGGACTGAGGATTCAAATGAAAAGAATTAATTCTTCCTTTGATGACTTCTGTAGTCCCCTGGTCTGTGGGTAGGGTACCTGGGGCAGGGACATAATGAAGTTGTATGCGTTAGCATCCTTTGCAGCTTGGACTATGTCTTCCATTGTTGCATCTTCTCTACCATAACGGATGTTTTCTCCAATAGTGGTGGAGAACAGAACAGGCTCCTGTTCCACGATCCCGATTTGATCTCTCAGCCACCGGATGTTAAGAGAGCGAATGTCATGGCCATCCAGAGTCACCTAGAGGACAGGAGAGCATCGCACAGCTTAGTGTCCTTCAAGCTTCGAAATCATAAAGTTAGGTGACACTCGGCCACTGAGGAGAATGATCAGTTGAAGACTATCATAACAGAAACAGTTTCCATGGAAGGGTGCCTGTTGTACAAGGATGTCAGTGTGTGATTGAATTTAGTTTAGCTGCACAGAAATTTATTGTAGGAACACAATTACATTAAAGTCACTTAATTTCTCACTGTTAGTCTCAGAATGGGCACACCTTGAGAGTAACCAGTTGTTCACCAGACTCTGAATATGTTTACTGCCTTTTGGCTCCTGTCCAAAAAAAAAAAAAAAAAAAAAAAACAGAACTTCAAAAGATACGATAAAGTAAGAAATAGCCTCTATCTTGTATGTACCTTATATGCATGCTTTATAGTAAATCTTGCTTTAAAATCTGGTTCATCAAATAACACTTTGCTGCTCAAAGCAGTTGAAACTACAAATGTGAACAAAAAAGGAAGAAAGGAAAGAAAGAAAAGAAAAGAAAAGAAAAGAAAAGAAAAGAAAAGAAAAACGAAAGGAAAGGAAAGGAAGGAAAGGAAAGGAAAGGAAGGAAGGAAGGAAGGAAGGAAGGAAGGAAGGAAGGAAAATGTTAAATGCTATATATTTTTTAAAAATCAATTTGGCAATACCACCATTGTTTTCCCTTGCCCCTCCATGTTGGGAAGCTTCTGGAAGATACACACCATGCCTTCACAGGGGTCATAGAATCTCTGAATGAGGTGCAGTGCTGTGCTCTTCCCAGCCCCACTGGATCCCACCAGAGCCGTCGTTTCCCCTGGCTTAACGACCATGCTGAGGTTATTTAAAATCTGGGAAGAAAAGAACATTTTTTTAAAAGTTCATAATGTTCCTACACAGTTAACCAAGCAATGAGGCCATACATAGGATGCTTCGGGGGATTTGTTTCCTGTATCCATGCCTCCTGCATGAGCACCAATGTGTATGCATGTTTACTTATGCCCCATATATATCCATCAACATCAAAAGAAGACTGTCTGGAAAGAGGCTTTACCATTAGCCCATTGCTTAATAGCTGTGCCCAACAATAAAAATGATAATGTAATAACACTGGTAAATACCAAGGGTCACCTTTAAATTTATACCTCAAAAGCTAATTTAAAATACATCTCACATACTAGGATACCTCAAGGAGTCAATCCCAATTAGTTAAATAACAAGCTCCTGTAACTCACAAGTGTAATGATAATTCATGGACTAAGGGTAAGAAACAAAATTTGAAGATGATATGTTTGAATGGTATGTGAGTTTATTATTTGGCTAAGTTTGCCTAATAAGTGTGTGTGCTGTGTTTCTAGGTCTAAAACTCAGGGCATGGACTAAATGTTATCAGGTGAAATTAGGATTTAGTTTTGTGAGTATAATGGAAATATTATTAATAAAAGGAAACCAGAGATGCTAAGTTCTGGATGAATAATACAAGCATTACTTCAAAGCCAGTTCATTCAAGAGAGCTGATTGGCGTTTCCTTTAGAGTGGAATTGCCTCTAATGTATCCATAGGTGCTAGAAAACAGTACATTTCCCTCACTGTGAGTCCTGGACAATCACTGAGCACAGGATGCACAGAGCAACAGCACCATGTGGCCTTCCTGTAAGGACAAATGCCAGGCTGATCCCAGCTACTAGCTCTGCTGGTCACACGCCCTCCCTCAGTCTGCCCCACCTCCTTTCCAAGGAGGCCGTGATTGAAAGCTGTGCTCCTCGCTTGTTTTGATTGCCTTTCCACATACCCAGAATGGCAGGACCTGCCACTCATTTCAACAGAGGATCACATGACTCAGCCCAAGCCTCGTGCCAGACGAGTTCCACCCAGAGATATTTGCACATTATAATCATCACGAAGAAATGCACCGTGTCCCTAAGTTGGCATAGTACCAAAGGACAGGCACTTCCAGAGAAACACATTCCTGTCCTCTGTTCTGGAAAACTGAGTCAGCCCTTGGAAAACAGTGTGTGGATCCGGAAATGAGCTACTCAAGGGTAAAAAGCATCAGGCCAAAGGTAGACACTCACCGTCACTTCTGGTCGAGAAGGATAATGGAAGGTCACATTGTGGAACTCAATTTCACCCCTGATTCGGTCTAGCTTGTAGCCGTTTCCTGACATGCAGTCGATGAGGGGTTGCTGGAGTGCAATACAAAGATATTGTACTTGTGACAATGTGTGCCACGTGCAGGTTGTATCCATCTTGATATTAGTTAACCCACAAAGTAAAACTGGGGCTGGAGAGATATCTCAGTAGTTAAGAGCACTGCAGAGGACCCTGCAGTGGTAGTTGCATGGACCTCCCATGGTAGTTGGTTCACAATCATTCATAACTTTGTTGCCAAGGCTTCTGATATTCTCTTTCTCTTTTGACTTCCACAGGCACCAAGAATGCATGTAGTACACATACATACACGCAGGCAAAATACACAAAAAAGTAATATGAATAAATCTAATAAAAACATTTTAAAGCATAACCTTTCTGGGCAAAATGTTGCAGAGATATGTAAAAATAAACCACTTCAATACTCCATATTTACAAGAGTGATACCAGTTACTACTTACTGTTGAGGTTGCTGGTTTATTAGTATATTATGATATATTATTATTGAATGTGACTTTGATACAATAGCAGGGAGTTTTATTTATTTAATTACATTATTACATTGTTATTTTATTACATTATTACCATAAGCTTATAGATTGCTGATATTATATAATATTATAAAAGCATTGTTTATTGACACATAATATACAATATTAATATGGTTAGTATTATTGTAATGTATTATATTATTGAGATGATAGGAGGCAAAGTACAAAGTGTGTTAAGGCACCTTTTGCATTTCCACTGTTGCTATGTTCTAGTTAGACAGGGAGGACCCTCTGAGAGTGTTTCCTGCCCACGGTAATATAGCTGGCCAGCTAGGCTGGGGCGAGTGGCACTCTACATTTGGCAGGCAATGCAGATGACAAGTAAAATCAAGCATCCACAAAGTGTCCCACATCATCAACTTTCAACTGTACCCTGACCTCACTCTGCTGTTACTAATGAGACTGATCTAAAACAACCATTCTGGCTAACCAGATGAGGAAGAAAAAGGGCCACCTCTGCCTCTTAGGACACTCCAGGTTCAACTTTGTCCATCGTCCACACTAATAATGGGAATTCATGACCATAGCCCCATCAGAGGATACACTGGAGCCCATTTTCTTCTTCTCAAGTGTTTAATAAGGATAATAACATAAAATAGAAATGCTTTAATTCCCAGTTGTTTTCACGGAAGCTTTGCAGGCATCCCTGATTTGAGAGTATGGCAGTCCTAAGAAGAAGGTAACATTAGCAAAGGTCAAAGGGGTTCAAAGAGATGGTTCAGTGGTTAAGAGCACCAACCGCTCCTCCAGAGGTTTCAAGTTCAAATCCCAGCAACCACATGGTGGCTCACAACCATCTGTAATGGGATCTGATGCCCTCTTCTGGAGTGTCTGAAGACAGCTACAGTGTAATCATATACATAAAATAAATACATAATTTTAAAAGAGAAAAGAAAAGATCTAAGGGCTGGAGAGATGGCTCAGTCATCACTTGCTCTTTGGAGGACCCAAATTCAGTCCCCAGCTCCCACAATGGGAGGCTCATGGAGTCTAACATTTCGGACCTGCACTCGCATGCACAGGCAGGCAGACACATACAAACACACAATAAAAAACAAAAATAAAACAAATCCTTTTCAAAGGGAAAATATCAACATATTCCAGGTGGTGGAACTGACAACACAAACGTTTCCTCCTGTAGTTAACAATCTCATTGTAGCAAACAAACAAAAACAAAAAACAACAAAACCCACTCACAGTTCAGGTGACCCATGCCTCTGTTCTTGGGCTGTGGTTACCTGACAGGATGTCCAATACATGTCCATAAATTAACCAACAAAATCCACTCAGGGATATCAAGGTCCTTTATAAATTTAAAGAGACTTCCTGCCAGAAGCACCCAGGCTCCCGGAAGTCATGATCATAAGGCTTTTCCCATTCCTCTAGCCTTTGCCCTCAATGACTTTGTTCATTCCCATTGGACTTTCTTAACTCCTTGAGTCCACCAAGCTCTTTCCCAACCAAGATGTTTCTCAACCAGGAATTCCTTTTATTTATTTATTTTTTGTTCTTACTTCCCATGTCCCCCCATTAAAGACTCCTCCCACTAGCCAGTCATAACACATTGTCCTATTTTATCTCTTTTATTGGATTTAGTACTGTCTGATGTTGTCTTTAAATGTTTATTTCTTGCTGTGTGTGGCAGTGAATGCCTTTAATCCCAACACACACGTGCATGCACACACACACACACACACACACACACACACAAGCCAGAGAGGCAGGTGGATCTCAGGGCCAGGTATATGTACCGAGTTCCAGACCAGCCAGGACAACATGGTAAGACCCTGTCTTAAAGAAACTGCTTCCTTTTATATGGGCATCTCCCAGTATAAGTATGACAGCAGGGACATAAAGCGTCCCAGCTATGGCGACCCACCCAAGCACATGCCCCATTTACTATTTCTTTTGACTTTTACGTACCCTGTCTATTGTGTGAAAAATACTGGTAGCTGCTGAACACCCAGTGGAGAAGGTTTCCAAGCAAGAAGACGCATGGCCAATATTCATAGCTGCTATTATGACACAGAGGAAAATCTGGAAAGCAAAAAAATAAAAATAAATAAGACAAAAACAATCCACAGTTTGCACACATTTTTGCCAGTTCATCGATAATGGCATTTATCATTTGGAGTGTCCTTATTAATTCTTAAGATTTCTCAGAAATATTTTTAAAGTTAAGTAATTTGAGGGCTTTTCAGAAATATATAGGTTTTTTTTCCGCTTTGTAAAGCATTTCTCCATAGTTATACTTCAAAATACCCTTTTTCCCTTCTACAGAGTGGAAGAACTGAGTGATCACTGCCAATAGTCAGATTACAACAGTTCTTGGCTAAGGTTTTTTAAGACTACCCTCTCCAGCGACCTCCTACCTCAGCAAAGCAAGTCTTCCTGTGCCCTAGATCTGAGCCCAGCAAACACATTCTATTAAAGCCCACTAGTAAATAGTTCAGGCCATATGGGTCTGAATCCATGTGTACACAGACCACATGGTGCATAAGCAAGTGTAGCAATGTGTAAATAAATGACCATGGCTATGTCCCAATAAAAGTGTATTTATGGAAAAAAATGGATGAGAGATACATTTGCACCAGTGACTCTTTTATTGAGTCATTGGAGTCTTCAGTTGAAGACCAGGGATCAAACCTTGGCTTATCCTGGCTTTATATAAAAGCTATTGCCTTGGGCAATTTTCTCTATGGAGGGTCTTAGAGAAGGCAGGAGTGAGAGAAGACAGATTCATGTCCAAAATGATTGCAGTACATGACACACATTCCAGGCAAGACATTCTCACCAGAAATACCATAACTCTATCCCTGTGCACAGGAAGGTAAGAAGAAACTAATGAATGGGGCACCCTTCTAGGGAGTTATGATCTGTATCTCTTACCACATAGATCTGGAGGCAGGAAAGTCGGCTAATGGGACAGTCCTAAGTCACTGAGACCTGAGCTCAAGTCATACTTGATGCCTCCTAGCACATATTAACCTCATGGCTGCCTTTCATTTTTGTAGTAGTAGAATCATGGCACTAATCACAGAATTAAGTAATGCATATTATTTATGGTAATTACATTAAACACCTCACTCAGAGCCTGATGCCTTATATGCACCGAGGGAATATTGTTTTCTATTACTGCCATTATTCTTTATTATTGAAACCTGAAATGTAAATAAAAACCCAAGATTTCCCCCTCATTCAGTTCCTCTTCATTGTTGCCTAATAGACCAGAAAGCAAGTTTTTATCTGTACACAAGTGATACTAATTACATGTGAGCTGCTTCTCATTTACACCCAATGCAGTCATGATAATTTTGTGCACCATAAAATGTGCTAGATTAATTTGATTGCTAATTAGTTTAGTGGCTTAAAGCATTGAACTCAAGAAACTCAAGAGTACTCAGCATTCATAATTGCTGTGTAGAAATATATAACCAAGAACACACATACACACATAAGACACACATACATACATACATACATACACACACACACACACACACACACATACATATGGGGGGTTGAGACTATCACTAAACAGAGTCTTAACAAAGATGCAGCACTTATCTAGGCAAGGTGTAAGCAGAGCATTATAGCAAGAAGTTGAGAATAAGAGGATTATAACTGATGATTAAATCATTAGAGATGCACAGTATGCTATGTCTACACATGCACGGTAAAAACTTTAAAAACCATGAAATGACAAAATCCTCACGGAAGATCTAGCAGGTATGTTTGACCAAAGTTGCCAACTTCAAAGTCCATACGATCAAGTTACAAAACAAAGAAGTGCCCCTCAAAATCTCAATATTTTAAATAAGTTTAGAAAATTTTTTGGCCCATGTTCATAGCTTTCTTTGACTACTTATAACATGTGGGTGGCAGGCTAAAAATACATGATAGGTGGTCTCATGGTTGAATCTCCAGGAAACTTAAAAATAAGAACCATAAAACTAGAAATGAGCCTGATAGGCTCATATATTTGAATGCTGCCAACATTGGTGGAACTGTTTAGAAAGGATTAGGAGGTGTGGTCTTATTGGAGGAGGTGTGTCACTGGGAGTTGGCTTTGAGGTTTCAAAAGCCCATGCCACTTCACAGTTAATTCTCTCTCTCTCTCTCTCTCTCTCTCTCTCTCTCTCTCTCTCTCTCTCTCATGCTTGAAGAACAAGATGCAATCGTTTAGCTACTGCTCTAGTGTCATGCTCCCTACCATGACAGTCATGGACTCAGTCTCTGAAACTGAAATCCTCCAATAAACTCTGTCTTCTATAAGTTGCCTCAGTCATGCTGCCACTTCCTGGCAATAGAAAAGTAACTAAGTCAGTTACTGGTGTGTTCTTGTTTTATTTCTTGTTGTTGTGACAAACACCATGACTCATATATTTCAGATTGTTTTTGATGACCAAAAACAATCTGAAAAGGAAAGAGTTTGCTCAGTTTATAAATAACAGTCTATTATTGAGGAAAGTTGAGACAGGAACCTAAAGATGTGAAGCAGATACCACAGAGGAAGTGCTTGTTCTCCATTGGCTTGATCCCTAGACTTACTTAGTTTGCTTTCTTCTACAGCCCAGGACCATCTGTCTAGGGATGGCACCACCCACAGTGGGTTGTGCCCTCTGATATCAATTAGCAGTCAAAACCATGGATCAAAACCATGCCCTACACACATGCCCACAGGCAAATCTGATGAAGGTAATTTCTCAACTGAGGGTTCTTTTCCAGGTAGGTAAAGTTAACAACTGAAGCTATGAACCTCAGGGACTTTTACTCAGAGATTTCCATTGGAATTGTGTATCATTTAACTTTCAATTTTACCAATTCATTTCTCCTCTGAGCTTTTATTTGTAAATTGCTCTTTCTTCTCATAGGCACAGAATAAAAGAACAATTTTGCTCAGTGAAAGCATTTCTACAAAGTGATCAGCCAAAGCTAACTTCAGTTACTGACAACTTTGTTGGGTAATTATCTTCATTACATCTTTTGTTTATTAGGGGCTGCTTGTATGCCACACTGCAGGGGTGAAGGTGAAAGGAGGGCCTGTCTGAGTCAGTTACCTCCTCCCTTTTGAGTCTTGGGAATTGAACTCAGCTCATTGTGCTTAGCAGAAAAATATGTCTCACTAGCACCAATGTCTAAAGCTTTTAGAAGCAATTAGATCGATAAGAAGAAAAACTTCATAATCAGATTTCGGACTACAATACTTTAATTTTTCTGGTGTGCAAAATTAGATCTAAGTTGCAGAGACAATTGGTAGGTCGTGATATCATTAACACTTTCCATACTAATCTTTCAAAATCCAAATAACACCTTAACATTTGTTATCACATTCAGTATTTTTAAACAATATTCAAAGCTATGCCATCTGTCCATCCATCAAAGAGAAAGAAGACTTAAAACCATCCTGTCACTTCCTTATCTTGCTCAGAATGATGTGTATTAGGTGATCGTTCCTATCGATAATGCAAAAGCTCTCTTGGTTCACCAGTTTGTAATAAACAGCAGCTTTTTGAATGATAAACTTTCATGGAATAAACTCCTGGTACTTTTCATTGTTAAAGCTGGTGCCTGTTCCATCAAGAATCTTCAGTTGCAACATTTTATTTTATTTTATTTAAAAAAAATTCTTCTAGGAAGCGATTTCCAGCACCACAGCAAATGAAAAGTGTTGGTTGTTGTTGTTGGTGGTGGTGGTAGTCCACCGTGCTTTGGATGGATCTGGCACATGGCAAATGCCAGGTAAATGCTTATAGAGTGAATAACTCAAAGAACACTGCAAATTAAAGTAGCTATAATGTCCGTGATGTCATAACATCCCACAAATGAATTGTGTAATATGCTTGTATCACTTACTCGGTTGAAGACGTTACATATCTTGCACTACTACTAACTTTGCTTTTATGACCTGTTCATCTTTAGCTGAGGGGTCAATGACTTCCCATTTTCATGGTATAATTTCTTCTGGGATCAGCTGAAGGATCATTACTGTACAGCTGTAAAATTTTTAGTTAATTGGAAATCATTAAATTGCTGGTCTTATCAGCCCACGGGTTCAACTTCTCTTCACTAAAGTGTCCTAATATTGTTGGCCCTGCAGATGGACTTCAGCAAACTACTGAGGCTTTCTTGCCTAAGACATTAAAGGGATTAATCCTCAGGGCTACTCTGATGACCTTTCTGACAAGCTATAAAGACTATATATAGGAAACAAGAACAAAGTACCTGGATCAGTGTGCCTGGTGTGTACTCTTCTTCATCCAGGACAAGTGTGGAGCCGTACCAGAAGGCCAGTGCATAACAGAAGAAAATGAGACACCACATGTATCCAGTGAAGAAGCCCATCACCATTCCTTTCCAAATTCCCCAGCGCTGGGCAAACACAAGATTTTTCTCATACCTGTAAACAGAAAAGGGTTGACTCAATGCCAGCCTAAGCAGCTCAAGGCATAACTTTTAAAATGTTGGTGTGTGTGTGAGAGTGTGAGGGTGCCTGTGGGTATGTGTGTGTGTGTGTGTATGTGTGTGTGTGTGAGAAAGAGAGAGAGACAGAGACAGAGACAGAGACAGAGTATGCCTGTGGTTATGTCTGTCTGTCTGCCTGTCTGTCTGTCTGTCTGTGTGTGTCTGTGTCTGTGTCTGTGTCTGTGTCTGTGTCTGTGTCTGTGTCTGTGTCTGTGTCTGCATTCATGATGAGGAATATCATTTAGTGATTATAGTCAACCTCCCAAACAAAGCTTCTGAAGTTGGTTGTCACTTTGGTCCCAAGAGAAAACAATTTTTAACAAATGCCTTTGTTTGGGAGATATTAAAAATTATCTTGAAAAGGTTTCCTTGGAAGATATACCGTTTTCCATCAGAAAGTAAGGCAATTATCCCCAAACCAACAGATTAAACTAGTCAGCATGGTGAATTCCAGGCCAGTGAAGACCACGTAATGAGACTGTGTGTCAAAACCAACCAACCAACAACCAACCAACCAACAACCAACCAACAACCAACCAACCAACCAACCAACCAACCAACCAACCAACAACCAACCAACCAACCAACAACCAAACAACCAACCAACAACCAACCAACCAACAACCAAACAACAACCAAACAACCAACCAACCAACCAACCAAAACCAAAAAGCTCAAAAAATATTAACTAAATTTTAAGAATAAATGCATTTTCCTTCCTTCCTTCTTTCTTGCTTGCTTGCTTCCTTGCTTGCTTTTCTTTCTTTTCCTTTCTTTCTTTTCCTTCCTTCCTTCCTTTCTTCTCTTCTCTTTCTTTCTTTCTCTTTCCTTTCTTTCTTTCTCTCTTTCTTTCTCTCTCTCTCTTTCTTTCCTTCTTCCTTTTTTGCTGTCTTTTTTTCTTTCTTTTCCTTCCTTCCTTCTTTCCTTCGTTCCTTCCTTCCTTCCTTCCTTCCTTCCTTCCTTCCTTCCTTCCTTCGTTTTTTCCAAAACAGGGTTTCTCTGGATGTCCTGGAACTTGCTGTATAGACAAGGCTGGCCTTAAACTCATGAGACTTGCCTGCCTCTGTCTCCCAAGCACTGGGATTAAAAGTGTGCACCACCACTGCCCTGATATAAAATCATATTTTTGGCAACTGTATAATTTTTGCAAATTAAGTTTTTACTTTTATTAAAAATTAGTCTCTAGAATGATTTATCATAATTTACTGGTGTTAAATTTTGTTTGCTTAAATGAAAAATTATAAAAGTTATTAAGAGCATTTAATAGCACAATAGCTTCATAATTCAATTAAAATGTTCAATTAAAAGTATTCAATTAAAGAGATGTTATAGAGCTGTCAAGATGACCCAGTGAGTAAAGGCACCAAATCCAAGGACTCAAGTTTGACCTCCAGGACCCACAGAGTAGAAGAGGAGATCTGACTCCTGCACGCTGTCCTCTGATCTTCACACTCCTGTTCTGAGAACACAACCCTCCTTTCTTCTGCATAAAATCAATATAATATAATTTTAAAATGAAAAAAATGGAATTGCATTTGGATTATTCTATCCTTCCTTCTTTCCTTTCTTTCCTTTTCTTTCTTTCTTTATTTTGTTGCCACAATAGATGAACAACTAGTTTTAATAGATGCCCCAGTTTCCTTTGTGCTGGGATGACAGATAAGAGTCAGATTCCATTAGTCTTTGAAACTGTAAATTAAATTAATCTTTTTTACTAATACATAAAAACAAAGCATCATATAATATATATATATATATATATATATATATAGTGAAGGAATAAAATGTGATGCTTTGATGCATATACACATATAATAATGTTTAAATCAGGATAGATAGATGATAGATGATAGATAGATAGATAGATAGATAGATAGTCTCAATCATCAACTGGGTATGGGAGTAAACCAGTAATTCTAGACCTATGGAGTCAGAGGTGGGAAGATTCCAAGATTAGGGACAGCTTTGGCTACATGGCAAGTCTAAGTCAGCTTGGGCTACCTAGTGAAAAAAAAACAGAAAACAAAAGACAAACTTTCAAATCCTTCTTTGCTTTTTGAAATATGCAGCACATTGCCACCTATAGTTGTACTGTGTGTCAGCACAGCAGAACTTTCTCCTGACCAACCATAACTTCACATCCCTTTCTCTGCCCATCTCTCCCCCCTGCTCTGTGCAGTCTCCAGCAGCCATCATTCTACTAGTAATATCTGTTATCAACATTTGTAGATTCCTCATATAGAAGTGCAGTTATGTAGCTCTTCCTATGCCTGCTTTATTCACTCAACTATTCACATTGTTACAAATAATGAAATTTTGTTCCTTTTATGATCAAATTGTATTGCATTCTAATCTACTGATCAATTAATAGACTCTAATGTCATCTCTATTCCTTAGCTCTTATGAACAGCACTACAGCAGATACAAGGTACAGGTGCCTATTACACAGACTGCTTTCATTTCCTTTGGATATGTCCCCAGGAGTGGGATTATGGAATCACATGATTGCTCTTACTTTAAGTTGTTGAGGAACTTCTTTGCTGTTTTACGTAATAGTTCTACTCATTTGCATGTCTACCAATATCATGCAAGGGTTCCTCCATATCCTCATTGGACATTAGCCATATTGCCAACCTTTATTCTTACTAGGTGAGTTAGTATCATATGCTGGTTTTGAGTTGCATTTCCCTGGTGACTAGTCACCACGATGAAGCTGTTTTAACAGACTTGACTATTTGTGTGTCTTCTTTTGCGAACTGTCTACTTAACCCTATTGTTCATTTTCAAGCTGGATTAATTATTATCTTACTAGTGGGCTTTTAAAAAGTTCCTTGCATATTGTCTATAGCAATTCCTTGTCAGATGCATAGTTTCTGCATATAGCTTCTCCCTTTCTGATGGCTGTCTTTTTTTGTGAGTTGTTTCTGTTGTGCCTGGGAGCTTGTAAATGTGATGTAGTATCATTTGTTTACTTTTGCTAAGTCTTTCTTGTCTGCTGCATTTTGGTGCTGTCTGTGTAGTCCGTTGCCTGTTAATCATGTAGACATGCTTAGTAGATGCAGTAGATTGTCTTTAATGGCAGAAACTGCTGCTGAAGGTTGACGTGAGGTATAGGATATATTCGCTTTTATATCTTCAGCGTTTGAAAGAAGTTTCTTGCCTATTTGGCTCTCTAAAACTCATCTCCAAAAGCATGTTGAACTGAGCATGGTAGCTCATACCTTTCATTCCAGTACTTGGGTGGCCGAGGCAGGAGACCATGAGCTCAAGACTACCCTGGTCTACACTGCAAGATACACAAGGGAAACTGACACCCCCAAACCTGGCTTTAGACCTTTGGTAACACTCTGCCCATCAACACCTCCTGAACGAATGCCCACCCCTGTTGCTCTAAATCATAGTGGATCTGACACATTGTACAAAATGAAGAAAAAACGGTCAAGGAACTGTATTGATTTTAACCCACCTTTCAACCTCTTTATTCTCACCACCAAAAGCAGCCACTGTTCGGATGGATGAAAGGACTTCATCAGCAATAGACCCGGCTTTGGCATAAGCTCTCAACTCAAACTCGGTGAACTTGGCCACACTCTAAAATCCAAAGGAATAAAAGGGAAATTGGCCTGTCAGTCAGCGATTCATTTAACAAAATGAACAGGTGATATGGTTTAACGAAACACTACTTGTTTCATTGTAACAAAAGAGAGAGAAAGCTGGTTCAAGATCAGCTGGTGTTGAACATTATCCATTGGTGCTTGGATTTGGGAATGTTAAAATGAGATTAAAGTCTATCTCAATGAAAATGTTCTCACAGTTAAGTACCCTCAAATCTGGCAATACTAATGTTTCAGCTGTTGTGCTAATGGGGTCCCTAAGTCAAACTATGATATATCCCTTCGCTATTGGAAAGAAACCATTGCAGAATTTACAAACATCAGAGAAAAAGAGGTCAATGTAGGCATATGGTTGGCTAGAGTAGAGACCGAGAGCAAGGACCAGGACATACAGACACAGCATCGCAAAGGAAATTCCAAAGGAGAAGGCGTCAGGTAAATATTTTGACTCAAACATAAGGGGTTTACTACATTTTTAATTTTTACAAAAGAAAAAAAGGCAACTGTGTTCAGTAATTTTTCAAAAGTCACCTTTCTAAAACTGGGTTTAGACTGAGTCCTAGTCAAAAGTAGCTGGATGTGGTGACATATACCTACAATCACAGCATGTGCAAGAGAAATAGGGACTTAGGGTTAACTCCAGCTACATGAGAGCATAGCCAGTCTGAGATAGATTAGAACCCATCAGCAGCAAAACCAACCAACCAACAACAATAAGAAAGAAGGGAGGAAGCTAATAGTTTGGAAATGCACTTAACTCAGAAATCTAACACACATACAATACTCAGATGATAAGAGTGTATATTCTAACAGGGTTTATTTTTTCTAGACCTTTAGCGGTACTGTAACTAGCAAAACATTAGAGTTTATAAACACAAGATAAATGAAAATAGCTTCAACAATATATTTATTATTTATTCAGTCTAAATTTTATAAAATTTGTAAATTAAGAAGTCATTTTCCCCTAACACTGCGATTCAAGTTTGGTGGATGGCATTAAAGCATTTATCCCACCTCTATCTAATTTATTCCTGAAACATAGACATTTTTGCACAGTAGTAAGAATATTAAAGAGTTATGAGTGATATTACCTTTAGTAGAGGGCCACATTACTTAATAATAGGACACACTGGGCGGAGTGATGGTGGCTCACACCTTTAATCCCAGCACTTGGGAGGCAGAGGCAGATGGATCTCAGTGATTTGGAGGCCAGCCTGGTCTACAGAGTGAATTTTAGGACAGCCAGGGCTACACAGAGAAACCCTGTCTTGAAAGACAAAACAAAAACAAAGAGCAGAACGCATTGGGAGTTTAAGAAGCATAAACTTTGTAATATTTGATAATTATTCATGTTTCTCATACTAAAGAGGAAGGTGTGACAAAACCATACAAAACCCACAGCCGCTGTGACTGTGTCATATGATGCTCCTCACTGCTGTGTGTGTGTGTGTGTGTGTGTGTGTGTGTGTGTGTCCTATCTTTGATTTACATGCAAAAAAATTGCTGCTATCATTTTACAGGGACAGTCAAGCATAGCTACCAATGCAAAGGGAATTAAGCGCAGGCTACAACATTCCAAATGAAGAAGCTAGAATCTTAGGCACTTAGGTGAAGTCTGGCTCAATCCAAGTTTAGACAATTGCTCCATCCCAAAGCGGTGACCCATGAGCATAGGTGCACCAGTTTATCGCAGGGACCCATGAGGATATGTGTATTAACTGACTGCAAGTTTGAAGAAAGAATTAAGGTGACTGGAGAGAGAGAAATAAAAGCTGAACAAAATTTTGCAGAGTCCCTCAGGGTCTTCAGTGGAATCTGAGGTTCTCTG